>QLSS01000137.1:177432-197204 GCA_024372645.1 Trichomalopsis sarcophagae | reverse complement strand
CCGCAATAAAAGAATGGGGTTCCTATTTAAAAATCCAAAGTTGACCTCCAAATGACCTTGAAAAACGCGTTCAAGGTCAAATCCAAGGTCACCATCGGGTTGCCCCTTCGATATTCTACAACTTTGGTCTCCACCATTTTTTAGATTATGGCTGTCCCTGACGAGTTATGAGCGGTGCCCGTTTAAATTGGGTCACCCTGTATATCCATATTATATAAATACAAAATCGTTCAGAAAAATATCATATTTACAAAAATCATTGGTCGCAGCATCCATCTCATCTGTACTAAATCTCAATATATACATTTTTAATACATACATATATATATATATATATATATATATATATATATATATATATATATATATATCCATATTATATAAATACAAAATCGTTCAGAAAAATATCATATTTACAAAAATCATTGATCGCAGCATCCATTTCATTTGGACCAAATCTCGAGATTACCTCAAATGATTATATACATTTTTAATACGTATATATATATATATATATATATCCATGTTGTATAAATACAAAATCGTTCAGAAAATTATCATATTTACAAAAATCATTGGTCGCAGCATCCATCCCATCTGTACTAAATCTCAATATATACATATTTAATACATACATATATATCCATATTATATAAATACAAAATCGTTCAGAAAAATATCATATTTACAAAAATCATTGGTCGCAGCATCCATTTCATTTGGACCAAATCTCGAGATTACCTCAAATGATTATACGTATTTTTAAATCATACATATGTATCCATATTATATAAATACAAAATCGATCAGTAAAATATCATATTTACAAAAATCATTGGTCGCAGCATCCACTTCATCTGGACCAAATCTCGAGATTACCTCAAATGATTATATAAATTTTTAATACGTACACATATATATCCATGTTGTATAAATACAAAATCGTTCAGAAAAATATCATATATACATATATCATTTCTATACTCAATATAATAAAAAAAAAAAACGTGTGCGTCACGGGACGCCCGACAGAAGTGATAACTTCATATGATATTTATAGAAACTATCAAATATAGAACTTGTTTAACGCATGATATGAACGCAAAATATATATTTTATGTACAATATTTATCATTATTTAATAGTTTAAGTTGACTGGCTGGTATTTAACACAACAATATGATTATCAATATACACGTAAATATCACACTCGGTAATTGAAAAATCAAAATAACTATCTGTTTACTATAACAATTTAATAACACAATGTTCACTTCAAAAGTTTTACTAATGTAGAGGTTATGTTTACTGTGCACCCGCGCTAAGAGAAAAGTGTCGAGGAAAGAAAGGGAGAGATAGAGAGCGTCTGTAGTGGAGCATATCGACGGCTGACTGGAAGATCACCGTATCTCAGCCGCGGCTTCGAGAACGCCGTATCCCGGCGGTGGCTTCGGGATCGCCGTATCTCAGCCGAGGCTTCGGAAACGCCGTATCTGAGCCGCAGCTTCGGAAACGCCGTATCTCGGACGCGATTTTTTTCCTCAAATTTTGTAGTGGCGTTAAATATGACGTAAAAATTTTTAAAATTTGCGTCAAAAATTCTGAAAAAAATCAGAATTACTTATTTGATTTATTATTTGACATTAACTACACTGTAAGTATAGATAATGTAGAAATTCGAGTAGAAAAACTTTTCATTTTACACCGATAATATCGCGATTTTGTAAACCGATTGGAATGGCCTGTCGTTGAATAGGCGTGAGATCTTTATAACCAATTTTGTCAATAATATCCAAGATTTCTTTAGGAAAACCTGATTCCTTCCACGACCGGATCGGATCAGAGGAAACCCCAATTTCAAAGTATATAGGGTCGCGCCGTAGACAAATCGTACTTCGTACTTTTTCTTGCCAAAGCGGTGCTATCGCGCCCCTAGATAATTTAAATTTAATATTTTACTAATTCAACAGAAAAAAATTAAAGCTCTTCGTTGTACTCGTATTTTTTACTTCTTTCCACCTCGCTAAACATTTTAAGTAAATATTATTCTTCCATAAATTTTACGTGTTTCGTAAAATGAAACAAAAACCTCTGCTGTTTTTCTACTCGAATTTCTACATTATCTATGCTTACAGTGTAGTTAATGTCAAATAATAAATCAAATAAGTAATTCTGATTTTTTTCAGAATTTTTGACGCAAATTTTAAAAATTTTTACGTCATATTTAAAATTTGCGCAGTGCTGCCACTACTAAATTTGAGAAAAAAAAATCGCGTCCGAGATACGGCGTTTCCGAAGCTGCGGCTGAGATACGGTGATCTTTCTGTCAGCCGTCGATATACAGTATGCGAAAGAGAAAGGGCATGTAGACGCGAGCGAGTGAGAGAGAGCGAAAGAGAGAGAACACGTGCAACTAGAGAGAGAAGAAAGCGCGCGCAGAGTGGGGATGTCTCCGCTGAGCCGCCGTATGCGTGCGAGAGAGGAAGCAAGAGACCGCAGGGTGGGGATGTCTCCGCTGAGTCGCCGTATGCATGCGAGAGAGAAGGCAAGAGACGGCAGGGTGGGGATAGCCAGACATAACGGCGCCGTAACGCATTCCAACCAATTCACTCCGTCCCATAAGAAGTTATCACTTCAAAAACATATTCATACAAGTCCATTTTGGCATTACAGATATTTTATTTACGGTAAAAATTCATTTTTAACAAAAAAATAAAAAAATTATTGAAAAAAAATTATTTTTTTTTGCATATGATGCGGCCCAGTTATTGACATATGTTTATTGAAAAAAAAAAATCCATCACAGAAAATTCACTTTTATGAAGATTTGAAAACGGTCGCATCAACATGGACATTTTTAAGATAAAATTGGTTTCATAAAAAACTAAAATGCAACAAAATATATATATTTTTTTTTTTATTAATAAGTTGTGGACAGCCTCATAGAACATTTTTACCGTAAAATATATATGATTAAAGTATTATTGACGAGTTGTGATGGATTTTTACAAAATTCTTCTAATTAGTAACTTTAATATAGTGTAGATTGCTTCATGAGCTTTACCTCTGTCTGTATGCAAATTTTACAGACTTCATAGCTGCTGTAACTTCTTCTCCAGTTTTTCTCTTTACTGAAACAGCCCATGCAAATTTAGAGAACGTATCGATGATTGTGAGAAGATATCTATAATCCTTGTTCTCCTTAGCATATGGTTGCCTTTCTACTAAATCAGCTTGCCAAGTCTCTTCTAATCCTCGAACATCAAAACTGCGACGAGGATAATTTCGTCGAGCTGGTTTGTGGAGTTCTTCAACTACTACTTTTTTATGTTGCATGTTAAACCTTTGCAGAATGAATGCTGCTTGTGATCTGTGACACAATTTCTTTTATAGTATCGATTTCTAGCTTGTAGGTATGTAATTTTAAATCAAATTGCTCTGTGTATGCTTCCAAAAGAGAATCTAAATTGTTCAAGTCTCTTTCTTGTCAGGATATTAAATCTATAAATTTTTGGTTTTCCATTTGAAGTTGAAACAAACTAACAACCTCATTTATGTGTTGCACATCTGCCACGTTGCATTATCTCTTTTTATCCATGTTGTATTGACCATCTGTTGTGATTTTGAAATCAAAACCAGGAGAACTACGACCACCTTCGCTTTTTTTTAGATTACGTCCGAACACGTCGACACCCATCTTTAAAATGAATCATTTTTATCAAAACACTTAATCTATATTCACCTTTTCTTATGAAGCTCCTCAATAATTGAGTGAATCTCATTGATGTGGCTTGGATTACCAGCTGATTGTTCAGCTATAAGTATACGAAGACGATCGACTAGTTCATTAGGATCATTCGAATATACATAGTCCATTTGAGTACGAATTGATTCATGACTTTTGAAGCCTTTCTTATGAGCACTTGTCGCTTCAAGTATACTTTGATAGTTCTGTAGATCTATTTGATTATATATCTGCTTATTTAGATGTTTTGCTATTAGCAACTCCATCAATCCTGGGATTTTATGATATCTTCCATCTTTTACTTTGATACTCTTGTCACCAAAAACGATAGAAGAATCACCAAACATCCATATTCCACCTTTTTTCGAACTCCATAAATTTTATCGTTATTCTGTTTTTGCTTTAACATCTTCATATACTTATCATTTTCTTCTTTTTTCTCTTTTACTTCTTCTTTATCATCTTCATCATCATCACTAGCAGCTGTTTCAAATCCACTCGTTCTTATCAGCTAAAGTTTCATCGAGACTATCATCACCATCAGTGTCACCATTTTCACCATCAGAAGCAATGTGAGTTTTATCAATACTTTGTTTGATTTTTCCTTTTTTCACTGTTTCATTTAGAGAAGATCTCTTCTGCTTCTTGTGAGGGGAAGCATTTCTTGCAGTTGAAGAAATAAGCTGTTGTAGAGGATCAGCAATCGGTTTAAAAGTATCTCCTACAGCTTTTTCGAAACTAACTTTTTCCATCTTCAACATATTATACTTGTGTTTGATTGCGTTTTGAGCTTTTATAAGCTGACGTAATATATTCTTTTCTCTTTGAATATCATCCATGTTGATGTTTTGATATACAAAGATAAACTATGAATTTTACTACATTCGGGCTATATTTATAGCAAAACTGTCGAACCCTTTCCGATATCTACCTCCATTGATTGGACTATCCTTATCGATCATTATAAAACCATACTTATCATCACACCACCATTTTGAACTATGAAATTGAAATCGAACCTTGGAATGGGAATGAAGTCTCGCACTACACTTAGAAGAGTAGTGAAGGCTGATTCAAAATCAGTTGTACCAAGCAAATGTGCTAATATAGTTATTCTTTCTGCTTTAAAAGGTGCTCGCAAAATGGTTAAGAAGGCTGGTGGTAAGAAAAATATTATATTATAGTTCCTGAAATATTACCAGTTCCATCTAAGGTAGCTGGTTTTCTACCATTTCTAGTTCCCATATTTGCTGGTCTTAGTGCAACTGGTGTACTAGCAGATGGTACTGCTGGAATAGCTAAGGCTGTTAATGATGCTAAAGCTGCCAAACTTAGATTGGAAGAGAGTCAGAGACATAATCAAAAGATGGAAGGGATTGCACTTGGTAAAGGACTCTACTTAAAACCTCACAAGAAGGAATCAGGTCTTCATCTGAAGCTTGGAAATGGATTAAGAAAAAAAAGATCCTTGAAGTAAGATTTCCTGAGAGAGCTCTAACAGATTTTGATCTTCTAAAGTATGCTAAAATTCTGAAGATCTTGGACTTTCGTGGCGTATTTATGCGTGATTCATTACCGATGAATGACCCGCATTACAATGAATCAGCCATAGTAAATTTGGATGATACTCGTGGTCCTGGTATGCATTGGGTTGCATACCGTAAGCGCGGTCCAAATGTAATTTACTACGATAGTTTTGGTGATCTTCAACCTTCAATAGAATTACTACTTCATCTGGGTGTTAATGAAATAAAATATAATCATGAAAGATATCAAGATTATAATACATTCAATTGTGGTCATCTTTGTCTCAAGTTTTTGAGTGGAAGCCTATATAAGAAGATAAAAAAATAGTTGACAAGTCATTATCAGTTTAACTGTAATGGAGGATTCATTAACTCTGAGTCTCTCTGCTACAACTTCTATACTTGAAGCTCAATACTTTCCTCCTATGGAATTGATAATTGATAATTTACTTATCGACAGGTAGCTATGCAATTGAAGATATAGAAAATTATCTTCATGATACATTAGCTTTGAAAGTTATATCAATATCTCTCAAACCCAACAATAACACTCTTCGCAGTGTAATTCCGCGAGATTCAATTGCTCAACTACTAGGCTTCACACAACGCATTCTTGAAGCTAACATTATTTATAGCTCCGATCCACCACTGTCTATTCTAAAGGTTAATGCTCTACAAGTCGAGTGTAGCATTATTACTGGTGCCTTCATAAACGGTCAGCGAGTGCATACCATACACGAGTTCTTTCCTGCAGTACTAACAGGCTACAAGATCATCGAAGTTCCATCACAAGTTATTTACCTTCCGATCACTGTGAAGAGTATTGATCAATTGCAACTACGTATAGTTGATCAAGACGGAAATCTTGTTAACTTTCAGGGTGAGATAATTACAATCAGATTACATCTAAAACAGGCGTAATGAGTATTGTCTACAGCGAAAGAGGGTATATAAGCAAACCAAAATGTTAACCAAGCATCAGTCGTCAGCGAGCCATCAGAACGCTAACACGACAAAATATACAATTCTTAAAAAGATCCGGTCTAAGAGTCAAAAGCCCTGGTGGAAAGTAACGTGTATATACCACTGCTGTCTTCAAACAAATAGACGAGATTCTAAATATTTAAACTCCCGTGACGTACGATGTTTCGGTGTGTAATTATAAGATACACGCTCATCAACCTTACACCGCTTCATCTTACAATAATAGTGATGAAATACACATCTCTGTTTAACAACAAGACTTATGCCTTTTACCTTCACACAGTTCCTTGCATGTGTGTGGTCGAATAACTAAGAGTGATGGTACGTTTGTACAAAATACTAAGTTAATCAATAATGCTATCTGTCACATATTTGAGGAAATCAGATATGAGATTAATGCTATCGAAATCGATAAATGTAAGAACGTTGGGTTATCTACTCTCATGAAAGAATGGGTCTTGATCAATCCTAGTCAAAGTCTTATTATTCAAAATGCCGGCTGGCTTGATATTGAGGAGAAAGAAAATTTAATGAATAGCGATGGCTACTTTGATATTTCTATACCACTAAGTATGATTCTAGGTTCCGCTGAAGACTATCGTAAAAAAGTAGTCAATGTAAAGCATGAACTTATACTTACTAGATCGAGAAATGATTTGAATGCTGTTATACAGACACCTACGAGAGCTGCAACTAACGAGACACCAGCTACATATGAAGATTTCAAAATTTTTTTTTTGATGAATTAGAACGAAAACATAATAATGTCCTTACACACCGATATGCACCCATTCAAAATCGAAACCATCTGCTTTGGGAAGCAGAATCGACATCGCTGAGAGGACGTGCTGGTAACGGAGCAGTCCAGTAGCAGAGAATAAAATAAGGTAGGTGACTTTAATTAACTAGGAATGACTCAATCGCGCACTTCTCTCTTTTTCTCTCATGATTAGAAATCCAAGTAGTCTCTCGAATATCACGAATTCGGGATAACGATATCACGATTAGAGTCACGTTCATTCGATGAATTACCCGAAAAGTAGCGGAATCAAAATAGGAGTTTAAATTAAATTTGTGCGTGTAATGGGAACTAGTGCAATTTCGAAAGACTTTCCGAAGCTGTTCTATTAAATAGATCGCGAAGGTAGTCAAGCACCGACGGCGCTCAGCTTCGCACTCTGAAACTTTGTCCTCGTCCGTGCTTATAAAAGCAAAATAACCCGTAGAGTAACTGTCCGGTGACAGCTTTCAATAGCTTAGTACATATCAAAATGCTATATTTAATTATTATCTATTGATTTACTAAATATGCAATTCAGAAAGTATTGACAGATTTCCAGACCACCCAAGGGGTACTGCCCTGAACAATACTGTAAATTTTGTGAAGTATGCTGTTGGTGCATTTTTTTTTTATATTTTGTTAATAAACATCAACAATGTGTTTTTCTTAAATATCATTACTAACATTTATATTTTCACATTTATTAGGTGTTTTTCTTCAATTTTCATTAGACTTATTATAAGAGTAAAATTGTTTTTTAGTATCAAATCTATTTAATTTTTGTTATTAACGTTTATTAACAAAAAAAGGGGCATCCCCAGTAGGCCTATTCCACTCTTATAATTTGCATTATAAAACTTTTGCTTACATTCAGAATATACTTTTTTTCAAAAGAATAACCTTTGTGATATTTGTCCAATATGAAAACATGTATGTTCATTTTTTGATTATGTTTCATATTGCTTTCATATGGAACTATATGAGCATACCACTTGATAATTTTTCTAAAGAAAAATTAAATGCATTAATATAAATATAGTAATAACATGATTACAGTCCAATTTTACTTATGTAATTTCATATGTCTTCTTAAATTGTCAGCTCTATAAAATCTTTTGTTACAACCCTAGTGAAAAAAAATTATGTGCCAAACTATGCCAAAACTGTTCTAAACTGTGCCATTGTGTGCCAATATTGTGTCAATCTGTTCCAATATTGTGTCAATCTGTACCAAACTGTGTCAATCTGTGTTAAAATTGTAGCACAACTGTGCCAAAACATGAACATTTTGTACATTGGACACAATATTGGCACAGTTTGGCACAATATTGGCACAGTTTGGCACAATTTGTAATACTGAAAATTAATAAATTTGTGTGCAAATTTTATCGCACTACCTAGCACAGTTTGGTACAGATTGGCACAATATTGGAACAGATTGACACAATATTGGCACACAATGGCACAGTTTAGAACAGTTTTGGCATAGTTTGGCACATAATTTTTTTTCACTAGGGAAGTTGTTTAGAATTATTAAAACTCATAAAATTCACATAATGAAGGCCTATATAGGCGTTACCATCCGGATGATAACACCAAAACTCTGGTTGTGAGCTCCAAAATTTTTATTTTCCAATAATTTTATTTAAACAAAATTTTATACCGAATACTAAAATGTATTGATTTGTGCCAAACTGTGCCAAACTGTGCGTTTGTCATGCCAAACTGTGCCTATATCGTGACAAACTGGGCCAATATCGAGCAAAACTGTTCCGATATAATTCCAAAATGTGCCATAATGCACGAAAATTTAATATAAAATTGTAGTAAAACTGATTATGTCAAACTGATTATGCCAAACTGTGCCAAAACTGTGCCAAACTGTGCCATAAGTGTGTCAAATGTCCAAAATGTTCACGTTTTGACACAGTTTGGAACAGTTTTGGCACAAATTGGCATATTTTTCATTTCCACTGGGGAATAAGTACATATTTGTATTTTTTTTTTTTTTCATGTCTAAATAAATGACGAATAAGGTGATTATGTCTTTTAAGTAATATTCCGCATTTCTGATAAAGAAAGGTTTTAATGGCTGCATGCTCCCTTATGTGCCTTTAATAATTTTTCTTGAAATTAAATTTCGTATCACAAAATCTACAAATGTATTGAATCCTATGTGAGTCTTCTTGATTTTGAAGAAGATCCGATTCCATTTTTTGTTGAATGAATAAAAACTTCCGATTGGCATTTGATCTAAAACAAAACTTAGTCTGTTAAATTTTGGTGAGCAATCTCGAATAAAAAGTAAGAGAATATCCACAATATGCATAAAAATAATGAATCTCAAGACGTTTACACTTATAATTTTGAACAAGTTTGCATGTATTTTTTCATACTTATATTTTTCATACTTATAACATCTATAAACTTATAAACTATTCAGTCTGGGAAAAATGTTGGTCAAGTTGAGGTTCTGGCAAACCAAAATCGGAGCAACTATAATTTTCAGAAACCAAAATATCGTTCATAAATGTTAATGCTTTATTTTCTGCATTATCATTAAAGTCTTCGCAAAAATGAACAGTATATTTTTCCCAATATCCAGTGATGATTTATTAGCAATTAAAAACTAAGCAAAAAATTTACGTAATTGTATTGGTAACATAATATGGCATGCTTCGTCAAATATATTGAAAATTTCTTTATCATTTTCTACCAATCCCATAGCTATTGCAGTATCTCTAAAAGTTGAATAAAAATTACCCTTATAAGTTTTCCAGTCATCAAAAGAAGTAGCTCCCTTTACTCGTTGTAAAATTAATTTCGTATGAAATAATTCCTGTTCTTTGGGAACAATGCAAATTAATCTACCTAGAATATTGCTATAATTTTTATGTCATCCATTTTTTTTAGAAAAAATATAGTGTTGTGGTATTGTCACGTGTGAATACTCACACGTGGATAACGTTGCTAGTTATAATGCAATCGATGCATAAGTCGCCAAATCCGCGCATAGCAACAGCTCGGACTCACCCCGAAGCCCGTTTCTTTCGACTCAGCATAACCTCCCTTCCACGATTTCGGATAACCGCGCGGGTAGGAATCACGCCACCCGGGGATTCTATAAAAGGGGGTGCATGCCGACGCTCGCCCCGATTCCGCCACCCACGATCCAGCATTAGACAGGTAGTTTTTGACTCGGAGACGACAGACAGGATCGTACATTTAGAGCGCACATCCTCCGAGATCACCTTAAACACGCGTTATCTCTTTCATACAATCAATTCATTGTGAGTCACGATTAATAAATAGACACATTCACCGATAATCTCTCGTGTTCTTTCATTACCCCGATAATTTCGCAGCAACCGTGAGCTTAACACCTCACGGAGAACAAAACTATCGACCCTCACACGTAACAGTATATTAGCGTATACAAATTTTCTGGCATAATCATCTGTTTTATTCAGTTTGAACCACGCTGTGAGTGTCGTTTCACAGTTTAATGCACTTAAATCTATATTGTTTTCATGAAATTTTATTGGTTGTTGGCCTGGCATATGAAGAGCTAAGGGTACTACAGTATGTGAATTTCCAGTTATAGGTAATTCATGTATTTTCCATGCAGCTTCCATGGGGCTTATGTATGTACAGTCTACATTATTTATGATAATTTCATCATATACCAAAGGGTTTAAATTTTTTTTTCGACAAGATTTCTAAATTTCAAGTATTTGATACTCATGATTGAAGCACAATATTCTCTATGTATGTGACAATGGTATTTTTTTAAAAGAGTAGGATTATAGGCTACTACCATAGAATTATCAACATTTACAATTTCACCATTGATCCTCTTAATCTCTTATTATAATGATAGTTTTTATTTCTATTGTTACGTCTACGATATCTAGGGAAACTGTTATTTTCAAATTGAGTCGCATCACAGAAATGTTTTGGAAATTTTTTAGAGCAATTTTCTATTTCCGAATCATAATACAAAGAGTCGTCTGTATGTGGGCCATCTAACATATGTTTCATCACCAAATCTCTAAGTTCAACATTATCATCAGGAATTTCTACAATAATGTATGTCAATTTTATCTAGATTTTTGAGTTCATCTTTGGGATCTATGATGTAAATAACATATGCACATGTGGAAGCCCTCTTTTTTGAAATTCTATTACATAAACGTGAGCTAT
Source organism: Trichomalopsis sarcophagae (assembly GCA_024372645.1). Lineage (NCBI taxonomy): Eukaryota > Metazoa > Arthropoda > Insecta > Hymenoptera > Pteromalidae > Trichomalopsis > Trichomalopsis sarcophagae. The sequence continues at coordinate 185,965 of QLSS01000137.1, read as the reverse complement.
AACATTGCCGAAAATTTTTCCGCTTAAAATTTAGATAGGAGCGCACGAAATTCTACATAGAATAACATTACTACTATAGGTACAATATCATTACAAGTAAATCCCAGTAGAAATTTTTCTAATATTCGTTTTAACTCGGGCCAATTTGGATTAGTTGTCATTGTAACAAATAAATCTGGATTAATACCAATTTTTCTTACTGTAGTTATGGAATCTAAGAACTTTTGATGCATGTATCTCGGACTTCCTATATATGTTTATGAAAGAACAAATAAGTAACCTGTCGTCGTGTAGCTGTACCCGGTTAGAGAGTACGAGTGCTATACCGCTTTACGCATCGCCTATTGAGTGCCTAGAAAACACTCAAACTCTGTATACAAGTTATAGTAGAACTCCTTGTTTTCTGGTTTGAGAGTCTGCATCGTGCAACAGGACCGTCGATAGCAGACCGGCGTTAGTGGGAAACCATAGAGCAAATTATATTAACAGTACATAAATTAGCCACGAGTATTCGTGTAGAGTAAGATCAATTAGCATCTGTAATGCCACGAAGGACTATCCAGTTCCAGGTTACAACTTAGAACGAATATACTGTAAGTTAAGTTTAATTGTACTAACGTCAAAGTAACTATAAGATACCAACGCACTAAGCAATAACATCTTGTAAGAAACTGTATAGTCCGCTGAGTATTGGGTTGTCCCCAATAAAACAAAGATAACAATTTAATCAGTTTCTACAATTATTATTCTATTAATTAAGAGTAATCCATAAAACAACCTAAATCCTAAAGAAGTAAATAGAAGGATAATCAAGTGCCTACAATATCAATAGTCACAAAAGTAAGAACTCCAGGACATCCACAACATCCGCGCGTAAGTATAAAAGCGGACTCAGTATCGTCCACTAAAAGCGGACAGACTACAGTCTGCGCATGAGAGTGTCCGCGCATGTCCCACCAACGCGACAGTCACGCGTCCACTTGTGCTTTTAGATATATATTATATATCTAGATATCCAGTCCATCCATTCAATTCTCGCAAATAAATAATTATTTGTAAAACTCGCGCAGCCCGTATCTCTATCAAATATGGTATTTACACATATAGCATTAAAAAATCGCAAGTAAAACTTTGAATTTAACTCAAATGTAACCAAATTTTTGACGCGATGAGAATACAAAGCTGCCAAGTATTTGTTGCTATATGTTGTTGATACGGTTGCTATGCATTACGTTATAGGTAACCACTGCGAGTTTAAACATAATAGATTTTTGGATATCGAATACAATTAAAATTAGAACTACAGTAGAAATATTTTCAACTTATAAATTACTACCTATTTTAAAATTAGGGGTTGGCAAGCGAAGCGAGTTTAATTAAAAAATTAATCATTTTGGAATGAGCAATCAAAATCGTAATAAGAAGATTTAGAAATTATAAAATTATATAAACAAAAACAAAAATTGAAATTAGGGAGCTAGCGAGCGAAGCGAGCAGGGGCCCCCCTCCCCTAATTGTTAATATTATCAAAAATTCGTGTTACATATATTGTCTTTGTGCCACAAACAAATCCAGCGTCTATCCGTACTTCAACCAGAAAAAAGTATTTGAATATATTCTTTATGTCTTTTAATAAGTTAATTATTAGGCAATCTCTGAAAATTAACTGCAGATTGTATATTAAAATTCAAGTATAATTTTGAAATGTTGTTAAATTCAAGTATATGGTTATCATTTAATTGTCTTTTAGAATTAGGATAATTTACAATTCCTTTTAAAATAAGTACATCTATAGTGTCATAAATGTATCATAAATCGTCGTACAACAGCAAATAATCTATTTTTCATTTTCATTTCGATTAGGTATTTCTGCACTAATTAATTGGTTTAAGTGATTTGCAGCATAATTTTTTTTGCCTCTTTTCTAAAAAAATGTCACATCAACAGTGACGAATTGACGTAGAGAACTATAAAATTTGTATACATAACAAAATTACGTCAATGTTCTCGCCAGTGATAAATAACGATATGCATGCAAAACTTTTTTGATAATATAAAAATTTCATGTTGCTTACTAGATTATAATATAATGAGACATCTATAGATAATAATGAGACATCGTATTTTTCTTTTTGTTTATTAAAATTTTAGCGTCTTCATTTTAATGATAATCAATGATTAGATAAAATTTAGAAAAATTAAAATTCGAAAAAATGCATAAAAGGCAAAAATTAAAAAAACTGAAACTATCAAATCAAACAATTTCTAAAACTAAAATTCTGAATTGAAATATAAGGAAATATACAATAAAAAGAGTTTAGAGTATTTTTGTTTTAAATTTAGAATTTAAAATTAATTTTTTTAGCTGTCATAGTTTTTTAATATTTTGAGTTTCAAAATTTTACCTTTTATTATAAATCAATGCGTCATTTTCGTGTTTCAAATCTTCATTATTCAAAATTTTACTTCCATCCCTATTAGAAATTGATATTAGGAAAAAGGATATTTAAAAAATTTGAATTTGATCACTATTGCAATATATATTTTAACTGAGCGACGTTAGAAGTGAGGTGAATTGCACTAGTGCTATATTATAAAGTAAAAATTATTTGGATTCAAAGTTACGAATTTGAGGTTATTCAACTTAATAACAATTAGGTTATGCAATATTCAAGTTTAAAATTATATTATTGAATGATGGCATACTGTTGCTGCTATGAATTATTAGTTAAAATTTATTTATTATTAATTTTAGGCTACAGACCAAGCTACTATATATATCAGATCCATAATTTAGTAAATAAAAATACTGTTTAGGTAAACGATTAGTGCGCTTGACTACTGTCCCAAAAGTCCAAGGTTCAATCCCTGCGAAGTAAAAAAATATGTAATATCTCTGATCGTATGTTTGTAAGAAGAAGTATAAATTAAATTTTTAAATATTGCAACTCTCATAAATATTACTTTATATACAGAGAAATAATGCAGAAATTATTTTGAAATACTACCTGAAGTATTTCCTGAATTTTTTTTGAGATATTCAGTATATTTTAGATATTATTATAAATATTTCAATGAAAAAAATTTTGGAGACATAACGATATTTCTGAAATATTTCTTTTCATAGAATCTACATGTACATGTAAGTAGACGTAACAATTTTTGTTATCCGAAAATCTATTTACATCATTTACAGAAAACTATTTAATTATTATATTTTCAATACATTATTGAATATTTTGAAGTTCAAAAAGTATGGAATATAAGAATATTTCATAAAAATAGCCATGAACCAATGATAACTTTCCTCTTAGCTTAGGAAATTCGTATACAATATCAGTAGTTATATAAGAACGTGTGTAGTAAAAGTCAGTATCGTACTATTCCTTTTCCGCAGTTACTAAAAGTATAACAATAAACAGTGGAACATTTTTTTATGAATTTTTAGCTGTTTTTCAATCAATGTTCATAATTAATATTGATCAATTACTTTGTGTAAAATAGTATAGAAAAGCAGTAGGGTTATTTTTAACGAATATTTAAGAATGCAATGTTATTTAAAATTTCATTTTTAAAATAATCTATATAAGTTTTCTCCAATAAATTTGAATGTGAAAAAATCAAAAGTCATCGACCAGTCTATCCGTCTTTATATCTACAAGGCTTCTATACAGAAGCCAGAAAAGCTATTTTATCGAAGAATTAAGACATGAAATCTAAAGACGAAACTGATGAAAGTAGTTCGGATATGGATGATTACCATAGTAAAAAAATTGGGTTATTTACTTTGCCTTTTAGTAAGACTATTTTAAAAAAATCTAATAAAAAAAAAATACTTAACAAACAAAAATCAATTGATTTTCCCGATGATGAAACGTTTTGCTCTAAACGTAAATTAAATTTCATAGTACCCACTAATATTTCCTTATCTATTATAAAAATTTATTTATTGAATTGCAGATACATTGGAAGATCAAGTACACTCAGCTTTGAAAAAAAAAAAAAAGTCATTCGCACAAAAGTTAAATTTGAGTAAAATCCGTGGATCAACTACTTTAATTAAACGTCACGGACCCGAGGGTGGCAACAGTAAACACTCACACAGTCAGTCGTCTTTACATGAATCACCGAAGAGAGCATTAGTGAATATCCAGATAAAAAAAAAAGAGAAGGGAGTTGAACCTCAGCAGTCATTTTCTACTGTGACTGTAGTTAAACGAAAGTCACCGTCGTTAACAATCAAGCAAGTACCTTCATCGCTGAAACTTCTCAATACCCCAATCTCTCCGATCCAAGAATCAAAAATTAATTCACAAATTGAATTACATAAAAAACTTTTGCTGCTGCAAGAGCGTCGAGAATCATTCAAAAACAAAGAAAAAGGAACTATTTTTCATCCTGATTCAGTTGTTAGTTCAAGTCTTGATGATTTAAATAATATTGCATGTAGCAGTACTTATAATAAGGAATGCGAGCGTATAATACAACTTCCTGCAAGGCATATAAGTGTTCGGAAATTTGATACTTTTTCTACTTTCGAAGGTACTTTTGACGAAGATACAGGCGTAGGATATCTTGCTAAAATTGAAGAAGATCATATTGATAAGTGTGAAGATATCAGAATGTCGATTACTAATGCTAGTCAGGATAGTATGGTGATTACTTACAAATACTATACATTTTTTTTCTACCCCATGCAATTACATCGATCCAAAATTAAAATAATTTCAATGATTAGGTATAGATAATTTAACAAATATATGTGTGCGTGCGCGTGCATTTGTGTGTATGTGTGTATGCGCATCGTAGCAACCTCTAATGAACATTACATCATATTAAGTACATCATAGTAAAAAATGTTTAGAAGATTTCGAATTAATTATTTTTTAAAATTATTTATTATTTATTTCAATTATAAACAACAATAATAAAGTGTTTAATATAACAATTCTAACTTATATTTTGGATTTCGGTAATATTAGAGAAAAATATTTTGCCGCCATATTGCTTGAAAATATTATTAAGATAACGTAGTGATTACTTACAAATGCAATCTTTACGCTTCGGTATGTAATGCGTCTGAAGATGTATGCTGACTTTCAGGTAAGCTTAAAGGTACACGCATGATATTATCAAATTAAAAAATTGATTTGAATTCGCAAAATCAAAGCCCGATATTATATATAACTGCATAAAATTGAGATAGATTTTGTAGTTTTTAAATACTTAGATGTTATAACTTACCACTTAAATTTGTTAAGATTCGTGAATTTAAACAGTTAGAATTTTTGTATAAATTAATAAACTAATTAGAAATAATAATTTATTTTATTCACCCCATCATTTACAGCTAAAATAAATGACGACTTATTATGCATGCAAGTGCTTCTTTTTATGCGAACGACATATAACCTCACTCATCCGTTTTTTATTTTACGCCTTGTATTTTATTTCTAGACCGTATGTTACCCTAACAACACAAAAATATTTCACACCACAAATGAAATGCTTCTGCACTCATTTCAAGCATTTTTCTAAAATATTGTTGCAATCTTATTTGTCCTAGAGTAAAAATGTTTCTAAAGAATACTGCAAAAAAATATTTAAAATCATTTTGAAACATTCAAAAATCATTTTTAACATATTTTAAAATATTTTCTAATATTTTTCATAGATTACAAAAATATTTCGTTGATAAATTACTACTAAGCCTCGTACAAATATTTGTAAATATTTATAAAATCTATTAAAATATATTGAAAAATTTCTCAAATATTCTAAAATTATTTTTGAGTGCCTTAAATAACGAAGAAACATTTTTAAAATCTTTTAAAAATATTGATATAAAATATTTTAAAAATTTGTGCAGAATTGGTTTCAAAAAAAAAAATGCGATTTGTATTTTCGCAAGTTTTCATGAACATTTTATTTATGTTTTTGGGACATTTAAGTTTCTGAGATTTGTTTACGATTATTATATTCTGAAACATTTTATAGATATAACAAGTTGTATAGTATATTTCGATACAAATACGCGGAGTAAGAGTGACATTTCAAAATTGCCTTAGTGACCTTGAGAAGGTCAATTCAAGGTCAAAAAAGAAGTATCAGCCTAACATTGTTTTCCTTTCAATTTTTTCGTAGAATTATCATTTTGTTATTGTAATAAACATTAAGAGAATAATTTACTTAAAATGTGATTATGCTTTGCTGACTTCAAAGCCATTTTGTAAGGTCAAAAGTGCAAAAATGCAATATCAAATGTTATGTAGAGTCCATATTTATATCCTAACTTTAGTGTTGCCCAGGAACAACGACGTGGACGTAATAGGATTGTGTTCCCTTTGGGGTGCTCGATTAGAGTGAGTCTCCTTGCCTCTCACTTTTATTATGTACAGATTTGAATGTAGGTGCCCAAAGACACCACCATTTTTTTGGATTCTATTCAGTTCTTGGGATGTTTTCGTAAGCGAATTTTTATCCTATCTTTAGCGTTACTCAGGAACGACGTGGACACAATTGGGTACTAATTTTCCTCATCGAATTTTGCCTGAATTTATTGTTGAAATAAATAATTTATTTTCTAAAGATGACTTTTCATGTTGAATTTTCCCATTGTTGAAATAGACAATTTTTCTAATAAGAGATCTCTTTTCATATGAATTTATCCTCTACTCATTGTTACTTACACTTAGTATTCAATAGTTTACTAGTTATTGATTAGCCAAACTAATCAAATATCATTTGTTTAACATTTTCTCATTTTGATTCATTGACCTTTATTTTTTCTATTAAAATTTACTAACTTGTTATAAATTTTTAACAACGGCTGATTATCCAGCCGCTGAAAGGGTTGATATTTTATTGATTCTTGGTGAATCTAGACGTAATTATCGACAAGCTGCAGCCTTGTATCGAATTCGATATCCCGATAGAAGACATCCAAGTCATACAACCATTCGTGAGATTTACCGTACAGCTCAACAAGGGCAACTAGCACGGGTTAGAGAACGTCGTAATTACAACGAAGATGATCTTCGTGTAATGGTCGTTTTAGCAATGGTTCATTTGAATCCCCACGTTAGTACCCGTGAAATTCAAAGGCAAAGTGGTATACCTATGGCTACTGCTTGGAGAATACTGAGAAGTCAACGTTATCATCCATATCATATTATTTTGACTCAGGATCTCACACCTGCTGATATGAGGTTAAGGCTACAGTTTTGCCAATGGGCACGACAAATGATTGCTAATGATCGTAACTTTTTTCAATACGTAATGTTTTCTGATGAAGCAAAATTCAAAAGCAATGGAGAGCTTAACCGACACAACTGTCATTATTGGTCGAATGTTAATCCGCATTGGTACAGGCAGATAGATAACCAAAATCGTTGGAGTCTTGATGTTTGGTGTGGAATTGTTAACGGATACCTTGTAGGCCCATACTTTTTCGATGAAAATGTAAATGGCCATAATTTTTTTACAGTTCCTGAGAGAACGTCTTCCAGTACTTCTTGAAGAAGTAGATTTATACACAAGAGCAAGAATGTGGATTCAATTAGATGGAGCTCCTGCGCACTATGCTCGAATAGTTAGACAATATCTTAATCAAAATTACCGTGACAGGTGGATTGGACGCACTGGACGTGGAGATTTGGGTGTTCGATGGCGATCGAGATCTCCAGATATGACATCACCCGATTTCTATTTGTGGGGGTATTTGAAAGATGTTGTTTATGAACATGAAACTACAATAAGGGAAGATATGATCCACAGAATTCAAACCGCTTGTGAAAACATCCCAAGAGCTGTATTACTCAGAACAGTAGAACATTTTCAGCAGCGAATTGAACTGTGTATCCAACAAAATGGTGGTGTCTTTGAGCACTTGCGTTGAATTTTGAGCAAAAGTGAAAGGCAAGGTGACTCACTCTAACCAAGCACCCCGGAAAGTGAGAGGCAAGGAGACTCACTCTAATCGAGCACCCCAAAAAGTGAGAGGCAAGGGGACGCACTCTAATCAAGCACCCCGAAAAGTGAGAGGCAAGGGGACTCACTCTACTCAAGCACACTAAAGGGAACACAATCCTATTCCGTCTACGTCGTTGTTTCTGGGTAACGCTAAAGTTAGGATATTAATATGGACTCCACATACCATTTAATATTGCATTTGTACACTTTTGATCTTACAAAATGGCTTTGAAGTCAGCAATCACATTTTAAGTAAAGTATTCTCTTAATGGTTATTACAATAACAAAATGATAATTCCACGAAAAAATTGAAAGGAAAACAATCTTAGGCTGATACTTCTTATTTGACCTTGAATTGACCTTCTCAAGATCACTAAAGCAATCTTGAAATGTCATTTCCGACGTAATTTTTTCTGCTGCTCCGTATTCCGAGGTCAAAAATAGGGGTTCCCGTTAAAAAAACACAATGACATTCAAATGACCTTGAAAATCGAGTACAAGGTCAACGGCGTTGGTGTCATTAGATGGCCCCTTTTGCTCCCTTCAACTTTTGTCAAGGTCA
>QLSS01000137.1:158132-168939 GCA_024372645.1 Trichomalopsis sarcophagae | reverse complement strand
TTCTATTATATTAAAAGTAAAGTATACTGAAGGTACCTATGTGCCGTGAATTTATATCTTTTCTCAATGACTGACATATTTTATAAGTTAATTATTAATTTAATATTTCATGATATACGACCCTAGTGAAAAAATCGTTTCATTGTATACTTATGGTGTTCGTATGACGTTCTAATACACAAAAAGAAAATTTTAGTTGTCCACCAATAAACACAATTCAACGGGCATGGCAAGTTACGTAGTAATTATCTTGAGAGTTGTTAAACTTGACTTTGTTTGATTGATCTCAGTTCTTTTATATCTGTAATTTCGTTGAGGAATATATCAAACTCGCCTAAGCTTTTACTTTTTTAAAAGTTAAAGTTTTTTTAGATATTTCAATCCTTTTTAGAAAATTTTTTTGAGTATTTCATATTTGACGTCGTAAAAATAAATTATAAGTATCTTTAGCACCTTTCAACCACAGCTTTTTTGTAACATTTATATCACCAACATGGAATCACTGATTGTTCTGATATATACCACCTTTGAATTATTTCTACACCTAGACACTAAATACTATGGAGCGTACCACCTAGACGTCGTCATCGGCCACCCTGTACACCTGGACACCGCCCTTGAATGATTTTTATACCTAGACACTAAATACTATGGAGCCCACCACCTAGACGTCGTAATCGGCCATCCTGTATACCTCGACACCGTACTTGAATGATTTTTATACCAAGAAACAATCCGTACCTTGTCATCGGCTACGCTGGTAAGCTATAGTTACTGTAACTTCTCCGGAACGCAGAGTATGCACCGGCAACCTCCTTATTCTAAATATTGTAATATATTATTATATGATGAATGTGAGGATATTTAAAAAAGGCGGAAAAACAATTCCCTATCATTTTTTATGCTTAGCTAATTTCACCGTCCATTCACACTGGAGACGGCTAACTTAACCGTCCTTTCACACTGAAAAAAAAGATAATGATTTGAACAAATCATATACAAGATTGTTTACTGTTGTAGTACTAGATCATGGAGAAAGGTATATTATAAAGAGTAGACGTTTAAGTATATTGCAACTCGATAGGTCTTGTGTGAGCGCGTGTGCATACTCGGCACTTGATGTCTTTACAATGTATGATTTTTTACTTTTATCAATATCAATAACTTCTGCATAAACTCGCTTATCAATAACCCAAACTTTGTCGCCTATAAATAGTTGAGATAGTTTCTTTACACGATGCCTGTTGTTATAGTTATCCTCCTGTTTCTGCTTTCTTTCCGTCTCTTTCCCGAAAACGGTCTCATGATCAGTAAATGTACCTAATTTTTCTGGCAACATTGGAACCATAGAACGGATTTTCCTTGAATATAAAAGCTCGGCAGGAGAATAACCGTTATCAAGAGGCGTACATCTGTATGACAGTAAACCTGAATAAACATCGTCGCCGCATTTCTTAATAAGTGATTTGGCCGTTTTTACGGCAGCTTCTACTTCTCCATTGCTTCGCGAATATTTTGGAAAATTTTTTATCTGTTTAAAATCGAATTCTTCGCCAAATTGATCAAATCCCGATGAAAACTGACAATGAGTACCCGGATCTGTTCTCACTATTTCCGGTATTCCTAATCTTGCAAAGACTTTCTTACATTTTTTAATTATTGTTTTCTCATTTAATTCTTTTAGTTCACAAACAGATATACTGTCTTTTAAGTGATAATATAGTAAAAGACCATTATCTAGTTTATTTTTATCTGGCTATTTTTCTAGACAGTACGTTTTTAATCTAGAGCAGATATAATCATTCTGCTGTTCTTTTCTTATTCTAGTCAACATATTTTTTGAAGCTGAAAAGCTATTTACAATGTTCTTTACATAACAGTCTATTTCGTTGGATATTTCATCGTTCCATTTGGATTCATTTTGATCAACTGGACTTCTCGACAAACAACCTGCTAAAATTAGCTGTTTTCCCGGAATCCTGAATTCCCGGAAATATTTATATCGCATAAGTCATAATCTTAGTCGCTGAAGTCGTGGCGTTAACTCATTGAGTGGCTTGGTTTGCAGAATTTGAAGTAAAGGCTTGTGATTCGTCTCAAGGATTATATCTATACCAATAATAAATTCTTTGAAATTCTCTGTACCAAATACAAGAGCTAAAGCCTCTTTTTCGATCTGACTATATTTTGTTTCTGCTTTATTAAGCGTACTGGATGCGTAAGCCACTTCGCGTTCATTATTTTTATTAACCTGTATCAGAGCCGCTCCTAAGCCGTAGCTCAAAGCATCCGCTTGAATCACAATTTTCTTTGTAAAATCATAATGATCTAATGTTGGAGTGTTCAACAATAATTCCTTTATTTGCTTAAAAGCTCTATCCTGTTTTTCTAACCATACAAATTGCACATCTGATTGAAGTAACGAGTTCAGCGGTTCTAGAATGTGTGATTTCTTTGGCACAAACTTGCTTACATAGTTCAACGCCCCCAAGAACTGCATTAACGCTTCTTTATTTTTTGGTACAGGAAATTCCGTAATAGCTTTTACGCATCTTGGAGGTACACCTGTACCTTTGTTGGAAACTTCGTGGCCAAGAAATTCGAGTTTGTTAACCCTGTTAAAAATAGTCTATAGAGATCAATTAAATTATTAATTGGATTCTAAGGTATATCTGAATCCCATTTATTGCATAAGAAATCGATTAAAATAGATAGAATCAATAGGAATCAATAGGAATCGATAAAATTCTATACAAAAAAGGGCAATTAAAGTTAATAGAAACCAACGTTCGGTATTAACCATCTACTTCAATTGTTGTTTTCCGTATTAAAATCTATTGACTCCAGTTGATTCTAATCGATTTTAATCGAGTCCTTGTACAAAAAAATGGTATTCAGAATTAGCATAGAATCTGTTGATAATTTAGTCGATCCCGATCGATCCCTATTGACTATTTTTAGCAGGGAACCCCGAAAATACACTGTTCTTTCTTTAGAGTTATACCTGCTTTTTCTAACCTCCGTAACACCAAGCACAGTGTTTCGTTGTGTTGTTCAACTGTCGCCCCGTGTACAATAATATCGTCCATGTGAACTGCTATACGTTTAATTCCTTGTGGAATTTCCGAAAACCATTGATTAAATAATCTGGTGAGCTATTGATACCAAATGGTAGCCTTGTAAACATGAAACGTCCAAATGGCGTAATTATAGTTGTTAAAGACTGACAACTTTTTTTTAGCTTAATCTGGTAGAATCCCTTTTTGACATCTAACCGCGAAAATATTTTTGAACCTCGTAACTCAGCGAGCGTCTACCTTGGGTATAGAAAAATGCGATCTTTTAATATTTTTATTTACCTTCCCGAAATCGCCACAACTCTAATTTCGTCAGTCTCGTCGTTTCCATTTTTCGGGACCACGACAATTGGACTGCACCAGTCTGTGGGAAAATCTACTGGAACTAGTATTTTATCGTTAACTAATTTGTTCAATTCCTTTTGAAGCTTTCCCAACAGTGGTATATCCAATTGACGACTACAAATATGGCTCAACATTTTCCTTTACATGAATCTTTAATTCTCTTTTAAAAGCTCCAATCCCTTGAAATACTTTCGGAAATTCTACAAAAGGCTTTACTTGAGATAAATTTTCGGTGCGTGAATAATTTATCTGATTAATCAGGTTAAATTTATTTATTTTCGGTTTACCGAGCAAATTCTGTTTTAAATTCTTAAGTATATAAATTTTTGATTTAACGGAAGTATTTTTCTTTCCCAATTCTAGCCATAAATAACCTAACACGGATAACTGTTTACCGTCCGGGCCTAAAACTATTTTGTCTGACTTACAAATTTCTTTTTTCCATTTACTGGGAATCGAGTTCGCCAAAATACATGACACGTCTGCGCCTGTGTCGATAACGAAGTCCCTTGATTCAACGAATTCGTTTATATACGCACTAAACGCGTATTTATCGCTGCTCGATGAAGCTCCGTGCACTGCTCCGAGGAAAGCGTAATCTCTTTCTTCATCCGCCTTGCTTTCTTCTTCTCTTAGTATGCAAATCTTCTTAGATCGACATACCCGATCCTAATGTCCCGGCTTCTGACAGTTGCGGCACTTCGAATGTGTAGCAGGACATTTCTTGGAGTTGGCATGCTTTGATAATTCGCAGCGTCCGCAGTTCTCGTTCCCCTTCTGAGAATTCTTGTCTAAGTCGTAGTTGGGCTTATTCCCACTGTTTTTCTTGGAATCTTGAAACACCTTGTTTACGTCTACTTGTTCTTGTGTCTGACTCTCCTTCCTAATATTTTTATTTTCTTTGGCTTGTATCTCAGCTTGTGCCATTGTTAGGGCTTTTTCTACCGTCAGATCTGCTGCGAGCTGCATGCGTTCCGACGTGCGAGTGTCTCGAACTCCAATCACTATGCGGTCACGAATTAATTCGTTTTTTAATACACCATACTCGCAGGATTCAGCGAGTTAATACAGTGCAGTAACAAATGTGTCCACTGTCTCTCCCGGCAGTTGAACTCTTGAATTAAACTTAAATCGTTCAAAAATTGTATTCTTTTTTGGCGAAAAATACTCCGTAAACTTGTCTGTGAAATTTTTCAAGGTTGTTTGATCGTTTATCGTTGGGAGTATTTGGGTTAAAATCTCTTCCGATTTTTCTCTCATAGTGTACAAGAGTAAATCTATCTTTTCTTTGTCGATTCGATCCTTGAGGTTTGCAACCGAAATCTAACGATCGAAACGTTTCAACCACGTTGGCCATAGTTCTAGTTTTTCGAAATTCACCTCACTAGGAACTTGCACATCTGAAATAATAGGTTTAATTGGCTTGACTTCATCACATCCCGGGGTTTTCTTTACTCGTACTTCGATTTTACTAACTACAATTATTAGATATAGTTATATAATATCGCGCACTTCTGACACCATGCTGTAGTACTAGATCATGGAGAAAGGTATATTATAAAAAGTAGACGTTTAAGTATATTACAACTCGATAGGTCTTGTATAAGCACGTGTGCGTACTCGACTCGCGTCTCATGGCAATTGACGCCTGCTCCCGAGTCCCTTATACTTGGGCCTTTATATGTCAGAGGGCGCTGAAAACGCAGTCACACAACATTTACATTATTCAAATAACAGCGTTTTTTACAACATCTAATAAAAATCACGCAATTAACACACAAATGTGATAAAATATAAAAATTACTTGAAACAATTATGGAAAGTATCGTTTGTCTTAAAAGTAAAATCTCGAATACCAATATAGAAGTAAATAGTGTCGCGGGCGCCAACGCTTTGTCTGCTTGTCAAACTCGCCTTCGTGGAGCTACTGCGCTACTTGATAAGGAACATAATTGTGTATTTATAAAAATGAATTAAAGTAATAATAAAAACGAATGAGAAGAAAAAACCGATTCCAATTCATTCCCCACGTAGCTTCCTCCAACTAAATTTATAGTTCCAATAGATAATATATTATTTAAATATACAATGTTAATGCTTTTTTAAATATTTTTAATCTCGATAATTTTGTTGAAGGAGCAATTAAAAAATAATATAAAATATTGTGGATCTGAATAAGTTGGAATGAAGTACAGGTCAACTACAAAAGAAAAGTTTTATTTATATTTCAATTGTATTATTAATATTTTAGAATATGTTTGTGATTAATATGTTGCGTTATCATACCGATGTGTGTGTGTGTGTATATATATAATTTTGACATAAATTAATAGGGAGGGACTTTAACGACGTGCAACGACACCCCTATAAGAGGAAGAAAAAGTTTTAAGAAAAATCAGTTTTTACATATAGCAACAAATACCTTTTGTAATGGTTAATCACCAAATAAAATGGGAAATCAAAAAATTTTCAAAAAAAAAAAAATTGAAACCTTGATATCTTAAGAACCATAAGGGTTTGAAAGCTGCGCTATGAACTTAGCCAAGACACATAAAATATCTACTTTTTTTCAAAATCTCAAGTGCAATAAAGCCTTTTTACTTCCGTAATCGAGGCACAAAAAAAACTCATTTTTTCCAGTTTTCGATTTTTTACTGAAAAAAGAAGTAGTTAAATCACTTGAAATTTTAATGAGATATATTTTGACACGTGACTCATCGACATGATTTTTTTCGTAAGGTTATGCTTTTTAGTTTCAGAGATATGAATTTTTTCAAAATTCACCTTTTTCATTTTATCCGTCGAACAAAGCGGTCGATCCCGAGGACCAAACGGGGAAAAGTAGGTAATTGTATTCTCTTTCAAATGCATATTAGTTGAATTGTTTGTAACGATGGGATGATTGAAAAAAACGCAAAATAGTGTTTTTCAAAAATGAAAAATTGACTATAAAAAAATATAGTTAGAAAAATAAAAAATAAATGTTTTTCCCGAATTCAGAATCCAAAAATATACATGCATGTTAATTTTATTGATATTGATCCAGTAGTTCCAGAAATATTACGGTATAAATACACACATACACATATCGATACGGACATTTTCTAAAAACACGTAATTTGAACTTCTAACACACCAAAAAGTATTTTCTAGAAGTTTTGACGAAACTCAAAATTTTACTATTACAAAGCTTCCTCTAGGAGGAAGCAAAATATCAACTTCGATTAAATAAAACAATATTTAAAAACATGATATGTAAGCCCTGCAAAAGCAATGTATCGTCTACTACAATATGAAATGTGCGTTTATCACGCGTTATTTACCGATTAGCTATCCTTTTAAGAAATAAACAGTTTGTATAATCATGTAATTATCACGTGATAATCGCGTGATAATTTTGTCGATAACTTTACGTAATTATTACATGATAATCACGTGATGATCACGTAATAACGCTATGATTATCACGTGATTTCTTTCGATAGCGATCATCCAGTAAATGTTAAAGAATTATTTAAAAAATATAAAGCAATTTTTTCATATATTGAATTGGGAGTAATGTTGCACGTTAAATCTTCATTTATATTTGATAGTAATTTAAAAATAACATGTAAAGTTCTTTTATTTATTATTTATTTATATTTTCCAAATAATTCTTTAACATTTACTTGGTGGTAAAATATGCATATTGTCACGGGGCAACTGGGTTTTAGCGCGACAGCCGCGAAGATGCTGTCGCGTAAACGAGGGGGATTACTCACTCTTTTATCTCCGCACGGCTATACCTCGATGATGCTGCGCGGCGTGCGAAGCTCGCCGCACTTTCTTCGCGTATAGAGTCTCAGGCCAGGCGCGCACTTTGTAGCCGCGCCGCGGTGTAACCGACTTTACTCTACCGAGTTCGTCGGAAGGACGCAACAGGTTTATGGAAGAAACAGACATGCATTCGTGTTCAAAAGTAAGATGTCTACATTTACTCAAGATTTTAATATAATGTAACGCGTGTCACGAGAGGACGAGTTCACACTGGAGACGAACCGAAGACTCGTTGGCAGCGAGCCTTGGACTCGGCGTCTGCAGCTGATTCGGTTATCTATGAATCGTGCAGTAGCTAATGTTACGGACTTACAGTATCGACGCGCGCGTTGGGTGTTCGGTCGCCGCGTATCCGTTGGCTGCCAACGGGGAAAAGCCCTGTGTGGCCGGGAGGCGTCCCTCCTGGCTGAAGCGGTGACGTGCTGGGGCACCCCGGGTGCTCGAGGTAATGGTGCTTCGGGTGTTCTCCTCCAGCGGATGGTCTTGTTGGTCACTGCACTCTCGAGTCTCGGAGGCACAGAAAATCGCGGGTGGTATGGTATGGTAATTACATAAAGTTATCGACAAAATTATCACGCGATTATCACGTGATAATGACATGATGAATGATTATAAACTGTTCATTTCTTAAAAGGACAGCTAATCGGTAAATTACACGTTATAAACGTACATTGCATATTGTAGTAGACGATAGGTTGCTTTTGGAGGTCTTATGTATCTTGTTTTTAAATATTGTTTTTAACATTGTATTTAAATATTGTTTTATTTTATTGTAATTGAAATTTTTTTTCTTCATATTCGTTATTATTATTACTTTGACACATTTTTATAAATACACAATCACATTCCTTATCAAGTGTCGCGGTAGCGAAGTTTTAGCGCCCGCGACACTATTTACTTCTATATTGGTATCAGAGATTTTACTTTTAAGAAAAACGACACTTTTTATAATTGTTTCATAAGTGATTTTTATATTTTATCACATTTGTTTGATAATTGTATGATTTTTAATAAAAGTTGTCAAAATAAAATAAAACGATGTCAATTATATAATAGGAACAATCACGTATATTATTTGCTCAAATCATTATTTCTTTCTTCAGTGTGAAGGAACAGTGAAGTATGATAGGGAATTGTTTTTCCACCTTTTTTACATATAAAGGTGCCTAGAGGTACAGGGTGGCCGATGACAATGTCTAGGTGGCGCGCACTATGGTATTTGGTGTCCAGGTATAAAAATCATTCAAGGGCGAATTCTTGGTGTACGGGATGGCCGATGACGAGGTAGAGGTGGAGCGCTTTGCGGTTTTTGTTGTCTAGGTGTAAACATTATTTGAACGCGTTGTCCAGGTGTACAAGGTAGCCGATAACGAGGTCTAGGTGGAACGCTCCGTAGTTTTTGAGAGTTGTTTGTAATTAATCAATATATTACTTAAGTTTAAATTACTAATCATTTGACTGAGCCCTTAATTTACATAATGATTTTTTGTCGTATTATAAATAAAATAATATGATTGTAAACTTGACTTTCTTTAACTGATCTCAGTTGTTTTTCAATCTGTAATTGTACAGTAAAAATAATTATTAAAATGCATGATGATACGCAAAACATCATACGCGCTTAACTTTTTTACTTCGGTAAATTTTTTTTTTAATATTACAATTTCAAAAATAAATACGGATTGTATGGAACTACACATCGATGATCAGCTATATTGTTTTTATTAAAAGAAATTTGTTTTCCATTGTTATTTCGTCAATAACAGGAATATTCAGTATTATTAAAAGTCGTTTGCTTATGAAACTTTTTGGAAATTTTTTGTTCATTTCTGCTAATTTTTGCTATCTGTACATGGTGATTTTAAGTTATTTTCACCACAAGGACCATGTATCATTGATTACTTAACGATATTATGTAACCTTTGATATTTTATTTTATCGGGTATTTCAGCACTAATAAGTTTATCAACATCATCATCTGCATTGCTCAGTTGACGGTTTCTATGAATTAAAGCCAACAAGTGCATATGTGGTAAACGTCTTTCTGATTCTTAATTATATAAGTATATGCCATACATTTTCCATGAATGTTTTTTTACGAATTTCTTTTATTGCATTAAAAACTTATGCAAATAATTAGTGGGGGAAATAATTGAATATGCTAAAGTGTGCTAAAGTGTCCCAAAGTGTGCTAAAGTATGCCAAAGTGTGCTGAACTGTGCCAAAGTGTGCTAAAGTGTGCCATACTGTGCCAAAGTGTGCTAAAGTGTGTCATACTCTGCCGAACTGTGCTGTACTGTGCAAAAGTGTTCAAATTTGGCATACCTTGGCACACTTTGGCACAGTTTGGCACACTTTGACGCACATGGGTTTTTTTGGAAACTAACATCTCTTTTTTGACACAGTATGACACAGTATGGCATGGTATGGCACCGTATGGCACGGTATGGCACAGTATGGCACAGTGTGGCACGGCATGGCACACTTTGGCACAAAATCCATTTCCAATACGGAAATCAGGTCTATCAATTCCTGATTCATTTTTTCTCAAATTTTGTTTAATTTTCTTACATTTTGGGTTACGTGTCATAGTGATAAAAAGGTTTAGTTCACCATACTTTTGAACTATTGTCATTGAATCTAAAAAGTTTTGTTATATCGAACATGGACTTCCTGAAAATGTTAAAGATTATATAACTATTTTTCTAATTTTTTCGTTGTCTTCGTTACTTTTTTACTATTTAAGTGATCCATGACACCTTTGTATTTATCGGTCCATAATTGGTGTTGAGTTTTATTTAAAAAAAAAATAATCGTGAACTTTTATCCAAGCGTCAACAATGTATTGTTGACTTAATTGTTATAAATTTAAGTAAGGATTAATTAAGAATTAATCGTTTCTAATGCTGTATTTATGACAATAAAATTGTAGCATTGAAATATTAATTATTTTTGTTATTTTAATTTTTCGTATTGGGCATCCATCTAAAATTTCCCTTAGGATACATAAGTGAATATGACATGGGATATACATGTTTACTAATATACGGTATATTATCATGTACTCTATGTTTTGAATATATACATACATCTCGATCTTTTAGTGGTTGACCATTTTCACCTACGAATACCACAGCTTCTTCATTACATTTAGCTGCGTTATATCTATGTTTATCATGATTAGAATTGGAATGCGCTTACTTCACAACCTGGGCATGTATTTATAGAAATCGCTGTCGTACCAAGACAAGCGGATTCTGAAAATATATTATGTAACGAACATTGTTACCATTTAAACTTTTTTCTTCACGCCATTTTCGAGGAAAGCCAGAATTTCGTCAACTTGTTTCGAATTCGGCAACACTGCGTCGTCGGCACATTGGAGGAATGTAAGCGTAGCGAGCATTGCATCAAAAATTTAAATCCATTTACCTCACGAGCCGCTCAGTAGAATACTAGTAGGGTCACCTCGCTCCTAAAGTCGCTCGGTTGATTAGGTATGCATATTTATAGCTCTGAAGAAAATTATAAAGCAATAAGGTTATAATAATAACTACAAACAATTAAAA
>QLSS01000137.1:104356-149885 GCA_024372645.1 Trichomalopsis sarcophagae | reverse complement strand
GGAATCAATTGGTGCAACTTATGTCGCGAAAAACATGATGTAAATCAGCTCTGTTATATTCAACCCATTGGACGTAATGTTAACGCACAGATTAATCGTAAATCCCCAAAGAAAAACTTATTTATTTTTTATGACTTTGAGACGCGTCAAGATTCTGCTTACCATGAACATGCAGAGATAAAAATACACATTCCAAATCTATGTGTTGTACAACAGGTTTGCGATGATTGCATGGATGATGAAAATATAAATATACTATGCCATACGTGTGGTGTAAGAGAGCATGTATTTCGCGATGATCCAGTTAAACAATTAATAGGTTTGACAGTACGCGAGAAAACTACGTTTGGTCAAATAATTTGTATTGCTCATAACTCTCGTGGGTTTGATGCGCAATTTATTTTGAGAGAAATCGTTGAAAATACCTCAATAGTACCGAACGTAATATTAAATGGACAAAATATAATTATGCTTTAATGCGGGCGAACAAAATTTATTGATAGCTTAAACTATTTTCACATGAAATTAAGTGCTTTACCACAAACCTTTTCTCTACCACCAGCTAGCAAAAAAGGATATTTTCCTCATCTATTTAGACAATCAAAATTATGTTGGGGCTTTACCCGAAGCATCGTTCTATGCGCCTAATGCCATGTCGAAGTCTGAGAGGGAAAAGTTTATTGCATGGTATGAGGAGAACCGAAATACTTATGAGTTTGATTTTCAACGTGAAATACTCGATTATTGCCGTATGGATGTAGAAATTTTAAGACTTGCATGCATGGCTTTTCGGAAAATTTTCATTAAGTGCGGGAATACTTGTCCGTTTACAGAGGCAACGACCATAGTTTCTGCATGCTCCATTGTGTATAGAAAAAATTCTTACGCGAAAAAACTATCGGTATCATTCCAGCAGGTGGATATCGACGCGCTGATAATCATTCGCAAAAATCAATATAATGGCTGTTGCAGTGTGAACGTGAGATTGGTCGGGAAATCATACACGCGGGTAGAGCACGTGAATTTATGCTTCCAGAAGTGTTTCGTGTATATGGCTATTTACCTCCGAAAATAATAATGCTAAAGGTATTGTCTTTGAATATCAAGGGTGTTACACATACGGTTGTCCTATTTTCTTTAATAAACGACGAGATAAAATAATGTCATACGGTAGAACTATGGATGAGTCGTACGAGAATACTTTCCGGAAAATTCAAAAAATAAAAGCCCTGGGTTACGAAGTTCGAGAGATATGGGAATGTACTTTTGATCGGATAAAGGTAGAGAATCGCGAAATCTACGAATATGTAACACAGCATCCTCTTATGAGTCGTATAACGTTGAATCCGCGCGATGCTTTTTTTGGAGGTAGAACGGAGAATATAGTTACTGAGTACGCGATCGGAAATACCGAAAAAATTCAATATACAGATATATGCTCTCTTTATCCGTACGTGTGTAAAAGAGGTCAATTTCCCGTAGGACATCCGCGAATTTTAATTGGTGAAGACTGCAATGAATTAACGCAAGGAAATAACAATAATCTCAACAATATTGAAGGATTAGTTAAATATAGTATCTTACCACAGCGTGACCTACACATTCCACTCTTACCAATTAAAATGCACGGACGTCTTCTTTTTGCTCTTTGCCGCTCATGCTGCGAAGAAATGCAGCAGTGTGACTGCAATCACGAAGACCCAAAAATGAGTGAATTCACGGGCACCTGGGTTGCTGATGAGTTGCGTAAAGCTGTTGAACTCGGTTACGGTATTACGAAAATTTATATTATTTGGCAATATGAGATGACACAATATAATCAAATTGATGGTAGCGGAGGTCTTTTTGCCGAATACGTAAATACTTTCTTAAAAATCAAGCAAGAGGCTAGCGGATGGCCCTCATGGTGTACTGACGATGCAACTAAATTACAATACATTGAACAGTATAGACTCGATGAGGGTATAACTTTGGATAAAAATAACATCGAAAAAAATTCAGGGTTACGAGCTGTTGCTAAGCTCTGCTTGAATTCGTTTTGGGGTAAGTTTGGACAACGGAGTAATTTGAAACAAACTGAAGTTGTAAAATCACGTGAATCTCTTTTAAAACTTCTTACTTGTCCGGAAAGAGATGTTAATGATATACTAGCAATTAATGATGAGATACTGTACGTGAATTGGCAATACAAGGATGAGGCTGTCACTCCTGCCCCGCATACGAGTGTCGTGATTGCGGCTTATTCGACTGCTCAAGCACGTTTAGAACTATATAATTACTTGAGAAGGTTGGGTGATCGTGTTCTTTATTATGACACAGATTCCTGTATATTTGTTTCGCATGACGATGATCCGGATGAGTATAAACCTTTTATTGGCTCTAAACTAGGTGATATGACAGATGAACTTTGTGGTTATGGTGAGAAAACGTATATAAGTAATTTTGTTTCGGGAGGACCAAAGTTTTACGCTTACACAGCTGTAACACCCAATAAAGATGATAAAATTGAATGTTGTAAAGTAAAAGGTATCTCATTAAACTTCTCAAACGGTGTAAAAATTAATTTTGATAGCATTAAGAATTTGATTAACGATGCCTTTGCAAACGAAGATCACAAATCTGAAAAAATGAATGATGAATGTAGTAAAATACGCTTAAAATTCAAAGCTATCAGAAGAACTAAAATGCATGAAGTTGTAACGCGTGAAGAATCGAAAACATGTTGTGTTGTATTGAAAAAACGACGATATCTTACGTCATGTAAGTAACCTTTTGGATATAAGAATAATTAACTTTTTCGATGTATTTATTGTAAATAAAAATAAACACAAATTTTTATATAATTTCCTTATTTTTCCATTTAAAAGATCCCTAACACATTTTTATATCCTCAGTATAGCTTCTTATGGAAATTTAGCTCATTTTAACGCATAATTCAGCTTACTCGCGGTGTTATTTAGCTTGTTGGACACGAATATCAGCTTAAACAGCGGTAATAACAGCTTGTGATTCACCACACGTAAAATTAGCTTATTTTTACGTGTGCCGCGCCGCGCCGCCGCCGCCGCCGACCGTCCGCGTGCCATAAGCTTTATTTTAAGGTAAATCTCTAGTGTGTGAGTGTGAGTACTTGGCGAAATGGATATGCGATTCAAACATCCGTTTACGTGTATCGTTAGCGGACCCACGGGATGTGGTAAAACAGTTTTTGTCAAAAGGTTTCTTCGACATCTTCCACTCATGTGCAGTGTAACTTTTGATCGGATATTACTCTATTATGCCGAGTGGCAGTCTACGTATGAGACAGACTTTGTTCCGGGAGGTATATGTAGTAGTAGTAGTAGTGAGAGTAGAAAAAAAATTGTGGAATTTCACGAGGGATTACCTCAGCCTTCAGATTATTCTCAAGACAATGAAAAGAAAAAATTATTAATTATCGATGATTTAATGAGAGAATCTTCGAATAACATTATTCTCGATTTATTTACAAAGGG
The DNA here is from genome assembly GCA_024372645.1 of Trichomalopsis sarcophagae. NCBI lineage: Eukaryota > Metazoa > Arthropoda > Insecta > Hymenoptera > Pteromalidae > Trichomalopsis > Trichomalopsis sarcophagae. The sequence goes on along the minus strand of QLSS01000137.1, from coordinate 146,391 downwards.
AAGTCATTACAAGAATTTAAGTGTAATTTTTATTACACAAAATCTTTTTCACAAAGGAGCTGGTCAACGCGATATCTCATTAAATGAAAATTACCTCGTTATTTTTAAAAATCCACGTGAGCGTTCGCAAATACAATATCTAGCACGTCAAATATATCCCGAAGACCCAAAATGTTTACAAGAAGCGTATCTCGATAGTACGTCAACTGCTCATGGCTATCTTCTGTTGGATTTAAAACAGTCGACCGAGGATGAATTTCGTTTCCGTACCTCTGTTTTTCCCTATGATAAATTGAGTTACGCATATGTGCCAAAGAAGAATAAGAAATTCCGATAAAAGTAGAGGATTCTATGATTAAAGCTTCAGTCTGATTGAAACAATGGCAGGGAGAAGAGCGTCTGCGAGAACCGATAGTCGTAGACGTAGAAGACAGCGTGGAGGTGGTGGTGATGGTGGTGCTGCTGCAGCTGCTGCTGAAGAAGACGAAGAAGATACAAGGTGTGGATGCCTACCAAAGCATTTTACAAAAAAGTGTGTATGCAGTATTGAATGCTCTTTGTCATGCAGATAGTCAGCAGCGCTTAGCACTGTTACGTGTAGCTGATAAAAAACTCATTAATAGCATATGCGAGTGCGTGTTAAATGTATTGCGCGGAGTCGTTAAAATAAAAAACTCTCACAAATCAAAGTTAAAAAAACATAAAAGTGTTTTGAGAAAATTATTAAATAAATCCAATAGTAAAAAGAGTGAAAAAGAGTGAAAAAAAAGAAACGCGTCCTTATTCAAAACGGTGGTGCTTTTTTACCAATGTTAATTGCACCAATTACAGTTGCACTTGTGTCAAAAACATTTGGAGTCTCTGGAAATTAAAATATGGAGCACGCTCGTAAAATGGTCATTGTACCAGAGGAAACATACGAGAGAGTAGCGAAGCAACAGCATCAACAACAACAACAACAACAACAACATATAGTAGAAGAGTCGAGTAATGCTTTAGAGCCAACGATACAGACAAAGGGTGATAACTTAAGTCGTCGCGATGCTGAGATGCACGATATACATTTTTCAAAAAGTATCACCGATAAACGTGAAAAATGTCAAAAATATTTACAAATTTTAAGAAGATATCTTCATTTTAAAAATTTGGAACGTCAGGAACTTTTATCAGATGCAAATATACTTGATGTAGAGCATGAAAATGAAGATATATCGAGTCCATTGCCCGATAAAGCGATACGTGCAAGCATTTCCAAGGGTTATGTGAGAAAAGCACGTTTATTGCTTCAACATTGGAAATCAGCATCGCATCGTATTAAATGGGATAATTCGGATACAGTTAGCATTGATGATAAAGCTATACCACACTCAAATATTATAGATTTACTAGAAGACGTGGTACGGAGTAGACCTGTTGAAGATCCTGTAGGAAGATTTCAATTAGCTAATTTTATAGCAACAACTGACACACCATCCAAATTAATAAGTAATCCAGAGGTGATAAAAATTAGTGAAAGTTTGAAACGTGCATTAAACAAAATTCCTTCAATCAAGAGAAATAATTCCGAGAGCGTTCAGACTTTGGAACAAGGTACTAGACTCGAGGCCGCACAACGCTATAGTGCACGTTTGAATAAGAAAAAATCTATACCTCGAAAAGCAGCCGACAAGTGGTTGACTTATAAAATTTAACATGTCTTATGAAAATCAATACTTTGACACTAGACACGAGACTGGATACGCTGGTGCACGTAATCTGTTACGAATCAATGGTAAAAATAAGAAGAAGAAAAGCGAGCTTAATGAGTGGTTAAGTAATCAAGATGCATACACACTACACAAACCTATTAGACGAAAATTTCCTAGATTGATGTACAATGTCACTAATGTGGATGATTGTTGGGAAATGGATTTGTGTGACATGCAATCTCTCAAAACGTATAACGATAATTTTGCGTATTTACTTGTAGTTATAGATGTTCTCAGTAAATATGCTTGGGTCGAGCCTTTACGTGACAAAAGTACAAAAAGTGTTGTAGCTGCTTTCGACAAAATCTTAAAAAGAGCCGATGGGCGACGCCCAATTCTTATACAAACTGATAGAGGCAAAGAGTTTGTCAGATCAGATTTTCAAAATTATTTAAAACAACACAAGATTAATTTTCGAGTGGCATGTAATCCCGATGTTAAAGCAGCCGTCGTCGAGCATCTAAATCGCACGCTCCAACAACGTATGTTCAGATATTTTACTTACAAAAATACGCATAGGTATATCGATGTTATTGAAAATATCGTTTACGCGTATAATAACACTATACATAGTGGTACTACAATGGTTCCGTCAGTTGTAAATATTCATAATGCAGTCGTGGCTAGAACAAAATTAGAAAAAAGAGCTCTTAGTCAGAGAAAAAAGTCTAGAGCACATATATACAGCGTGGGTGACCATGTTCGCATCAGTCGGTTGAAAGGCACCTTCGATAAAGGTTACGAAAAGAATTACAGTGTAGAGATCTTTAAGATTACCCGTGTCTCACGTCGTCAAAATCTCTTCACCTATGAATTGACTGATTTAGAAGGTGAAATAATCGACGGATTTTTTTATCCCGAAGAACTAGCTCGAATTGGCGATGATCGTTTATCACAAAATAAGGAATTCAAAATGGAACGTGTAATAAAGAGTAGGGAACGTGGTGTTAAAAAACAAGTTTTTGTAAAGTAGCTTGGCTATCCTGATAAATTTAATTCGTGGATTAATGCAAGCGAAACGTTACCCTTTAAACATGGATGAGGACCAATTTTATTTGATATTACCGAGTAACAGTAGTATGAAATATTTTTCTGAAAATACAAGATCATGCTTTACCACACACTTATCGCACGAAGTACATCTGCATGGTAAGTGGAGTGTTGCTCTCATGGAAATCAGCATACCATGCACGATGATGCACATTCAGAAACATGTAATATGAAGTTTGTCAACACCCGTAGAATAGCAGTTGCAAGAAAGAGAGACATATCTGAATATTTACCGGATTGGACAAACGACAAACACAACGATGCCACATTTCCACCAGGTGTTTACGAGAATCTCAACAATCTCACAGAAGCTATAAACAATATACCTGAATCTCACTTCCGTATTGAACAGGCAAAGGAAAAAAGTTGTTATTACAATTTACATAAAAAGTGTGAATGTAAGGAAACTCATTTTTTCAGCTTGAGCGAAAAGGTCAAACGTATATTTGGCTTTGAGAATGAAAAATATAGAAATCAGGAATTTATACACATGATTCCATCTGTAGAGTCGAAAAAAATGCAACATTGGTAGGAAACAGACCTGGTTGTTTGGCAAGAGCGATAGCTGATCAATTTTTCGTTTATTCAGATATTTGTATTCCGTACACAGTCGGTGACGTTCAAGCATCCCTTTTGCGCATAGTAACACTCGATAACTCAAAATATAAATTTGGTGCGAGAGTAGTCAAACAATTTGCACCTGGAATTTATCTACATTTGTTAAATAACACATTTCAGAATATAATAATAGATATAAGAGATGAAAATGGGAATCATATACCATTCGAGTACGGAACGTTGACCGTAACACTACATTTCAAGAGCATTCTCTAAGAAAAAAATGGCTTACTACGCAGAATACTATGCCGATCAAATCGGTGGTAGTGCTGGTGGAGGAGGAGGAGTACGTCGAGGGTTTGCAGGTTCAACTTATCAGCGAGGTCATGGTGGAATCGGCAGCTTTTTGAGTGGATTATTTCGAAGAGTTTTATCTTACATTACGAGTGGTACTAAAGCCGTTGGAAAAGAAGCTATGTACTAGATGATGTGGGGAATCACGGAATCAATTTTAAACAAGCTGTAAATATGCGCATGCGTGAGTCTTGTAAAAATCTTAAGCATAAAGCCACTGATAAAATTGCCGCTATGATGAAGGGATCAGGATATAAGATACGCGCTAAAAAGCGGAACCGTCAATCGACCAAGAACAGTTCAGCTGTACGCATCAGCAGTAAAAGTGGCCGTGTAAAGAAGAAAAAGAAGAAGAGCCGTGTCAGTGTTCGCAAATCTACGAAAAAGAAAGCTGGCGAGAATAAGCCAAGGAAGAAGAGAAAACAACGCAGTGTGAGCGATATTTTTGGATCTACATAGACATTATTTAATATGGCTTTTCTACACTCAAACTCATGCGAATGCATGAAATCAGAATTAGATTTATTTACATTACCACCTACACAGACTTCGGTGGAAAGCTCTCAATTTATACATTATAAACTAGTTTCTTCGCTAAAAGACGATAGACCGTTGGAATTCGTCGTTCCAGCTGGTAGTGATTATCTCGATCTTGCACACACAATGCTAAGTATTCGTATGCAGATAGAGCCAAATGTTGAAATAACAGAAGCAGCTAAAGCTACAGAGTATCCGAAGGTAGCAGCAATAAATAACACGATACATTCGCTATTTAATCAAATAGATGTTTTCTTTAATCAAAAATTGGTTTCACCACCAAACAATGCTTATCCTTACCGAGCTTACATCGAAACACTGTTAAATTATTCAAATAGCAGTATGGAATCACATCTCACGAGTGGACTCTGGTATGTGGATACCCCTGGAAAATGGGCATCGCCTCCCAATATCAAGCGTACTGATGTAAATGCAAATATTGGTCAGTGTAACCGTCAGTATTTTACCCAGAATGGTAAAATTGTCGATTTACACGGTCATTTGCATTGCGATGTTTTTAATCAAAATAAGTTTCTGTTAAATGGTGTTGAACTGCGATTACGATTGGTTAGGAGTAAGGATACTTTTTGTTTGATGGATATTACAGATGACGATAAATTTACTGTACGCATTAAGGAAGCTTCACTGATTGTGCGTCGAGTTGAAATAAGTCCAGGTGTTATACTAGATCATGCTACTGCACTTACAAAAGCCACTGCTAAATACCCAATCAATCGTGTGGAGGTGAAGGCATTTACAATGCATAGAGGTATTCTTGGCGATACACTGGACAACGTTATTCTCGGTCAAATGCCCAAAAGAATAATCATTGGATTTGTGGATAACAAGGCATTCAATGGAAACAGAAAGTTTAATCCATTTAATTTGCAACATTTTAAAATAAACTATATTTCTCTTTATGTGGATGGTGTCCAGATTCCCAGCAAACCATGGCAGCCTCGATTTTCGGGTGAAAGTCAATTATTTATCGACTCGTTTCATACGCTATATTCTGGGACTGGAATTCATTTTCTAAACCAAGCATTAATTATCTCACGATCGGACTACGATGAAGGGTATACATTATTGATATATACATTTGATCTAACGCCTGATTTATCAGCAAATTCAGTTTCTCATTGGAATTTAATCAAACACGGCAGTGTTCGTGTAGAGATAAAATTTGAAAGAGCACTTGAATCTACAATCAATTGTACGCCGAATACGACAATGTCTTGGAAATAGATTCAAGTAGACAAATAATAACGGATTTTAATGCATAATACCGTTAAAGCGATGGATAAGTAAGAGGAGAAAGTGGAGAGGGAAAGAAGCAACAGCAGCGCCTCTATGCTATAGATGAGTAAAAAAACTGAACGTCATACTCTCAGTGACGTTTGAGAAGTGAGCGAGTTTGGATCGACTGTGCGAATTTTTTTATAGTATCATGGATTACGTTATTAATATTCAGGGTTTGAGAGACCGTAACAACAAGTTTATACCGAAAGAAGTTGGTGTACTTGGTTTAAAGCACAGAAGCGTCCAACATTGGACAGTTAAGGAACCCCATAGATTTGAAGAACTTGCAACTGGACTTAAAAGAAGTAACGAGTACATCTCTAATCATTTTCATGGAATTCGTTGGCATGAAGGTGACATCACCATTGAACAACTACAGTATCATTTACAACAAATAGCCAAAGTGGCTATACGTATTTTTACATGCGGTCATGACAATTGGAGATTCTTGGATACTGTAATGTGTCGGGAAGTTGTGAACGTTAAAGAAATGTATGCCCCGAATTTTGACGAATTGAAAATAAATTATCCAGGTAACTTCATGTGTTTAAATCATGGCATTCAAGGTATAAACTCCATTCGCGATTGTGCTCTCAATGATGCATATGTGCTACTAAAGTGGTTACACTCTATAGCAGAAGATATAATGCAAGATTCTGCACAGAAATTTAGTGATGCATTGTACTGCAAACTAAACTCGCGGATACGTACAGCTACTTCATTGTCTATTTACGCAACACACGAAGCGGACGTAGTCGATCATTGCTGAAATAATAATAATAATAATAGAATGAATACACAAGAATTACTAAAAGCTCTCGACCCGTTAACCGCCAAGACAGTTGGCGTGTATGCTGCGGATAGAATTCCAAACGTTTTGGAATACCCCGCGGCCATCATAGCTAATACAGATAATCACACGAAGAAAGGAACACATTGGATTGCTATCTACATAGATTCAAACGGTTATGGAAGATACTTTGACAGTTACGGACTACCACCAATGTCCCAACATCATCTTAAACGACTCAAAAGAAATTGCAAGCGGTATCAGTGCAATAAAAAAAAGTTGCAAAGCTTTGATTCACAGGTGTGTGGCCAGTATTGTGTTATGTTCCTTTACCATATGGTTAGGCTACCATAGTTGTATCGTTCTATTAAAAGCTGTTACGAAATAATAATCATCGTGTACGCTCGAAAGATGTTAGGAGGTTTGGAAGTGAAGCTTCGCGCGGCTCAGGATTTTGTAATCAAACATGTACTTCGAGAATGTATGTAAAGTAATAATAATAATAATAATAATTGTCAGATATCATGTAGTAAAAAATAAGAATAAAGTGTAATCTTTCATAATATAAAAAATGTTTTCATTTATAGAGCCTTACTCATTCCTTTAATTTCATACTGTAGTACTATGATATATTTTTTCCTGTTGCATCACACCTTAATGTTTAGTTCTGAGTACATATACATCGGAATTTATTAACGGTGATAATACTAACATCCGGTGATATTTACTGTTTAGTTTTATATTTCATTTCAATCTTTATCTGTAAGTTGATAAAACTGACGGTTGTAATAGTAGTAGAGTAAACATCCTGTTCTTAAAAACTCGGAGAAATGTAACCGTAGCCTTTGACGGTTAACGAATATGATACTTCCTTTGTGAAGTTCTGAGAATACACGCGCAAAAATCTGTCCCCACTACATTCTATCGTTTTACTTTAAGGTAGTGGGTGGTAAAATGTATAAAAGAGCTTGAAGAGTGAGGAGCTCCATCAGTTCTTTCATGAAAGTTTGAGAGATCGTTTGCTAAGTGTAACTCTGTATATTGTACCTCTTGTTTCTCGTACCATGGCTCAATCAAGTGTCAGTGCTCCATCTCGTGTGCAGAACGTTCTGCCAAATATGCTGCTCTCCACGTCCTACGCCATTAATAAGTCAAACTCGAAACGCGTTACTCTTGGCTTAGAAAGTTACCAGGGAAGCTATCGTCCACTGGTGAAACTCTCAACGTCTACAACATGTTTTAAATCCGTCAAATTTGATGCATCTGTCTGGAAGGTGTTCAAGAATTACTTTGATCTTATAAATTGCTATTTCCAAGATGCGTACAGATTCCGAAGTGAACGCTCGACCAACGAAGGTGTACATGGAGAATCATGATCTGATGTTTACTTCTTCATACAATACCAAATCCATATTGATCGAAGAAAGACCTGTCGGAACATCCATCTTTCCAAATCTTTTGATTGACGAAGAAAACGATGATTTACTGCATACAGTTAGTGCTACACATTTCAATGACTACACTGGCGGTGCTGCTGCTGCTGCTACTGTTACGGATGGTGAGAATCTACGTCATCAGCCAGCACGAGCAAAGAAACAAAATACAGCTTATCATCAACCATCGATATGCATGCAGCAAGTCACTTTTGACGGGTTAAAAATTGTCTCACAGTGTATTGACGAACGTATCACTAAACTTGAAGAGTGTGTTGATAAAGTGAATGAAATTGTTGCTCATATTAAGAAGTTTATAATTGACTGTATTAAAAACGATTGTATTGATAAAGACCCTAATTCTATACTAAAGACGTATGAGGTTTTTAGCAATATTATACTTTATACACTGAAAATATTAAAATTATAATTCTCGACAAGTTTAAAGATACTATTGAGGAAACAATTTTAAACATAATCTTATGTGAAATCGCTGCTTTTCAATTGTTTGATATATATATAAAGACATTTATACTACCATAATTAAAGTATTAATATATATGCTATTTTTTGTCATTACGCTTTGTACATATGTCTTCCTATCTTGTAATAAACCAGAAAATATTAAAATATCGATTTTTTTGTGACATCATTTAAACCACCTACCCTACTGCCACTCCTTACGACCCTCTATAAATATCAACTCTACATAAGCATGTTTTCATTGCTTCGCTTACACTTGACGGGTCATAATCGTAATATGGACAAACACAATATGGAGAAGAAGAAGAAAGAAGGTTCAGGTCGAGAGTAAGTGACATATATAAACCGGCTTCTGGATTCCAAAAGTATCTACCTCAATATTCTTCCAATACTGGATCATTCCCGAAAAAAGAAGGGTACAGGAGTTATTGTCCTGACAAGGAAGCAAATAAAGTTTCCAAATATCAAGGACACAACAATACTGATTGGGGATAGCAACAATAAAGTCTTATTCTAAGACTTTTATTTATCAATCAAAATTGATAAATAAATTATATAATACATAAAAGTCTCATTATCTTATGACGTCATAAGAGGTGTACATGACGTCAGTAACAATACATATTTATCTTAATTGTTTACAAGATAAATGCTTAAAACGTTGGCGATACCTTATCTTTTTTTCCTGTTTTTATAATAAAAAAGTATCATCATGGATTATTATTGTGGTAAAGATATCTTCTTTGTTTATGTAAACATGATATCTTAATTACGCACGTATAAACATGATATCCTTATCTTAATTGACTGTTTATAAACATGATACCTTATCTTATCTTTATTACTTGTAAAGTACCGTTATTGTTTATTATTGTGGTAAAGATATCTTGTTTGTTTATGTAAACATGATATCTTTATCTGTACAAACATGATACCCTTATCTAGAAACACGATACCTTATCTTTATGACTTGTTTCCATGATAAGATAAGGATGCGCCAGTGATGACGTCATTTGTTATGTCTCCCCATACCGGCATACTTACTACTTCCCAAAAGAAAAGTTGAAACCAAGTAAAAAACAATCGCAATTGCTCTGGTATCATAATTGTACATGCCTCATCAAATATATGAAAAATTTCTTCATCATTTAATCCCATGGCTATTGCTGTTTCAGTAAATGTTAAATACGTTCTATTTTTAAAGTTCTTTAAATCATGAAGTAAGGTTGCCCCTTTAACTCTGTATAATATTAATTTTAATTTATCATCTAATACTAACAATAAATGTTCGCGCGAAAGACCTCTTCTTCGCAACTCACTATCCATATCACACTTTAAAATAGCAGCTAAAAGTTACTTCTTTAATCTGGAAAATACATAAACATCACTCAAACATACACACATTCACTCTCATCTCATTTCACCTCATCCCATTTCACACTCTTCACACGTACTAGCACCCTTACACAATACACCATTACACAAAATTTCTTACTCTTTTTATAATATACTATAATTGTGTATGTACAACACAATGTACAGCAATAAAAACAATTAAATCTAAAAATCTAAAATCTAAATGTTTAAAATTCAATTACGTATACATAAGCAATAATTTTTCCAAAAATATTCCCACTAAGAATATCAGCTAGGATTGCTCGAAATTTACTATAAAATAATCTAACAGTAATAGTTGCAATATTATTACATAAAGTTACTGGGGGAAATTTTTTTAGTACTGTTTTCAACGCAGGCCATTTTGGATTAGTTGTTATCGCAACAAATATATCCGGTGGGCTGCCTATTTTTCGCATTATAGCCATTGAATCAAGAAAACTTTGGTACATGTATCTAGCACTTTCTATGTGAGACGATGGCAAAACAAACAAATTACTTAATCTTTCGTTATTTTCAAAATTTGTATTATTGTTAAGCGCACTTTTTGTTACGTGATCAACAAGACCTTGATAACATTCTAAACGTAATTTTTTCTGATTATATCTTAAAAAATTCAGTCTACAATATTCTATATGATATAAGCTTGAATATAATATATACTTTTGAGTTAATCTTCCAAAATATTAAATAGAACTAAATTTTGATTTAGGCCAATAATCTAATCGATATAAATAATATTGCAAGGAAGATACATTTTTATCATTGTTATGATTTTGTTTAAAAATTGGATTCCATCTTATATCTCCGTAAGGAAACATTATAAGTAATATCATAGGATCTATGTGAAAATATAATTTATTCAGAATAAAAATTGGATATATTTCTTTTGGGTGGGTTTTCGGATAAACACAAAGATCATATTAATGAGGTTTATACGGGCATAGGGAAGGGTAAAAGGGTTAAACACACTCGGACGTGCGCACTTAACTTTTGAAGCCGCTAGAAAAAATTAGGGGGGGGGGTGGAAATCAGGGCAGAAAATTAGGGAGGAAAATTAGGGAGATAAATTCGAGGGGAAATTTCTGAATCGGTGGCGGCGGCGGCGGTGGCAAAACTTCTTTTATAATAGAGAGAGAGAGAGAGAGAGAGAGAGAGAGAGAGAGAGAGAGAGAGAGAGAGAGAGAGAAGGAGATGCTGTTATTAAATTTTTCTTTGCAGGAATATTCAATTTTTAAACGCAGCAATATTCATTTCTAAACTTCATGACTTCAGGGAGGAAATTCGGGGGAAAATGTATGCATTTATGATATAGAGAGAAGAGATATGACTATAAGGGAGTAATTAAGGGGGAGTAATTGAGGAGAAGTAAACGAGGAGAAAATTCTTGAAACAGCGGCAGCAGCGGCGTCGAAATTTCTTGTATAATATAGAAAGATATACAACTGATAAATAAATAAATAAATATATATATATATATATATATATATATATATATATATATATATATGTGTGTGTGTGTGTGTGTGTGTGTTGCGCGTGCTCCCCGCTCTATCGCTGTTTTCTCTGCCACTACTACCGTATAATCTAAAATTTTATTTAAATGATCTTAGTTTTTAGTTTATAATTTATCATACGTAGTGCGGAGCTTGCATGGGGTGTTGCACAAACGCAACTCGTATGGCGTTGGCACAATCTACTATTACATTTAGAACAATGACAAAAAGCAGAATAGGAGGAAGCTAAGTGCCAATAAGGACTTCACAACTGTTTTCTGTACAAATTAAAACTGAGATGGCTTCTCTTTGCGCTACAGTGGTTTTAAATTAACGATTTTTTAAAAATAGACTACATTCTACGTCCCATAATTCTAGTTTGAATGAATGCATTTTAACAATTGAGGTACTGAATTAAAGATCTATTCCTATTGAAAATTTTGAAGGGCAGTGAGTCTAAATTTTCTGAAAACTGACTAAATGACGACTGATTAAAAATACCATTGACTTTTACCGCTATGCGATCCAATTCTGCCTTTTTAAAATATATATGTCACAAAAGTATTTAGGCACTTGCACCGTATAAAGAGTTTGAAAGAAACTTCTTATACCCAGGGTGAACGCCTATTGGATTTGAACAAAAAGTTGTTTTTTAACAATTCTTTCTGTACCATTTTTTGCAAAAAGGTTTTTTCATAAAAGTAGTAAAGCATTATATTAAATCTCATTTAAATTATAAATTATAAATTAATTAACAACTTTGTGCAATAGCATTGACTTAAGGGTAACGATTTCAGACTCATCTCACCTCATGAAAAGCTATATCAAGTGGCGCGGTAGAACCACGATGGCAATTTTAAGAAGCAGATAGAGTCGCGGCACTCGCGCCAGTATTTACTTGGTGTTCAGATTTTTCATTTACAAAAAAAAGATGCTTATCACAACTGTTCGTAAGTTATTTTCACTTATTAGCATGTTTTAATGCTAAATTATGATTTCCAATTGAAATATTAGCAAAAAAGCCGTTTTATGTCATAATGAACTAATGTCTAATTCAAGACTGCTCATATACTCATTTCAAATTGTCTTCTTTACCTCAAAAGTGGTAAGACTGTAAAATTGGTCGTATAAGCTATGTATGTAATATAGTTAGGTATTGCTGTCTCACAGTTTTCTGCTTACTCACACAGACGGCCGTGTGTCGTAAAGTCAGCTAAAGTATTATAAATCTTTGCTTTATATCAAGTGGCATAGATTGCGGTCGATGACAAGGTCTACGTAGTTTGCACCGTGCTTTTTTATGTCTAGGTAAATAAATCATATAAGGACGGTGTCTAGGTTACTGGGTGGCCAATGACAGTTCTATGTAAGGAGCTCCGTAGTTTTCGGTGTCTAGGTGTAGAAATCATATGAGGATGGTGCTTAATGTACAGGGGCGCGAATGACGTGGTCTACGTGAGGCGCTCCGTTGTCTATGGTGTATAGGTGTGAAAATACTTAAGGGGGGTATCTAGGTTACAGGGTGGCCATTCATTTGGGGCGATGAACAACAATCAGCATTCGAGACTATAAAAGCTCTTATCGCCTTGGCTCCAGTACTGCACTGCCCGTGCTTCGATCATCAGTTAATCATACAAACCGATGCAAGTGATACAGCCTCGTGTTGACACAGTGCATAGACGGACAAGACCGAGTTCTTGAATTCGTCAGCAGAGTACTCACCCCTATAGAGAGGAATTATACGGTCAGTGATCGAGAATGCTTGGCCGTGCTTTTCGGCATACGTAAGTTTCACCAGTACATCAAAGGTTATAAATTTGAAGTCATAACAGATCACAGCATCCTAAGGCAGCTATGTAATCTCTGTCAACTGAACAGAGTAGAACAGCGAGTGCCACCAGGTTTCATGGGAAAGCGTGTGGTGCAAAGTCCTTGATAATGGGTAGCCGAAGATATTATGGGCCCCTTGCCAAAGTCTGCTACAGGCTACGAGTACGCACTTATCTTCCAGAGTTTGTTTACTTGATGGATAGAGTACGTGCCACTTCGCAAACCCAACGGCAAAGCAATACTTCCCGCACTCAAGGAGAGAGTGACTTTGAGATTCGGTGCACCCGAGGTGTTTCACTCGTATCATGGTACCAAATTCAAAAACAAAACAATAAATGAGCACTTGACAGAGCAAGGAATTCACTACTCGTACTCGTCGTCATATTACCCGCAGGTGAATCCAGTGGAGCGAATAAACCGCACTGTCAAGAAAGAAATTTCCACGTATACTCAAGATAATCATCGAGCATGGAATGAATATCTCAACGAGATAGTGTTCTCTCTTAACAACACAGTGCATGAATCTACGGGGGCTTCGCCCGTGTTGATGAATTTTGGCAGGCAGCCGAAAATGCTGGCATCTTTTAGAGGGAAAGAAGATCAAGAGACTGCACAGTAGAAGGCTGTGAGAGCGTGGCGAAACCGCCTCGCTAAGCTGCCAGCTTTGTATGAGCGTGCATAGGCCCTTTCCGGTGAGTCGTAAGATCGCCAGTCGATATTTTTCGATGCCCGCCGACTAGCGTCTACTTTTAAGGTTGGCGATGTCGCCAATAGAAGACATGTATTGTTGTCTGCGGCGGAAGGCATCAGGGCAAAATTGGCTTTTCCGTACATAGACCCATATAGAATACATTCGAGCTAACAGATAAAAAAGAAAGAGTGAAAAAGTTAGTATCGAACAAAGAAATAAAGATCTTTTATGACAAAGACAACGAAGAGGGGGACGACGATAAGTCTCGATCACCGGGGGATACTTGAGAGGTGATGGCGATAAGCGACCCGCCAGAAGCGTGCGAACTCGACTCTCGTAAACAGAGCTACCCAGAAACCCGACCCAGAAAAGGCGACCTCGGAAAATTGTAACGGCAAGCACGAATTATCAGGATGGAAAGCGTAAGCACGGTCCATCTAGGGCTCGACTTAAACAAATCGGCCGAAACAGCCAATGCCGACGGCGTTATCATCTCGAAAGACGTGAGCAAGGTACCGCACCGGTCGATTGACATCATCTTAATATATTACATCGACATCGTCATAATATATTACATTGACATACTCATAATATATTACGTTGACATCATCATAATATATCACATTGACACGGGCTCGCCACGAGGAAGAATGCGCGTGGATAAAAGAGCAGTAGCACGCTGAGTATCTCCAAAAGAAGAGGGAGGAAGAGCCGAGATGCTACATCTGCGGCCGCCCGGTCGTGAAGCGGTCGCATCAATACTCGGAGTGAGCCGCACGCAAGAAGATCTTGACAGAGATCCTACGGGACCGCAAGAAGAACTACGGGAAAGAAGCAGATATAGGAGAAATGGTCGCTAGAGGAAATAAAGAGTACCTTATTTTCCCTATATCCTGTGTGTTCTTAATTGACTACCTGATATTGCATTTCACTAAATCCAAGCATCTCATTCTTTCACATGATCGCGCGACGGCGTACAGTGTACCAAAATCGACTTTTTATGGCCAAAATTCGCTCGATAAGACAATTCGCAATCATTCTTATTGAAGAAAAATACTTCTACTATAATTTTGGTTTATAAACCTACAAGACGTTACATACCCTATAAGAAAAATAGAAAAAGTTAAAGCATTAGATTGATAATGTATAAGGTGTTTAAGACCTCTTCAAGTTTCTAAAATGCCGATTAAGTGTTGGTGGTTTATAAAATGAGGATCTAAAATTGGTATTTTATCAGTTTAGAGTTTAGAGATCCAAAATTAGCAAGCATATATTCTTTTTTTTTTATAGTTTTAGAAATTTTAGTGCACATTTTGATTATTACATTATTCAGTTTTATGTGTTTTCTTATTTTTTTTTAAGGTGATGTACTCTTTTATTAAATATAAGCAGTTTTACTTGAACGGGAATCATCGTACAAGTGTTTTGCAATTTTTTTCACTAAGGATGATTGCAATTTAGCTTGTCAAGCAAATTTTTGCCACGAAAATTTAATCTTGGTTCACTGTGTGGCGATACAGAGTTCTTTTGAAATTTTTATATACTCATATAATTTTGAATAAAGGTGAAAAAGTATCAAATATTTACGAATAAGATACATAATTCAAGCATATTTAAATTTCTATGAGATTATTAATCTAAATTAAAAATTTTAAATCAAGTTAAATAAAACATAATATTATTGTAAACAGAGAAAAAACACGCCTTTTTATTTACATCATGAGTTGTGTGGAAAAAATAGATGTATAAATAATTCATTACCTATTTTGTTATTTAGATAAATGTCAAATTAATTCTATTGGGTGTAGGCGAGCGGAGCGAGCAGGGGGAACTGCCCTAAAACGTCCCGGAAAACGCGGAGGATTACTCAGAGATTTCTTGATGTTTTGACCCAGATTAGCTGCGTACGCGTGAGCGTAACGCACAACGTCACCACATCGTCGTTCGCCGCTGAGAAAACGCCAAATTAGATAGAAAATTGTCCCGAAAAACAAGCTTAGTCACTCTTTCTCGGATTTTCCGATGTTTGAACTCAGATTACCTGCGTACGTGCAAGCGCAACGTGCCGCGTCGTTTTGACTTCGTTTGCCGGTGCAAAAACGTTAAATTAGTTAAAAAACTATCCCGAAAAACGAGCAGGGTCACTCCTGTACAGTTTTCGATGTTTTGACCCAGATTAGTTGCTTACGCACGAGCGCAACGCATCACGTCACCGTATTGCCGGGCGTCGCTAAGAAAATGCCGAATTAGATGGAGAATTGTCCTGCAAAACGAGCAGGGTCACTCCTGCAGAGATTTCTTGATGTTTTAATACAGATGAGCTGCGTAAGCACGAGTGTGTCCACGTCGCAGTATCGCCGTTCGAAAAAACGCCTTCTTAGTCCACTTTATGGATAGACATAAAACAGTTCTACCTTACGCCTTTGCAGTAGAGGCAAGTGGAAGCATGCTGTCTTGTGTGCTATGCACTAAAATCACGCTACCTATGCGGGGCACAGACCTACGTTCTTTGCAGCTAAAAAAACCGCTGCCAATTCATTGGCAAGTAGCTTCCTCCAACTAAATTTATAGTTCTATACTATAATTCTACTAAATTAATAGATAAAACATTATTTAAATATACAATGTTAATGCTTTTTTAAATATTTTCAATCTCGATTATTTTGCTGAAGGAGCAATTGAAAAATAATACAAAATATTGTGGATCTGAATAAGTTGGAACTTAGTATAGGGTAACTACAAGAGAAAAGTTTTATTTATATTTCAATTGTATTATTAATATTTTACAATATGTTTGTGATTAATATGTTGCGTCATCATACTGGTATATATATATATATATATATATATATATATATATATATATATATATATTCCATAAGAATCCTACTTCGTAATTACGCAAATGAAAAAAGCGGAAAATTTTACTTTTAGAGTGATATGTTGTGTTTGTACTTAAAAGAGAATTTTAATCGCTATCGATACAAATTTGATGTTCAGGACCCGCAACTTAATCTGTAGAATTTACATTAAAGTAATGAATCACGACCTTTAACTCTTATTTAACGTCGTTTTTTTTTATAAAAGTCGACCATTGCCTCTTTAAATGTTTCCTTTATTTACCTTCGGCATTAGCGTAACCCGTCATACACCACGGGGAGGTTGCACGATAGGATTTTGTACGCCAGTTAGCCCTGAAAAGGGCTGATTATTAGTTAATTATCTATTCAGGTTTTCAAGGCAATGAATGCTCAAAAGTAGCTCCACCGACTTGCAGGCAGAGTTGAAGTCTTTGTTGGACATGTTCTACAGTTCGTATCAAAACATTACGGGGGATATTAGCACAGGCATTTTGAATCCTCATTCTCATATCGTTAGCAGTAGTTGGCCTTTCTCTATAAACTGTATCTTTGAGGTATCCCCACAAATAAAAATCTAATGGAGTTAAATCAAGTGACCTTCGAGGCCATGCAATTGGACCACCCCTACCTATCCAACGATTTGGGAAACATTCCGTACTATCCTTGCGTAATGTGGTGGAGCTCCATCTTGTTGCAACCACATCCTATATCTTGTATTCATATCAACATGTTCTAGTAGGATTGGAAGTTCATTTTCGATCAAATTCAGGTAACTTTCGCTGTTTACATTACCTTCAAAAAAATATGGGCCCATTAAATTTCCATTCATTATGCAACATAAAAAGTTAATATTCCAACGGTGTTGATTATCAATTTGTTGCATCCCATGTGGATTTATTGCAGACCAGTAATGGCTGTTATGTCTGTTCAGATGTCCAATGCTGTTGAAAGTAGATTCATCACTGAACATGACAAATTGGAAGAAATTGGGCTCATTTCTAATTTGATTTCTTGCCAATTTGATGGCCGATGATGAGATCTAAGTAGATAGCACTGCGGTTTTTGGTGTATAGATGTTAAAATTATTCGTGGGTGGTGTCTAGGTTACGGGGTGACCGATGACTAGGTCTAACAAGTAAGTAAGTGTAAGTGGGGTGTTCGTGGTTTTTAGTGTATGGGTGTAAAAATCATTTCATCAGAATAGCCATTAAGAGCGCGCCCAGGTACAGCGTTCGGGATTGGTATACAGCGGGCAGCGGCCCTATCGTAGAATTTGTGTGCAGCCGTGAAAAACCCAAGTATCTAGAGAAATTGAGACCGACAATCTGGTGCCTCGAACTTTGTTTGTGCTGCGTCGCAGAATATGAAGCCGTGCAAAGCAAATTTAGAATTTCTAAAGTAGAATATTTTTGATAAATAAAATAGAAAACTAGATTCATATGAAGAATGGACAGTTGAAAAGTATTAAGTCGCAACTGTGCATATTTGATTTATTTCAAAGATGTAGAATTTGTATTCTTGGCGTAAAAAGAAATTTATACTCACACAGATTTAAAGATATATTTTTAGTTAAATAGACCCTTTATAATAAACTAGTTTGAAATAGCATTTGCATTGTAACGGTTTATTTTTCCCTGAGTGCCTGGATAGTCAGTCAGTTCCAGGATCTGGATAGGGGAAAGGGACAAAAAAGAGTCTGCTTTTATATTCTTAACAATAATAAAGTATATTTCTAAATCAAACAATTGTATTTGGAATCAGTTGTCAAATTCCGGCTGAAACAGAAATCAATTATGCACCTCGTTAAAAATACTTCGCCTTTACAAGTGAAATTGTTTAAACTAACGCGGTTTACAAATTATAAGAATATCCACGGACTTTCGTTACAATAATGTTTGAGCGGTTGCGGCATCGGTGTATCGGTTTGGTGGCGGATTTCGAGGTTAGGAATTCATTTGGAACGGTGGACTCGTGAGCGCACGGCTACGCCGATCCGACTGTGTCACGTAACAACGATTCCGATTGCTCTGTGTGCGCACAGAAATGGTCGGGATAGTGTCACGGTATTTTGAGGTTATCCCTCGGACTTGTGGGGTCGTGAGAGCACGACTTTAGAGTTTAGAAGTTAACCTTAGATTCACCAGGACGTGAGCGCACGACCTGGAGAATCGCCGGCGGAACTTTTGTTACCTCCTCAACCCTTTGGGCTCACAGTGGCAGAGGGAGGCAACAATGTATCGGGATGTAGGTTAGGATTTTACGGTGGCACCAGGTGTCGTCCACGTGTGCTCACGTAGACGAGGCTAGGTGTCTTTCGGATGTTCTGGGTTGCCTCGTGGTTCGGGTTCCGGTTCGTCTACTAGATCGTCACGTGGGCTCACGACACTATTTCGTCAGCTTGAGTCTATCTCTCGCTTTTCCTTGTAGTAACATGTGCGCACGATACTACCTGGAGTGGAGCTAGAGTAGAACTGCCCGATGCACCGCGCGATCCGCCTTGTAATGGCGCGCGGAAACTAGTAAATTTGTCTTACCGGCGTCTGACGTAGACAGCCAGCATTTGAATTCGATGCATGTATATAGTTTAAAAATTTGTTCTTATATGTTTTACCGACGTTCCACGCGGCAGCCTGCATTTAAATTTCTTGCTGATTTGAGTTGTAATGCGCCAGCTTGCATTCGATGTTAGTAAGATATTTTTGTTTACTTTTTGCAACATCCGATGACGTGGTATACAAGTGTGATATTAGATGATGCATGGCAATCCCCCTCCTTACTACCCGTGCTAAATATAGTTCTTACACACCACATAATACAGTGCAAAGATCTCTGCATTATATCTACCATACTGGAAAAAAACGCACGATGATTGCGCGATAATCGCATGCGGTCTTCGATCAATTGCTCGCGCAATTTTCGCGCGATACATGAAAAAAATTATGTTAGTAATATGTTTCTTGTGCGATTATGACGCGGTATATAAAACAACTGTGACCGTACGAAAAAAAATCGCGCGATTTATCGCGTGAATAGGACCACAAAAATCGTGCAATTCATCAAAACTAACATTTTAAACAAAATAAAATTGTTTAAAATGCAAAATTGGTAAGCGGAGTAGCCAGTTTACGTGTTACTATCTGGATGGTGAGTCGTAAACTGGCCATCTTACTAATTTTGCATTTTAAACAATTTTATTTTATTAGAACATTTATTCTAGATGAATTGTGCGATTTTCTGAGTAGGGTGATCAATTATTTATATGATTGGTAAAATTAAATGTTTCAAAATAAAATTATGAGAGATTGGCAAAATTCGGTGTTGGACTTGCAAAATAAGATAAATGACCGTGTAAGATGGGTTTGTTGTAAATAGTGCATTAAATAATTGTATGCGTCCCAGTATAGTAACTTGATGCTAAAAACTTTTTAAAAGATGCCTTATTTTTATTTACTTGGCGAATAAATAGTATATTGTGCACCGAGGGCGTAAACCGGGCTTTCTGGCCTCGTGTGGTTGCAGTACTCGTCTGTGGCTCGTAAACGCTTGACTCCTACTGCAAACTCTACACTCAGCCTAAAAAAAAAACCACTTTACGCCCATGGTAATCAATATAATATAGTCTTATCATGTAAATTAAAAAAAAATTTTGATAAATGTGAATGGTGATAAAGAAGGAGAATGTATCGAAGCAAAGCACTTTAATCCAAAAATATAGAAATTTTCGCAGCATCTATAGTTAAACAGTTGTTTAGTGATCATTACGGAACCTTTACTCACTAACATTGAAACGGTCACGACTTATCTCGGTCCTGTAGTAATTAAATTTATGTAAGAATACAAAATCTATTGATTTTACTATCTGAAAAATCGCGATCATTTACTAATCTGCGTCGTGATTCTGACAACAGATTAAATAGAAAGATTTAAAATTTTTATAATAATTCTCAATTATGATAGTTCAGGTCCAAGATACCAGGTAGTGGAGGTTTATCGCAATAAAGAGATTTTTCTTCTTTATAAGAAAAATAAATATATTCAAATAAATAAATAATAGAATATTGCGTACATCTTGCATATATTCTAAGTATCACAAAAATTAAATAGGTAAATCCGCTTTGATTTTTACAAACAAAAATAAACAGATACGCGTTTAAGTTACGTAATATGATTTGAATCGTATTGTTACAAAAAGAGATTTTATGCAGATACGCTTAAATTTTCGTTATCTGATTGTATTCGAAATTTTACAAGTTTAAATTTGGTAACGAAATTTTTCTAAATAATTTTGACAAGAATTAGAATTTTTCTAAGTCTACGACTGATACGCTTTATGATGCGATATCGTGCCTAACTCGAAATTTTTATAAGTGTAGAAATATTCGAAAATATTCTAAGTCGTTTACTCGAGGCATAAGTTGCTCGGGAGTTTTGACTAGGCGCCTGAGTTGTGCTGGAGCTAGTGAGCTCACACTGGCCGTGTGGGTCCTTTTATAGGCCTCGGAGCGAGCGGGGATCGTGCCACCGAAAATACTTTCACATTCACACTTTCACACAGTCATTCACACCTATGTTCAAAACCCATTCATACAAATAATTTGTAATATGCGCGTGCTACACCGCCGCCGCCACTTCTCCTTTTCTTGCGCCGCTGCGCTCGCCGCTTCTATATACATATATAAATGGTGTGTTGCGCGCTCTCCCTCTTTTTTCGGTGTTGCTGCTACCGCTGCTCGCTAGCTCGTGGCGCTGCTGAAGTTGCGCTGTCAGCTGTAGTGCGGGCTTATCCTAGTTGAAAATGTATTCAATAA
Source organism: Trichomalopsis sarcophagae (assembly GCA_024372645.1). Classification (NCBI taxonomy): domain Eukaryota; kingdom Metazoa; phylum Arthropoda; class Insecta; order Hymenoptera; family Pteromalidae; genus Trichomalopsis; species Trichomalopsis sarcophagae. The sequence goes on along the minus strand of QLSS01000137.1, from coordinate 125,058 downwards.
ATTTAAGTTTTTAGTCTGTATAGTTTTTTGCGAAGCTTGTACGGGAAGTTACAACATAGAGGAGTTTGAAGAGCAAGATCCTGGTTGGACATTGCATTCAATTGTCAATATACAAATTAAAATCCATGTATTTAATCCAATACATACTGGTGGATCGTATACACCTTTGCCAGAATTTTTGATTAAAAAGAAGTATGCATAAATGTTATAAATTCTGATAATCAATGCTGTAAATGGACGATTATATCTGCCTTACATCCGCTTCCATAAAAAAAAAAACATTCAAACCGAGTAATGAATTATTTTCCATATGGAGATAAACTTAATATGAGTGAAATCGAATTTCCAGTTTCACTAAAAAAATTTTAAAGTTTGAGAAACAAAACAATGAAATTTTAGTAAATGGTTTTGGACTTAATGAGAAAAGTATTGTACCACTCTATCTAACAACCGAGAAAAAAGAAAATTACGTGAATCTTCTTTTAATCACTGAAGTAGAGACTCGAATCTTTGAAAAAGAACATATCGTCGCTCCCTGCGAAGAGTAGCACTATTGAAATTTCCCCTTAATGTAGCAAAACTCATTTGACACACGCTAGACCAACACAACTCTAGCGTTCTCGCGAAGAATAGCACAACTCAAACTTTAAACAGCCAATTTTTATAAAAATTTCCCGATTTTTGCGAAACTGTCCCTAACATACATTTTTAAATACTCACAATTAACGACTTTTTACCGAATTTAAAATTGTTATATATCAAGTAGAATAGTTTTTTACAGAAATTTTTTTAAATTGTATATTTTATTTTATATATTTTATAAAACTTTAAGGTCTGTCTTTGTTCAAGGTTTTCATGAACTTAACCAACCCAATAACCCAATAAAAACGTAAAATATTCATATTTTAAGTAATATAAAGTAGCGGATGGACTAATGTTTTAGAAGAGGGGGTAATAACTGATAACAATGGAAATTTTGAAATCACTATACCTTAGTCAGTGGTTTTCGGTTTTGCTGAAGATTATCGAAAAATGATTGTGAATGCTAAACATAAACTTATTCTCACAAGATCAAGGAGTGATGTGAATGCTATTATACAGGTAGCAACAATAGTTGGTAATAGAGCTACGTACAATGATTTCAAATTAACGATTTCTCGTATAGAGTGGCTGATGCCTTATACATGTATAGTTTTGTCAGATGAAAGGAAAATACAACTTTATAACTACATTCAAGAAGATGTACCCATTGCTATGAATTTTCGGTTGGAAATTGTATGAATATCTAGTACTACACCACCGCGCCTGGCGTAAAAGCACGTGAGGGGAAGTGATCGCGGCGGCCGCCGCGGCACAAAGCGAGGGAAGCCGTTGCTATGAAGATTGGCGACGGCTGCGGCGAGGTAATAGGTGGAGCGGCGGTGATTATAAACCAACGCAACTAACATTGCCGCGACGACTTATGATCGGCTTGTACTAAAACATTTATTAAGAACATTTAACAATTGTAATTATCGAACGTGCATGTAACACAGTACCATTGGAGATGCATGCTAATAATTTGCAGGTTATCAGTAGGTCGATGATTTAATAGCTGATATTTGAATATCGATAATTATCTCCTGCTAACAATGATAATATCGAACTCTATAACACAAACATTTCTTAAAAAAGCAAAGTTAATATCTCAGAGCTTTCAGAAAAATGTTCTCGTGCTCAGCTGATTTTCAGACTGTCGCAAATCTGCTTTTAAGGCACTCTGTGAGACATTAATCGATACTTTTTTAGCGAAACCTTTTGTGAGACTGTATGGGATACTTTTTGCCAAACTTTCGGCGAGTCTTTCTGCCAGATTTTGTGGGCGATTGTTGCAAGACTTAATGCGATCATTTTTGCCAGACTTTCTGCTTTTAAGAAAATTCGGAAAACTGTGAGAGCTGCGCTTTCCGAGCAGCAGATGCAGATTTCTCGTTTTTTTTTCTGGCCTTGTCGCCCTTGTCGCTCTGGCAAACTGCTCGAGGGGCTTGATTTACGTCGTAGCTGTTTTGAGAAAACGCGAGAAATCTGTGGTTGCTACTCGGAAAGCGCATCTCTCGCAGTTTTTCGAGTTTTCTTAAAAGAAGAAAGTCTGGCAACAATTATCGCATTCAGTCTGGCAAAAAGTTTCGGAAAAATTAGTGCATAAAGTCTCGCAAAAAAATCTCCCGAAAAGTATCAATTTATGTTTCGCAGAATGTTTCTTAAAAGTATCGAATAATATCTCGCCAAATGCCTTGAACGCCGATTTTCGACAGTTTCAAAATCAGTAGAGCACCTGAACTTTTAAGCTGCTTCTCCAAAAGAACTTCTCTGGCGGAGAATCGTTTATTTATTTTAAAATATCGTTGACTTTCGACCTAACTCATGTGTAGGAGTATTGAGAGTTAAAGCATGACTGTATTCGTCGTCAGCAGGAAGATAAGTGTAAGCATCTGTAATATCAAGATGTGCGTAAATTTCGGCTTCTTTTACTTTGTTGAAATTGTCACTAGGTTTTGGAATAGGACATTCATCTATTACTATACGTGGATTCAACGTAGGTTTATAATTTCCAGTTATACGAATATCACCATTTATTTTTAATAACGACATGTGGAGGAAAATCCAACTCAGAAAAATCAACTTCTTTGTAAAATCCAGCAAGTTTAGCGTCAATTGCTTTAGAATATTTGTCGCGTAACGCATATGCTATATCAGAGCACGAGCAAAAACAGGAGAAGTTCCAGGTTTAACATGTACCTTAACTGAAGGTCCAGTAAGCTTTCCAGCTGTTTCACTGAAAACTTCAGCGTACCTTGTCAAAAGTTGATCCAGCTGTGCTTGTTGATCACGAGATAATGAAGATGGAAGAGTAGAAAGGGCATTAACCTTGATTGGAGAGAAGAGTTTGGTCCAATCAATTTCGTGACTGAATTGTGCGATCCATTCACGACCAAATAAGGAATCGTAAGAGCCTTGAATAACGTAGACCGGAAGTTGATGAGATGTAGAACCAAATGAAACATTAACAGAGCAAGTATCGATGCAGTTAAGACGATGTTGTGAGTAACTTATGAATTTCTTAGAAGTTGGCTGTAATTGAAAATTAGGTTTGAGGTTACGAAGTGTATCGCTACCAATGAAACCACATGGTACATCAGAATCTGATTCCATATTTAATTTGTGGCCTTCAATGAGCACTTGAAGTATTTTCTTACTACAAGACTTGTCAATAACGTGAGTTTCTTCGACTGCGTTGAAACATTTCAATGTATCTATTTGTTGCACAGGTTCTTCAGAATTTCATATTTGAGAAGTAGAAAGTGTAGATGAAGCTCTGCAAACTTTTGCTATGTGCCCACGTTTTTTGAACTTATGACATTCAGAAGTACGAAATGGACACTCACTGCGTTTGTGACGTTCTCCGTACCCATAACAAGCGTACGGACCTTGTTGTTCACCATGATCTTGCTTCTGAGAAGCACTGCGCAATGTGGCATTCCGTTTATGCTTGAAATGCGTCGTTGAATAAGATAGTTATGTATTTTATGAGAAGTAGAGGTAACCTCATCCGCTGTTTGACGAGTTGACTCTAATGTATGTGCTATTTCGTAAGCGTCTTTGAATGTAGTAGGTTTTTTGACGATTTTTTTGTCGCGCATATCACGATCGGTGAGATCATGTAGGAGCTGTTCAATCAGCATCCTGTTGAGAAATGTGTCGTCATCGCAGAACGTAGCCCCTTGTTTTAATCGTAGTGAGAAAGTAGCAATGGATTCATTCTGTAGCTGTACAATTTGTCGGAACTTAACACTTTCTGCATATTTATTTTTCTTAACGTCGAAATGTGCGTGTATGGATACCTCCAATTCTTTGAGGTATACCAGATTTACCCGTCAATAAAATAGATTTATAGGTTACTGACTGTCAGTATTCGGTGGCGCCGTAGTCGCTCGGGAAATTTAACAAATTATATACATTCACGCATATATATCACTGACAATTAGAGAAACATAATAACTATTAAAGAATATTATTATGCACTAACAATATATGCAATACAATTTACAATTTAAAATTGAAAAGTCAAAACAAACTAAAATCGAAAATACTAACTAAATATAGAGTGTAAACTTTAATATTAAAATTTGACAAACGATCCGAATTATAAACTACATGAATATAACTAGAATAACACTATTTTGTAATCATAGGCAACTTCACTTCTTACATAATTTGTTAGCATGGCTTTTACGGAAAATCAGAGAATTATTAATTTGCTAAAATACATTAGCTTATACTTTTAACGCACAGAATTATATTTGCTCCATAAATATATATCTCATTTAACCTTATTAACAGAATTAAAAACTATTTAGATAAGAACACATCTATTCAAGAGAGAACACACAGTGGGACTGTCGTCGTTCAATTAGTTGAAAACTATAGTGGCACAACAACGTGACCTAAACCGTCATAAGTATCGCAGGACATGTCGTAGAAGGGGGGACTTTCGTCCGCCTCCAGCAGTGTCGTACTGCTACTTCAGCTCCGGCATAGCCGTGGCTGCTAGACAGATGGAAGTGTCGCCACTGCTGTGACGAAAGATTATGCCTGTTACATGCAAAAAGGAACAGAAACAAATAAATACTGACCTACCATGTGAAATAAGTATGATCGTGTAGTGCAAAATTTATCAGGAATAGTTAAGTCTGTTTTCTTAGCTAGATTAATGCTATTGCAAAAATGTCTTGTTGATTATTATCTTCTAATCGTGTAATTAACTTATAAATTTTATATGTTATTATCATTACAATCCCTAAAATCTTGTATACACAAATCAATTGTCATTAAAATTTAACATTATTTTCTGCTGCAGCAGATCAATAAAAGTATTCAAATAAAACTAATCAGTTTAATTTAGATTATGCCATTGACGAATCATAAAACTTGATATCTTATATAAGAATACGAATTTTTTCTATAAAACATGGTCAGTATATTAAAAATACTATCCGGTAAAGCAATCGGTAATCAGAATAGGAAAAAAAAAGATGTCTTCTTTAATCGTCTTACCCTATTACAGTTTAATAAATTTATCAATTTGTGTCTATGTAAAAAACAAAGCGTTTTACTTTTATTTTTACTTAAATTTAAAATTATTACAATTCAAAACTGAGGAAAATTTTTTAAACTAGCCACTTTTTAGCGTTTTCTGAAAATTTAAATAATTCTACAGGGGCACAATTGACACCTAAAGGGCTGAAAATTTAGGAACAGCAAAAAAGACTTTTTTAACACTTTCTCATAGAAACAATCGGCAGTAACATTGTCGAACCCCCTGATTTTCTTACTCTTTTTTATCTTATATGCTTTAATTAATTTTGTTAATTTTATTCTAATTAATTTGATTACACGTTCTTCTTTTTTGAACATCAAAATTGGTCTTTAATATATATTGTAAATGGCCTGTTTGCCCATTTTGGCCCGGAGGCACACCTAGGGATATGTATGTTTCGATTGTGGCTACTTTGAGCTAAAAATTCTTGGTTAAATTGTTACTCTAACAGGCTGTTTAGCCAATTATGTAATTAGAAAAGTACCAGACAATTGCTATCTTATAGAACACAATCATCTCATAGGCTCCTCGAGAAAGTCATAACACTCACCTCTTGCTTCAGACAGCCAACCTCAGAGCAAAATATCACTCTATTCATCACATTTATGAAGTGATTTTTTGAGTGATTTATCTAGACATTACCTAACGTTTTGGCTCTATTTATCACTTGATAAATCACTTAGTAAATCACTCATAGAATTTTTATATTTGACGTAATTAACAGAAACTAATGTAATTATGGATCGTCAGCGTAGTAATCCGCCATCCTACCACCTGAGCTATTTTCGCTCTTACAGAACTTTAGTTTAAATTTGATTTGAATACTATTATACGTAAGTAACTTTTTTCTATTTCTAAAATTATTTTGATTCGAGTATATAAATCATTATTTGATGACAATTACATGCAATCCTTGCGCTAATACTATATGAGATTAACTGATAAGCTATGTAAACTGTTCCATTAGAATTGTAGACTACTACGCTGAAGAACCAGGTTCAAGTCTCGGCCGCCAGGCAGAATTTTCCATATATTTTATTGTTTAATGTTCTTAAGATTTTTAGTAAATAAACGTTTTTGTAATATTTTTAACTATGTACGAGAGTAGATAACTAGTTGTAAGAGTTTAGTTGTATACGAGAAATTAATTGATAAATTACGTAATAAATCAAGTCATTTTTGCGCCAGGGAAACGACTATTTTCGCCATCTTTGCCTACTTTTGCACATCAATCCAAACTTCTCCGACAAAAGGACTCTTCTCCTTGCAAGCAACAGTGCAGTGACTTGGATTTGTTTGATAGTCTTAGTCATCCTCAGACTAAGACATAGGTGAGGAATCTCTAGCCTGGCTTTCCAATTTCAAGCTGCAGTATGATGAGTAAGTGACCGAATATAGACATGACAAAATCGCCACACGAACTACCTTGGAAAATCTTTTGAATTGTGTCACCGATCTTGAAAACACTACGAAGCAGACGATCGCTGAACATAAGGCAGATATTGCAGTACTGCGCTCTGAGATCGCCTCAATAGCCACTCAAGAGCCACTGGGAACTCGTTACCTCTGAATTTCCTAAGTCTTCACTCACCCCACCTGATGCCTTTAGAACCAATGCATCATGTTCACTGGAACGATCACCCACCGTCACACACGTGACTGGACCTCTTCATTGTTAAGGAGAAGAAGTCTTCTCTTGACTTTAAGAGATTAGAGTCATTGTTCATTGCGAATCATGAATTAATTTAGCTTCGTTTTCGGTTCAAGAAACCTTTTAAGTGTGGAAAAAACTATTAATAATTATTGCTGTTACAAACACCTTGAACCTGCTGGTATCTAGCAAGCTCTTTGCCCTAGCCTTGTTTAGTTAGTGACTTATCCGTGGCCATCTGAGAGTTCGTTTATGACCGTCTTACTTATCTCAGTGGCTGCAACTCTGGGACCTAGTGTTCATTACGTATTTCTTTGACACATCTTCCCTTACCACTGCTGTATTTTAGTCCTACAACCTTATTTAAACGAAAAAAATCATGTCGATGGGTCATGTGTCAAACTACATCCCATTAATATTTCAAGTAATTTGATTACTTATTTTTTCAGTAAAAAATTAAAAACTGGAAAAAATGAGTTTTTTTTGTGCCTCGATTAATAGATATTTTATGTGTCTTGGCTAAGTTCATTGCGCAGCTTTGAAACCCCTATGGTTCTTAAGATATCAAGGTTTCAATTTTTTTTGAAAATTATTTGATTCCTCATATCTCTAAAACAATGCAGTCAAATGCTTCAAAATTTTATTTGGTGATTCGTCATAAAACAGGCTATTCGCTGCTAAAATTTTAAATGATTTCATCGAGTGGTTCGCAAGTAAAGAGCTAAAATGTAAAAACTGATTTATCTTAAAACTTTTTCTTCCTCTTATAGGGGTGTCGTTGCACGTCGTTAAAGTCCCTCCCTATTAATTTATGTCAAAATGATATATATATATATATATATATATATATACACATCAGTATGACGACGAAACATATTAATCACAAACATTGACATGTTGTAAAATATTAATAATACAATTGAAATATAAATAAAATTTTTCTTTTGTAGTTGCCCTGTACTCAATTTCAACTTATTCAGATCCACAATATTTTGTATTATTTTTAAATTGCACCTTCAACAAAATTATCGAGATTGAAAATATTTAAAAAAGCGTTAACTTAAGCTTTAAATAATATTTTATCTATTGGAACTATAAATTTAGTTGGAGAAAGCTACGTGCCAATGAATTGGCAGAGCTTTTTTTTATCTGTGATACAAACTCTGCGTTACAAATTATGCGAATAGACTGGTCTATGACCAAACCGTAGCAGTGCACTTATGAGTGCGACTGTGATGACATGAGATGATATGCCTACGTATTATCAATCCCAAGTGCTATTGTGTATATATATATATATATACATATCACCCACTTATTAATACCACACCTATTTTTATTTTTGTGAGCGTAAAATGATTTTTTTATACTTGGTATTTATTGTTTGTTACAACCCAGCTGCTGTAATGTTTTTCTATTACTTTTTGCTGTAAAGCGAATGAATTTCTCTCTCTCTCTCTCTCTCTCTCTCTCTCTCTCTCTCTCTCTCTCTCACGTGTATATGATCTGGCAAAATTTGTTTGATAAGGACCCTATTCTGTGTGTGACTTGACTGGCTGGATTGCATTCCACCCTGGCACGCTGAGTGCTACTCAACACGCGTGCTCGGGTCGACTAGACTTTGTCAGATAAAACTTTTCTTACAATCACACTCGAAATTGCAAGTCGCTGACGTTTTCTGATGGTGAGGTTGGTAGGAAAACTGCCGAATCGTGTCACGATCTCGCTTAGCGCCTCTCTTCCTCCTGTAAAGGCCGAGATGAGTTGAGTGGCTGCTTATCTAACGCTTGCCCAGACCAACAGACATTTTCCTCGAGCTCGCAGTGGTTGTCGAGTTCCACAAATTCTAAAGACTACGACATGTTGATCTCCTTTAACTTGACTTGATCTTTAGAGAGAGTTGCAGCGCAAACGTAAACACACGTTTTTGATCATCTACGACATACCACGTCACACCTTTTTACTATGCAGTGTAGTGATTTTTATCAAATTCGTAGGAATATTTAGCGATACATTTTTCTCCGTGTATTTAATATACTTTTCTTCAACATAAATTTCTATGTTTCACATCTACTAGTATAACTATTTTTAAATAATCAATTAAAATAAAATTTTTTAATTTTAGGTCAAGAACGATTCGGCAATATGACACGAGTGTATTACAAAGAAGCAGTCGGTGCATTCATAGTTTTTGATGTTACAAGAAGTGCAACATTTGATGCGGTTGTCAAATGGAAGCAAGACTTAGATTCAAAAGTTCAATTATCTGATGGGTCTCCAATACCGTGTGTTTTATTGGCCAATAAATGTGATCAGCAAAAAGAAGGCATTGTTAATCTACCTATTAAAATGGATGATTACTGCAAAGAAAAAAATTTTGCAGCTTGGTTTGAAACATCTGCAAAAGAAAATATTAATATTGAAGAAGCAGCAAAATTTCTTGTCCATAAAGTATGATTATTTATCAAATATTCCTAATACTTGTTTTTATAAATCATTTTGAATTTTATAGATCATATTTTAAAAGGAACGCCTGAGCGGATTATGGCTCGACCTTACAAGAATCGTTCTCGTATTTTAGGAGTAACTTTTCATTGGCACGATAAAAATATAAATTCGAAATTTTTAGGTATTTTAAGACTATTTTCCGCAGTGCAAAAAATCGGTGCGACACAATTATAACATTAAAAAAGTTATCTACATAAGTGTAAAACGTTAATTCTACGAATATGCAAAAAGTTGTGAGATCAAAAAGTCATGTGAGATCTCACGCCAAAATCTCATGTATGTTGCAAGTCAAAATTATTCATAAATCAAGAAACACAATCAATGATCTTTAAATGGAGATTAGTACGCCTATTGGTGCTAGAATCCGAATGATACACCCCTAAGAAGGTGTACGATTCATAGCTAATTTTTGTCATTTTCATCAAAAAAAAATTTATGATAAAAATTACAAAAATTACCTCTCAAGTGTTATAGTACACCTACTTTCCGATGTATCATCCTTATAGTAGCATCGACAAGGCGTGTTAATTTCCATTTAAAGCTAATTTATTGTATTTTTTTATTTAAAAATAATTTTGACTTGTAAATATACATGAGATTTTAGCAGAAGATCTTGCATAAGATCTCAAGAGAGATCTCAATACGGCATAATATAAAAGTGGTCCTAATTCATTGTTCGCACAATAGCCGATTCGTCACATAAATAAAAAATGCGATTTCAAGTTTTTCTAGCGCCAAATAACATACGACGAACTTTAGTTGAATGTGACAATTTTTATGTTTTTTCATTTAATTTTTTTTTGATTGTTTAATGAGTCCTTGTGGTACAAGGTGGGATAATAGGATTGAGGTAAATAAATAAACGTAAACTTATGATTGATATTATAATTGATGTGGCACGAAGCCTTTATTCCCTTCATTGATATAGCACTATTGCCAGTATATGTTGATATCCGCACACAGTATAATAGTATGAACTGACCGAATGTATACAGAGTGAATTCTTCTAGAATAATAGCAAGAGAATCAATTTAAGGCAAACAAAATTGAGCAAATACAATAGCGTTGAAGTCTTACGAATCTATAATCATCGGTTGATAACGTTGCTCTGTAGGTCAGACTGTAGATTTAAAACTGCCTTATTGTGACATAATTTGTTTCAGCTAACTGATTGTGCGATCATATAAAATATGATAAGCAGATAACAAGGTATATGTTTTTCACTTGCATTTCCGTTAATTATTGTTAGTTATTAACAATTTATTGCAAAAAAACGCGATTTTTTTTTTACTCAAAACTTTAAAACTAAAGAAGCTATTGGAATGCCTATCGAAATGATTTGTAGAGACTAAAAATATCTACAAAATGAGAGGTCAAATGCCTCAATCGGATAATTAGGTCTGAGATATTAAGGGAAAACCAGAAAATTAGGTGTTTTTTCGAAAATTCATAGCTTTGTCATTTTTTGAGATGGAGTGCTAAAATTTTGGGAAAAAGTAGAAATGATGTTCTTTATTTGCAAAAAAGTTGGGTGACGTCGGATTATTAGTTTGCTCAAAATCGCGATTCAAAGTTTGCTGTACGGTTTTTTCCGGCAGACCTGTATGCTCTACCTTAAGTTCGATTGAAATTTCAAAAAAAGGCTCAAAAAGTTGATATTCTGCACTACAAAACATAGATTTCAGTTTTTCGATCAAGTGCCCGAAAGCATACAAAAAACCGTCATAAAGTTCGTGAAAATCATCCGAGCGCGGACTTGCAGTTAAGTAGTGCAGACGCATATATATATATATATATATATATATATATATACCCACACACACACACATACATACTGTGACGAGATACGAGTCTCGCACATGTAAATACGTGTGAAGGCGGTCACAATAGACGCCGCATGCTCACCGAGCGTGCGCGCACAACGAACGAAAGGCGAAACTGCACGACTCGGATTGAGCGCGCGCTTAACGTCCGTACGAGCACGGAGCGCGGCAGCCGGCGAGTGACTTAGCGACGACGCGCCAGACTGATCGCGCGGTGCAACGGACAGTTCTACTCGAGCTCCACTCCGGGTACTATCGTGCACACGTTACTACAAGAAACAGCGAGAGATAGGTATACGCCGACGATAATCGTCTCGTGAGCCCACGTGACGATTTGGTAGACGAACCGAAACCCGAAACTCCGAATTGCCATCGTGAGCACACGAGGCAACTCGGAACACCCGAGCGACATCGAGCCTTCTCTACGTGAGCACACGTGAGCGACACCTGGTGCCACCGTAAAATCTTAACCTACATACTTACCTATCCTGATTTTGGAACCGACTGACTATCCAGTCTCTTGGGAAAAGTTAAACCGTTAGAATACATATACATACATATACATACATACACGCATACATATGTGAAAGGAAAAACAACAATAAACCCTGGAAATACGAGATATAGATTCGGAGGCAACAGTTAATGAAGTAAAAACGGTGATAGAAAAGGCACTCGGAAACCAGGACGAAAGTTGACTCCTCTAAAATCCAATATGAGTGGCCTAAGGATGGCCATAGTCATGTTGGCTAAAGGGCAGGCTGACGAGTTGCTCAGAATAGGACACGTTCGTGTGGGCCTTGTAAACTGCAGGATCAGAAAAAGAGTAAAGGTTGTGTGGTGCCACAGGTGTCTAGGCTTTGGATACAGGAAGGATAAGTGTAATAACGTGGATAGATTGAAGCTCTGCTTTAAGTGCGGGGGAGTTGACCACCGTCTTGCACAATGCCAGACAGAACCAAGTTGCTTCCTCTGCAATGAGGCTGGCACACGCCGAAATTTTAAGCAAAAAATATTTATTAAAAAAAACTTTATCATATTGGAGGAAGGTGATCGATAGCGAGCAACTAATCAAAAAACAAAAATGCTAAAACTAACGTACCCACATGCCTCGAATTTTACGAAAGAATTTTCATTTAAAAAATGCTGTGGCAAATAAGCGTCAGGCAAGCAAAAGCACCCGAGAAGAAAACCAAAATAAAAATACTCAAACCGACCTACCCCACGCGCCTCGGGGTTAAATCAGAGAATATGCAAACAATTTGGCAGCAATTCGAAAAAAAGCGAGCCATATAAGAATATTCAGCTATAGCTGCATAGCTGCGAGCAAATAATCGTTTGCATTTTTCTTTTTTGATTTGTGGCTCGCTATTACTCGCCTTCTTTCGATTTACCGGAGTATTTTTTTTTTTTTTTTCAACAAATATTTTCTCATTACTAAGTACGGTGAGTGTGGTAGGTAGGTTTGATCATATACGTTCTAATTATACAATGCTCATTATCGTTCGCCTTTCTCTGATTTGCCGTGGTATTTATAACTGAATTAATATTTATTCATTAAAAATAGTGGTGTGTGGTGTTTTTTTTCTATGAAGGGGGGGGGGGCACCAAGATCCCTGGCACTTAGACCGTAAACCCATTGTACCACCCTTCGTCATGGCATCCTCTTCGTAGGTAAGCCTGTCCTTCTCCAGAAGGTCAATATGGCTCCCGCGTCGAGTGCCCTAATCTCCTCGAACGTGGGGAAAAGCTCCCCCAAGCACTGACGTCTGAGTTGCGCAAATTTTGGGCAAACGGTCAGTACATGAGTAGGCGTTTCTTCCGCCCCCTCGCACCACCTGCATATACCTGTAACCTCCTTCCCCATCTTCAGACCGTGATACCTTAAGCGGATGTGCCCGGTCAATATCTGTGTCAGGAGTCAGGAGTTATTTATGCTGCCTCCTGCGATGCACTTGGTCCAGCCGACATTGATGTCCTGTTCCATTACCACTTTGGCTTGTCTGCATCCTTGAGTTCCTTGCCATTCTTTAGTATGCTCCCTCTCAACCCAGCCCCGGATTTCGCCCGTTAGCAGGCACCTTGCGGCACCTGTATAGGGCTCCAGCCCGATTGGACGGTGTTCAGCTCCCAAATCTGCAAGTCTATCTGCTATCTCGTTACCCCTTATCCCGGTGTGCCCTGGGACCCAGAGTAGCCTGACCTTGTTGCTATGAGCGGTCAGCTGATTTACAACCACTTTGCATTCCCAGACCAGTCTGGAGGTTGTCCTATAAGTCATAAGTGCTCTAAGTGCCGCCTGACTGTCTGAACAAATGGTGGTAATTCTATACCTTGCGCCGAGTTCAATATTCCTCTAAGCGCATGTCAGTATAGCGTATATCTCGGTCTGGAAGACCGTAGCATACCGCCCCAGGGAAAAGAAGGTTCCCCTTCCATCCCTTCGGCAGTAGTATTCCGAATCAGTGCCAGTCTCTGCCCTAGAGCCATCTGTTTACGTCCCAGACCAGTTTGTGGTAGACTGTCTCTGCGGGCCTTCCATTCATCTCTTGTTTTGATGGAAAATTCCGGCAAGAGACCCACCCCACCCGGGAGCCGGGTGTGCCTTGTATCTTGTGTCCATTGACCATACGCATTGAGTCTATGTGCTGCCTTAGCAGCTATCCCAATGATAGTAAGATGGAGTGGTTCCATCTTCGCAAGGATTCCAAGTGCCTTGTTCGGTGTGGTCCTATGGGCTCCTGTTGCCCCCTTAGCATCTGTCCCCTGAGCTCCGCCCTAGGACCCGCCAGCTCCCTCTTCGCCACCAGACCAGCGCGGCGTAGGCCAGACGAGTTACCAGGACGGTCCTGTATTGCCACAGTATAATCCGGGGACATAGTTCCCATGTACTGCCAAATGCCCTGCGGCATGTCCAGAGAGCCACCAGGAATTTATCGCACTGGGCCATGAGATGCTTCTCCCAGGTTAGCTTTTTATCCAGAACAATGCCGAGGTACTTAGCTGAGTCGTTTACCTGTAAGGCGACTCCAGAGAGATTGGGCGCTCTGTAGGCATCTAACTTGTACTTGCGGGAGAAGATCACCATTTCGACTTTATCCGGGTTAACCGAAAGTCCCGTCGAACAGCACCATCTCTCCACTTTCCTTAATGCAAGCTGAATGTCATCAATGGCTGAGTATCAGGAAATCGTCCGCGTAGGCGATGAGCATAGCCTCCCCACCCATTCAGCGCTTCCAGTAGCCCATTTGCCACCAGGCACCAAATGGTGGGCGACACCTGCGCGCATAACTTACTGACCTTGCCGGGGACCGTTACGGTTCCGAGACTCGAGATCACAACCCTGCGTGTAAGCATGCCCTGAAGCCAGTTTATTAATGGTCTAGGTATCCCATGCAGTCCTGCCTCTTTGACAACTGTGAGGTGCAGTTAAACGCACTATGTCTAGAAATACTCCCACCATTACCTACCCCCTTTCCAGCTGCTCCTCAATGCGCCAAACCGCCGAGTGTAAGGCATTTTCTGTAGGGAATCCCGCCCTGTACGCATGCAGGGTGAAGAGGAAGCACGGTTATTAAATCGTCTTGAATAAATCTATCCACCAATCTTTCTAGTGTCTTGAACACAAAGGAGTTAAGACTTATAGGTCTGTAATCTCTGACGGTGGTGTGACTTGACTTCCCTGTCTTAGGAATAAACACAACCTTGGCCGTCTTCCATATTTCAGGTACATGAGCCAAAGCTACACTTGCTCTGAAGAGTTTTAACAAAGGGCCAAACAGTTCCTCCAGCCCCTCTTGAACGATTGCCGGGTAGATTTCGTCGATGCCCGGCGCCTTGAAGGGTTGAAAGTTCCTTATGGCCTACTTCACCTTTTCCGGTGTGATGACCTTCACCGCCAGATCCCATGCTGCCCTCTGCTGCTTATTACTACCCGAGCTCTCATCGAAGCTGAAAGCCCGGGAAGTTAGCTTCCAGAAGTAGTTTTGAACACTCCTCTTGCGAGGTTGTGTATTCTCCTGTAGGCAGTCTGATTGCTTTAGGCCATACCTCAGGATTTTTCGCGAGTATCCGGAGGAGTCTGGCCGCGTTAGGATATCTCTCAATATCCTCGCAGTAGTCCCTCCATCCCTTGATTCTCACCACGTTGATGCGGTTTTTATACACAGTTTTTATACAGGGTGACCCAATTTAAACGGGCACCGCTCATAACTCGTCAGGGACAGCCACAATCGAAAAAATGGTAGAGACCAAAGTTGTAGGATATCGAAGGGGCAACCCGATGGTGACCTTGGATTTGGCTTTGAACGCGTTTTTCAAGGTCATTTGAAGGTCAACTTTGGTTTTTTAAATAGGAACCCCATTCTTTTATTGCGGGAATAGAAAGAGCGGTAAATTTTACATTCAGAATGGTATGTCCGGTTGCGGTACTGAAGGTCATCTCAATGTCCTGCAGCCAGAATGAAACCCCGCCTACGTAATTCCTCTAGCAACGCCAAATTAAAAAAAAGTGGTAGAGACCAAAGTTGTTGTATAGGGAGGGGGCGGGAGAATTGTGACCTCGAATTTGAGCCAGTCCTACAAGGTCATTTCAAGGTCAAATTATTTTTTTTCAAACAGCACCCACTTTTTCGACTCCGGATCCTGAAAGCGTGTAAAATGTTGCACTTTAAACGAAGTAGTAAATTTAAAATAGAAGAAAAGATTTTAATCATTTAGCGTACCATTTCCTGAGTTTTGTCATCATTATAAAACTTGATGTCCAGGATCCACGACGAGGACGTAGCAGGGTGGATTTTCAGGTCCCATTTTGATCCGGCCGATGAAGGCAAGACGTGAAGACACCGGCCGATTAAGGCAAGAATCATAGCCCGGCCGATGAAGGCAAGACGTGAAGACACCGGCAGATGAAGGCAAGACCATGAAAAAATCACTTTATAAATAGAGTTTAAGCTTTACCTAATTAAGTGTTCAAAAATCCCTCCATGATGTCTAATACATAGTTGAATTCTTCGCTCAAAGCTTCCAACAGTCGACAGAAGCACATGCCTTGGTATGCCTCTGCAAGTATTAATGATTCTTTGCATCATATTTTCTCTAGTAGTAGGGGCGTCCGCATACACGCTGTTTTTCAAAAAGCCCCATAAATAAAAATCTGGGCTCGTGAGATCTGGGGATCGTGGAGGCCACTCAACATGATCTTCACCACGTCCAATACCTATCCATCTATTACGGTATGTTTGATTTAAAAAATCTTGAACATCTAAACTTCTATGCGCAGGTGCACCATCATGTTGAAGCCACATACGCATTCTGGTTTGTATATTAACATCTTCTAACAGATTTGGTAATTCATTTGTCAGAAAATGAAGGTATCTATCTCTGTTAGCATTACCGTCAAAAAAGTAAGGCCCAATTAGATAGCCATTAACAATACCACACCATACTACAAGACTCCATTGATGTTGGTGATCGACTGCATGGGTCCAATGAGGATTTTCAATGGACCAATAGTGGGAATTGTGTCGGTTTAGTTGACCTCTATTATGGAAAGTGGCTTCATCGGAAAACATGACGTACCTGAAAAAATGTGGATCGTTTTGCAATCTTTCCTGTGCCCATTGGCAAAATCGCAACCTTCTTTCAAAATCACGTTCTGTTAGCTCTTGGGTCAAAGTAATATGATATGGATGGTAACGATGGAGTCTTGTTATTCTTCTCACTGTTTCTCTCGGGATGCCAGATCGTACTTCTATTTGTCGAATTGAAATATGAGGATCTAAATGAATCATAGCAAGCACCACCAAGACTCGTGGATCATTTCGCTCGATAGTCATTACTCTACGACGTTGTCGTGATCTTTGAGGTCCTCGCCTCTCTCGCTGTTCAATTCTCTGGATCGTACTTCGAGATGGATGATGATTTCTGTTTGGGAAACGCCTCCGATATAATTGTGCTGCTGCATTATAATTTCTTCGACACTCTCCCAAAATCAATAAAATATCAACAATTTCGCTTCGACTATAGTCCGGCATATTTACTTAGATTATAAATATTACAAAAATAAAAAAAAAATGACTCAAATCACATATTTTCAATTATTAAATTAGTATTTGAAGTAGATAAATATCTAAATAAATTAAAAAATTCTACTGCATTACTAGAACTTAGACTGTTTTCTGCAAAAAATAATAAATAAAAAACTACTTAAACAATTATTTAATTGCAAATAGTAATTATTAATTTTTTATTATAAAATAATTTATTGATTAGGAAGCTTTTATGAAATAGATAATAAATAAATATTTTGTAATTCCAAAAGTGTTAAAAGTAAATTTTAATAGATAACTTATAAAATAGTTAAAATTGTATTTTAGTAAAAGATTGATTTTAACTTATTAAATTTTATGAAGTGAAATCAAACTTATACATACATTTAAAATATGGGTAATTAATCGGAATATTTAGCTCTTAAACAATATTTTCTAGAATAATCGCTATGACTTCAAATTATATCAAACATTTTTTAATTTTAAGTAAATTGATTCTTCAAGAAATACCTTCATTACGTATTGCAGAACTTTTTTTATACAAGACATTAATACAAAAATTTTAATAGAAAATGTATATTCGTATTATTTTTAATATTAAATGAAATGATGTAAAAAGTACAATCTTCATTTGTTAACAATAATAAATATTCTGTTACGTTAGATAAAAATTTTTTTACATTAACATAACTTTAGATGCAATATTTTATATTAATATGTATGTTATTAATTAATTATTATCGTGTTAAATACAATATTTTACAGCTTACATATTGTACAAGTTTAAATAATGAACATACATTTTTTAGTGTTGTTGGTTGTTTAGTATTACTTATCTAATAGAAAAGTGCACAAAATTTAAGTACCTACCAATTTCTGCTGCAAAAATATTTCTAATAGAATTAAAATATTTATACAGTGTTGATACAGTTTATTAACTGTTGCCAGTAATTGTATGTATAATCTGTGTGACGACATGGTATGTATTACAAACTTTATAATTCTGCTTATACATATGTATTTTCAACATGCGTGTTTACATGTATGTGTGTATAGCATATGTATACAAACATACGTAGGTATGTATATCTATGTATACTTAAAACAATAATAATTTATGAATAAATTAAATGGAAAAACAACAACGTTATTTAAAAAAACATAATGCAATTTATTTCTGATTCAAATAATAAATGTGTGTAAAATAAATATAAAAACTTTTTTTCCAAATGGTCAAAGATTGATAATTGAAAACAATGTGCCCAAACAAAATTAACTGCTTATAATATTTATGTACTATAATAATTCAAGCAAGCCAGGATATCCCGCTAGTTGAAATTCATAAATAGGTACTTTTAACAATTATAAATGAAATTTACACAAATAAATTTGACGGATTTGCAACTTATTACACTTAAATTACTTAACTTCACCTACATAATAATATTAAAATTTTTGTAAGCTTTTTTGATAAAAATCTTTGAGTTTTTTGTCCACGCGATTCTTGAAAAATGTCTGGACAAAACGGGCTGAAACCTTTTTAACATACTTTCGAAACCAATAGTTTTAGTACGAATGACGGAAATTCAATTTGAATAACCAGAACATTTTTTTAAAATCAAATGAGTCAAATCTTTAACCTTTTTTCAATTATTTTTACTTATTTGATTTTTAAAGATAATTACGTGCTTAATAAGTAAATAATCAATTTCTTAATATGTAGGTAAAGTTAAGTTATTTAAGTATAAAACATTTCAAATCAATCGAAGTGATTCATGTAAATTTAAAACTGATTCTTCTTTTTAGGTTTTAAAAACGTTATATCCCCTTAAGTATTTATCTGTGCAAGTACCATGTATGCGGAAGCTTCTACCAGTAGAGAAAACATGATGTGAATCTATCCAACCAAGTCCTCGTCGTGGATCCTGGACATCAAGTTTTATAATGATGACAAAACTCAGGAAATGGTACGCTAAATGATTAAAATCTTTTCTTCTATTTTAAATTTACTACTTCGTTTAAAGTGGAACATTTTACAGCTTTCAGGATCCGGAGTCGAAAAAGTGGGTGCTGTTTGAAAAAAAATAATTTGACCTTGAAATGACCTTGTAGGACTGGCTCAAATTCGAGGTCACAATTCTCCCCCCCCCTACTCCATACTCCCCCCCGTTCACCACGGGGTACCCTATGTTCCTTTGGGATGGTCCAGGGACAGCTTCTCTGGAAAGAGATGATTACTATCTCACCTAGCTCAAATGCACAGTGATCAAGCTTATCCGTTGTTCCAAAGCTTGGTTTGAAGGATTAAAGCTCGTTCCTAAGGTTTTCGCCCCTCCCGTTAGTATACGAACTGCCCCAAACTATGTGATGAGCATTAGCGTCGCATCCCAGTATAAGAGGAATGCTTCGCTATCTACGAATGTGGTGCTGGCTACCACGACGATGAACCCCACTTTCGGGCCACGGTCCATTGGGAATCTTATCGATCTCTGTCTGGACCGCCTGGCTGACGAGTGCCAACTGCTGATGCGTCAGCTCCTCGTCAGTATATCCCTCGCACACGATCGCCCTTGTGAGGGGGTCCACCATCCTGGCAGCCAAGATTTTGGGTTCCACGTTGGGTCGTTTTCTGGCGGTCTAATTCGCCGGCGGAGTCGAGCGTCCTTGCGCCGCTTAACGCCTGGAGCTCTACCATCCCCGCCCGCGGACCAGGCCGTCAGGTTCTTAGGGAGAGAGAAGGGGACAGCGGTTTTTCCAGGTCCACCCCCATCCCGAACTGCCCACCCCGAGACGGCTCCGGGTTCCCCGAAGATTCTCCAGAGCTTCCACCCGCTACGACCTCTGTTGAGTTCTGCAAAGAGTACCCAGCAGTTGAAGCCCCAGCGGAGTCATTATTCAGGTTTTTACTGGTGCTAGCTGCCCCAATAATCGATCGGGTCAGAGTATTATAGGCAGTGTTGCCCTTAACACTCTTCCCCTCCGGTTTCGCGGTGGGGTGCTCCACCTCCAGCTGACTAGGCGGTGCCGCCCTGTAGCCTTCAGCTTTACTCCCCCTTCCTCCCTCATCTAAGTTTTTTGTGTACGGTTGAATAAAAAGTCCCACAAGTAGCTAGGGAAATAAAGGTTCACCACCACAGCGCCCCGCATGTAAGGCTAGATATTCGGAGACTTCACCAGATTCCCCCGAGGCATCGTTTGCGACCGACTAGTACCCCAGCGGCCAATTAATCCCCACAGCACGATGGCTCACACCTTGGGATTAGGGGTTGCAGTGCCCGTTTTAAGGGGATCCTGCGAGGGAGGCTACTCTTGAGCCCGAGAGGCCGTATCCCGCATCAGCCCATTTTCGCCGCCACGCCAGGACGACCCGAGTTCAAGACGTCACGCTCCCGTCACCGGAGCCGAAGCGACCACGAAGACTCGCAGGACGAGCCCCCACACCAGGCCCTAAAAAGCGGGCACTCGACAAGGTGGCAACTCCTGCCTGAGTAAAAATAATCCTAAGGATGAGACCAGGGCCTGAGCAGGATGCC
>QLSS01000137.1:76613-93535 GCA_024372645.1 Trichomalopsis sarcophagae | reverse complement strand
AATCATTTTCAGATGTTACTTCCAGTTCTGGCTGACAATCATTTTCACAATTTCGTTTCAATTCAGGTGAATTACATAACACCTCAAGACTATTTGCTTCTGAATTAACATGTTCTGCAATACATACTCTTTTAATTTCACGTTGGCTGTCATCAGAATCATCTGAAGTACTTGTAGAGGGCTTCGCTCTAAACTTGCGAACGCGCAATTTTGTTCTTAAACGTTTTCTAGATTGTTTATCCATTTTACCAAATAATACAATCAAAATACTTTCAACTGCTGCTCCAAGCTACAACTCCGATTTACACAACATTTTAGGTTAAGTTTACCGCTAGGTTAAGTATGTGTAATGTCGCGCTCTACACTCTAGACATATATATAGGTATACACGTAGCAGAACGTAAAGACTGATAACGTACACAATAATCAAATTAAATACGCAAATGAGAGACAATGTAATAATCTCGAACTCATAAAATCTAAAAAAGGTTACAATTACTGCATAATTGTTTCATTATTTTAAATAAAAAAGAATCTTAAAATTATAATCGTGATCCAACAATCACAAGGCTAAACGTAAGGCCCTTATCCAATAAGCGTTACACGCCTGGCCAAGGCCTGGTCAGGCGCCCCTGGCCAGGCCCTGATGTGACATAAGGCCAGCCGTAGGATTTTTTACTCGGGCGGTGGGTGTGTGGTGTTAATGTGTAGCTCTGTATGTCCAGAATGACTACAAAGCTACACTACTGTGTTCATCACCTACCACACCATGTCGGTGATTCGCACACGTGGATTGATGTGATCTTTACTGGTGTTGACAATGTAGTGGTGAATGCAAACAATTTGCTGGCGACGTTCCCAAGCAAGCACAATATTATTGCTTATTGTGAATGGTCGACGGTGAATTGACCGTACAGTGGCGTTGACACCTGACTCGAACATCTGAGTCAAAATATCATGAGTGACATTGACGAACTTACTTCATTGAAAGAATACAAACCGAAGAGAAAAGGTCTTCCCTTGTGGATAGACGCTGAGCTTACAGAGCTATATAACCGCTGGGACGTGGTGAAAATACGGCACAAACAAACGCGGTGAGACACACGACGACGAGACGAACTGTGGACGGAATATCAGACTCTCGTGGCCGAGGCTGAAGAACGTACTGCCCGAACGCGAGAGACTTTTATACAAAACAGAATTTACGATGCACTTGATAATGATAAAAATAAATGGAGTGAATTTCGTAATCTTGGTCTCATTACAAAAAAACGACTTGCACGGTTTCACTCCGGATGAATTGAACGCTCACTTCGCTGGTGTGTCCATATCCGATCTCTAGCGTGAAACAGATCTGAGTGACATCATGTCAGGAGCCAGCGAGCGTGGCTTTACTTTTCGTGAAGTTACTTTCTTGGATGTTGTGCTGGCAGTCGCTCATTTCTTGTCGCAAGTAAAGGATGAGGATGTGATACCCCAGAGTGTCATTGTGAAGTCTCTACTGGTACTCGGCCTTCATCTTGTAGCTTTGTTCAATGCTTCATTATCTAGAAAATTCTTGATCCATTCCAATTCGGTTTTCGAAGCAACAATTCAACGCAGACAGCACTACTAAAGCTAACGGAAGACATAAGGACAGGGATTGACAGTGACAAACAGTTACTGACCATCTTACTGCTTTGTGACTTCAGCAAGGCCTTTGATACGATATCCTTTTCAAAGCTACTCCTTAAGCTGATCGGGATGGGATTATCTAGAGCAGTAGTCCTATGAGTCAAGTTATTTATTACAGGACTTAACCAGCAAGTGGTTACTAAAACTAACGGAGAATCAGATTGGCTAACTACCAACCTTGGCGTCCCACAGGGCTCTATTCTACGTTAATAATCTCAAAGACGTACTAACAGACTTTGAGAGATCAGAGAGATCGGGGGAACTGTTGACGAATAGTGTTGCGCATTTGCTATACGCGGACGACCTGCAAACCTACACTTAATGTACGCCTTGTTCTACCGGACCCATATGGCTAAACATTCCGCATTGATATACCGAATGCTTAATTTCTATCTTATATTGTTTTACTTTTACTTTTCTAACAATATTTTTAGAGAACATAGTTTTTCTCTATCTGATGTTGTCCCTCGGTGGTGATCAAAAATATTGATTTGTCTGTATCGGTCTTCCCGAGGCAGGTTAAACCGATTACACCTGCCTCGGGAAGACCGATAGAGACAAATCGATATTCTTTACTTTTCAAAATTCTGCCAATTGTAGTAGTTGTATAGTGGCGTTTGTCGCGTTTGCATCTTCTTAGTACGTGGTGATGATTGAATCAAATGCCCCGCAATAGAATCCTAATATAGCTTGACTTGTTCTAAGAATTTCAAAAATTAAAATACTTTCAGGAATCATTGTGTCCAAGTTTCCTAGAAAGAAAAATATTTTAGAATTATGTATGGTAACAGCTTAACTTATTTACATGAACAATTTTTGGTTTTCTGTTATAATTTATAGTGTAACGGAGTTTTCTGATGCGTCGGACGGGATAGCCGACACGCCACCGAGAGTGCAACCATCACTCTTTCTACGCGGTCAATTTAGAGAATCTCGTTGACAAACGCGAGGTGAGTGAAGCTTTTTTCCGTGAGCCTCGAACTGGGAAGCTGGAGTCAGGATGAATAAGAATACGGAAATGTAAACAACAGTATCATCATATGTTGTAAACAACATATGATAAACTATATTGTAAGCAAAACTAGAATCATGAGTACAAAAGACGCATCGCCCGAAGTGATGGCGTATGATACGAACTCGAGAGAGACGCGATAACCGGCGTGTACCGTACCGAAACTCGGTGGCCACGAGCAAAGGTCAGCGACGATTCGCGCAGACTTTTCGGGCGTTAATCACACGCGAGACTTACGCTGGAGCAAGGAGTCGGTCTCGACTCGCATCTCTCACCGTGGCGATGCAATCCCGGGCGTCAAGAAGTGTTTCCTCTCTAACGATGGAGGTGTCCCTCCAGGTCCGTGTCGGCGGTCCCCTTGTAAATCCCTCACGGACACGGGTCAGATCCGTCCCACTAGCAAGCTTCTCGAGCTTCTGGAGATGAGCTTCTTTCTCGCGCGCTGATAGCAAAAGTCTCCCGATTTCTTTATTCTACGCGCTCGAATTCTTTCTCGACCTCCCTCTCCACGGTCTTCCGACGGCGTCGTCTGCCGATCTAGCCTAATTTCTCGCGACGAACGAGCGCGTGTTTACGTTCTGCAACGGCTGCTCCGATTTGAACTTTTTCTTTGAAAAACATTCTACTCATCAGCTGATGCCTACACTGATTTTAATGCCTTTGCCTAAACTCTTACAGTTTGCGGTGCCAATTTTTGCAAAAACTCTATTCGATAATAGAAAACTGACCGAAACTGAGGCGATCGTACTCGCACACAAAGCGTGGAGTCGAGAGCGTGTGTTAGTTAGGCATTTTCGCGTTTTCAGCATAGGAAACATTGTAAAAATTCCTGTAAAATAGTAACCTGAAAAGGGCCGATTTGTGTTCGTGTAGCTCTGAAAAGATCCAAATAATGAAGGTTAGATCGTTCCGTGATCCAGCCAGTTATTTTCCAAGCACAACAGCAACCGACGGCGAAAGTTACGTTGAACATTTCCAAGTATTTCGGGTATTATTGCTTCACAGGCTCTTCTTATTCTATCCATCATATTTAATCTTGTTGCTGGAGCTTGGCCATACACAGTATCTTTTACGTATCCCCACAAAAAGAAATCTAGTGGGTTCAGATCCGGTGATCTAGGAGGCCACAAGTATGACCCAGCCCGCCCTATCCATCGATTTGGGAATCGTTGATTCAAAAATGTTCGTACGTCACGAGTATAATGAGTGGGGGCACCATCTTGTTGATACCACAAACGTAGTAGGACTCCAAGTGGAACATTCTCTAGGTATCTTGGTAAATCATTTTCAAGAAATTCTAAGTACATTGGACCATAAATGGTACGTTCAAAAAAATGTGGTCCAATCACTTGACGTTACAAATGCCAACCCATACGTGGACGCTCCAACGATGTTGATTTAGCACCTCACGATACCAATGTGGATTTTCTGGTGACCAATAATGGCAATTATGCCTATTGAGATTACCATTGCTGATGAATGTAGCTTCATCGCTAAAACAAACCTCCCAAAAGAAATTTGGGTTCAGATCTAACATTTCAAGAGCCCATCTACAAAATTGTACTCTGAGTACGTAAACTGCTTCTCTTAATTCCTGTACTAGAGTAATGTGATAAGGATGGTAATTGACTGATTGTAACCATCTATGAGCCGTGGATCGTGGAACTCCCAATTCCCGTTGTATTTGACGTGTACTAATATGGGGATTTACGTGTACCACAGCTAAAACTGCAAGCAATCTAGGATCATTATTATTCTGAAGTCTGTTCCTTCATCGTTGGCGATGTAGTGGATTATTGCGAGATCTCCATCGAGCACTAGGATGGCGGCGATTTAGAAATCGCTCCACATAAGTACGGGCAGTAAGTCTGTAATTTCTACCACATTCACCCAAGGTTATAAGAATGTCGACTATTTCATTAGGCGTATAATTTGCCATTTTACTGACAAGAATATTATTAGATTAGTTAATGCTGGTTTACAAATATTATAAAATGGCATAAAGCTTACAGACTGACTGCAAAAAATTATGATTCACTTTGAAGCAAATTAAAAATATGACACTACGTCGACTTTAACTAAGTTCCTACCGCATGAAAAATCCAGTCTGATGGAAACCATGTGAACTTACTGAAGTCATTTTTTTTTGTATGAAGTATGCTTATTAAAGACAGTATAAGAAATACGTATCAAAATATGTTTTGCTCTCGAAACCAAATCCGACGGTAGTCGACGATTACGTTTTAATACAGCCAATCTAACTTAACTTAAACAAAACTACTAGAAAATTACTTATGACGACTGGTTACTAGGGGTACTAGGGTACCTTCATTTTGGCCTTCCCTACAGAATGGTGTAGTTGATTATCAATTTTAAGGTTAGCTTTCGTCCTTCGCTGATATCTGGAAAACCATGATACTCATGGAAAAAGTAACATCTGTTGCAGATTCGTGTCGACCCTCTCTATCGATCTGTGCAGTCTAAATGTAAAAAGTTTTGTTTTTAAGATTAAGAAATCGGTTTCTGTTTATACATCAAAAACTAGTAGGTTTGGTACCGAAAAGAACAAATGTTTGAGGGGTATAATTACTTAAGGTATCTCAGGATACTCCACTCCGCATTGCATAATGCAGTCTGGTAATACTGGTAGAGGTTCCATTGTGCAATGAAGGATGGAAATTGATTTAGCTTGCAACTAACTTTTACTTATAGAAACCTCTTTGCTAGTTTACTTGTGGGAAAATAATATGCTATCTAGCGGATTAATGCTTTTCAAAAGGTTCCAATCTGTTAAGTACGCTTCCCCCCACCACAGCAAGCGCGCTTCTCCCACCAGTGAACGCACAGCTCTGCTACCACGAGTTCTGCGCACTGCCTCTCACCGTCACGCGTTGGGGTGGAATCTCTACCGCTAGGTGGCGTCGCGCAACCTGCAAGCGAAGTAGCTTTGCGGAGAGTACATGTAGCAGTGCGCTTGGGCGGCCGTTATATTGTATTAACATCTTGAGAGAATATATACATCTTACATTGAACACGAACGCATGTCTGTTTCTTCCGTAAACCTATTGCGTCCTTCCGACGAACCCGGTAGAGTAAAGACTCTATACGCGAAGAAAGCGCGGCAAGCTTCGCATGCCGCGCAATTGTACACCGAGGCAACACGGCTACATAGTACGGAGTCGGCATTGCACCGACATCTAACGTTCGTCGACGACTTCAGCATCATCGAAGGATAGCCGTGCGGAGATAAAAGAGTGAGTAATCCCCCTCGTTGACGCGACAGCATCGTCACGGCTGTCGTGCTAAGGCCCAGTTGCCCCGTGAAAAACTGGCGCCTCAACGTGTAGAGGTCAGAGGGGCACGCATAAGCGTACGTAAATACGAGGAAAGTCAGGTACGCGGATAAGCATTCAGATAAATATTTGTTCGAGCGGAATTCATCGCGGCGCGTAGCAACAACGTACACGACGCGCAGCGAGCAGCGGCGAGAGGACGGCGGCGAGCGAGCGAGCCACGCGGACGTAAACAGCGTTTGTTTGTTTACATCGCGCGCGGGCTAGCGCAATAACGGCGCCAGCCATAATCTGTGCAGTGTGAGCACGATCGCATAGGTGGGATATCGATGCATAAATTAAGGTGGGCCTAGTGGCAGGCCTACGCGACGAGACGTCGCAAATAATTTTTCCTATTTCTTCACGATTTTTCCGGGTTAAGTAACCGGACTGAAAGCACCGAGGGGCCCGATACTCGAGTCGAGCTTGCCGCGCCGGCATAAACAAGTCTTCAGCGAAGCGCGCAACGGTTCAAAGTTGCGCGCACCAAAAGTAAATGTGCCTGCTATAAACGGACGACGGCGAGCAGGTTAGATATTTGAGTTTTGGCCGAGGGCGATTGTACTCACACACAAAGCATGGAGTCGAGAGCGTGCGTTAGTGAGACATTTTCACATTTTCAGCATAGGAAACATTGTAAAAATTCCTGTAAAATAGTAACAGGAGTGGCAGTGTCACCGGTCGGATTATCGAGTGGCTCGACGCGAGGTCGACAACCACAACGTCAATTTTTTTTTTCCGGTTATGAATTTAGCGAGCGACAAGATAAACGGGATTTGTATCATCTTTTTGTTTTCTTTTTTTTTCTTACCGCCGGCTACTTGTCGCATCAACTGGGGACACACAAGGGCGTAAGCAAGCGTAACGAATAGCTAGGAATTACGAAACAGATACACGCGCACTCGACTCTAGCGAGCAATACTTGTTGCTAAAGCGTGTGCACAATAAATAAATTAGAAGAATGCCAGATAATATTGAACGGCATGAAAGACGACATCGGAAACTGAGTACTAAACCTCACCAGGGGCGAGTGCGGCAAACATTGTGGAGCCTACGACTAAGGCAGGACGGAAATGCATATGAACAATGGGTGCGTCTTCACAGGTGGCTGATGGGCGAATATGACCCGTCGGACTTCGAGCCGACATGCGAAATAGAAGCCGCGGCAATAAAATAAGAGACAGCTGAGAGCCGCAGATCATTCTTGGAGACCACTTGTGCAGAAAAGAAAAGAATCAGCACTAATCCGCATCCACTGGAAGAGCTGATTACGGATCCAGGGACCCAAGGACGACTACAGAGAACATTAGACAACGCCGTCGATGGGAACGTCGTCGCAGAAGCCAGAGCGGATAAGGACGAGTTTAAAGACTGCATCGCTATGGTGGACGGACAAGATTACACGATGCCACCAGGCATGGTGGTTTACATGGAGAAAATGCAGCGAATAGTCAGAAGTCTGCAAGAGTAGGTGAGCCAGCTCAAGCAAAAGCGCACGGAAGTGCGTGCCTCCAGCACCAGGACAGACGTCGAGTCAAGACAACCGCCACCAAGAGTCATGTTCAGCGATGCGACAAATCTTGAGACGTTAATGCCGACAACAGGCGCAACAGGCGCGAGAGGCGCGACTCCGAGAAATAGGTGGAGAGAATGGTGCGAAGCGGCAGAATGACACTCGCCCGCACCAAACCAAGGCACGACGAGAACATGCGTGAGAGATATCGTGACTATAGTCCGCAAGTGGGACTTGCGATTTTCTGGGTGCATAACAGATAGAATCGACAGGTTTCTGGATCGCCTAGAGTCGAACATGAGACTAGCACAGATGCCGGACCCGAGGAAATGGAATCACTGCCACACGTGTTCACGGGTGTTGCGGCGGAGTGGTATGGAAATAATGAAAATTGGAGGTGTTGGAAAGAATTTCGAACGGCAGCTACAAGGTGGTACGGGACGAACAGGCGCTTCCAACAGCGCCTGGCCTCCGACGCCAAAAAACGATACCAAGGCGCGCACGGGCCCGTGCGCGACTACGTGACGTGCCTCGGCGTAATGATGAAAAAGATGAGGCCTCGTCGGAGCTTAGAGAAACAGTTAGATCTACTGCATAAAAACTTAAAACTAGAATTGCAAAGATTGATACCACGATAGCTTCCGAGAGAAAGCAGAGGAGGCTGAGACTGTACTGGCGAGCAGTCAAGAGTACCGCGCGCCACCGCCACCCGAGCAGACTATGCTAGCATTACTAGCGTATGTCTCACCGACGAAACACAAACCAGCTATAGCAACGCCAAAAGTCGCAGCAGTCGAAGTTGCACAGCACGCATTACAACAAACACCAGGGCTATAAGCCGAAGAGCGAGGAGCTGTGTTATAACTGCAACAAACCTCGACACTTTAAGCGAGATTGTCCGGAGGGAAAAGCAGAAGCGAGCGCGTAAGGACGATCGACACACGCTCGCGAAACTAAAAGAAGACCGAAAAGGCGGTGAGTAGGAGCGCGAGCCCTACAGTCACCAGGATAGAGAAGAGATTAGTCTCTGCAGCACAAGCTTCAAGAGCAGAAACAAGGAGTGCACGCCTTGAAGAAGCGAGCGCGGTTCTGAGCGAAAACTCGCCTAAGAAACAGAAACGACACGGCGCAATAGTAGCGCCAAGTCCGGAAAATAAGAATAATGCGCAGAAGGCGGGCGAGAGCATGCAAATGTTCGCCGCGCTCTCATCACTATCAGCAGCAACAGCTGACGAGGAGGATGAGGCAGGCCAGTGTACACAGGTACATAAAGAGCCTGGCAGAAGCTAGCAGGAGATGGACGATGTAATCGACTCGATTCTGGAAAGTCGAGCGGGAGAGGAAGATAACCTCCTAGGCGACGAAGACAATCCCCAGGAGAAATGCTGGTGGATGGAGGCAAGGGTCGGAAGTTTTCGATTCCGCGCCTTATATGACAACGGCTTATCTCGCGTATGCGTGGGTCCGATCGGACTGCAGCTAGTAAGAACACTGGGATAGCAACTCGAAATGCACGAGCAGGTGAGAACCATGCTCGCGGCAGGTATAATCGAGCCATCGAACAGTGTTTTTGCGAGCCCAGTGATGATGGCGAAAAAAGCGAATGGAAAATATCGCTCTTGCGTCGACTTTAGGGAAGTCGATGCGATCACACGAAACGACGCTTACCCATTGCCACAGATGAATGCGATACTGAGGAAATTGCAGCAAGCGTGATACATTTCTACGATTGATTTGAGTAGCGCGTACCACCAGATACCACTGAGCGAGGAGAGCAAGCAATATACAGCTTTCACGGTGCCAGGGATGGGACTTTTCCAGTTCAAGCACCTACCTTTTGGCTTACCAGAAGCGGGAGCCACGTTTTAAAGGCTAATGGATAAATAATTACGCCAGAGCTGCAGCTGCACGCCTTTTCTTATTTAGATGACGTAATTGTCGCGACAAAAACGTTCGAGGATAACGTTAAAATTCTCGAACACGTGTTAAAAAGAATTAAGGAAGCAGGGCTGACTGTCAACAGAGAGAAGAGCGTATTCTGTAAAGAAGAGGTGAAATACCTCGGCGTCCTTGTCAACAGAGACGCCTTCAGGACAGATCCGGAGAAGATCGCTCTGATAATGATTTTTCCACAGCCAAGGAATTTAAAACAACTGAGGCGTTTCCAGGTATGGCCTCGTGGTATAGGCAATTTCTAGAGGGCTACACAGCGTTGGCCGAGCTACTGACTTGGCTAACAAGAAAAGATCAGCCGTTCGTATGGGGAGAAGAACAGCAGTCAGCGTTCGAGGCTGTACATAGAAGTCTACGAATTTAAGGTAATAACAGTCCATAGCAGTTTGAGGTGGCTGTGCAATCCGTGCAATGCAACAGGCAGATTGGCTCGCTGGGCACTCGAGCTGCAAGGGCACACGTACACAATCGAACATCGGATAGCAACGGTGAGTCAGTATCCGCAACCCCAAGACTGCTGGTATAATGACAGTTTCAAAGTAGTTAAGGAAAATCCAGAAAATTTTCCGGAATGGAAAATAGTGGGGGGGGGGCGGATGTACAAGTACAGGCCGGACTCTGACATCACGGGCGCCATGGGAGACGACGACGATGCCTGGAAGCTCGTCGTCTCGGCGGAAAAATGACTGCAAGTGCTGCAAGAATGTCATGATCAGCCGATGGCTGGACATTTCGGTCACGAAAAAACATACAGGAGAGTGACGGAAAAGTATTTCTGGCCAAGAGTGTATCGAGACGTAGCAAGATATGTACAGCGCTGTCGACTCTGTCAAACGCACACACACACACACACACACATACATACACACACATTTATTTAATATTGAAATATTTTAGTATATATTCTATGTGTAAATTTTGATTCCATTGTTTATTTTTTTTACGTTTGTATTTATTACTATACTTTTTGATTTTTCAATTCCCTTTTGATCTTGTCCTTGATTAAGCAACATAAAACTGACCATGGCTAAATACGGAAGTGGATAAATACAAACCAATTCTGTTTGACATTGAAATTTAATTTACAAAAAAATAGATGAAAGAAAAACCGATGATAATAATGAATTCGCGACCCATGCAACCACGCGTCCCAAACATAAATAAAATGTTATAGTATATTTTTTACTATGAATGCCCAATTAAATGCAATCTAGCAGTTGATTATTTTTTTTTTCTTTACAAAAACACATATTAAATTATAAACTATATCAGACTTTATTTAATCCAAAAAACATAGATATAAGTCGATATATGCCAATAAAATGGTATATAAAACATTATTATTAGAAGCTACAAACACAATTATTTTAAAATTTATCTATTTTCACTTTACTTTTTTGTAAAGAGATTTGTCAACAAATCTTAGTGCAAATAATGCAATTAAGTTTGGTACTATTTATGTCAATAATCTATTTTATCGATTTCTATCAATTCTCTATAATCAAGATTTCCTAATATCGCTAAACCTTTTTAAAATGCTTTAAAAACGTTGTTTTGAAAACCTGAATACTTTTGTGGATTTGTGTGTGGAAAACGTTTTACAAACGTTTTTAAAATGTTATAAATAGATTGTTTTATGAACGTTTAATGAACGTTCTAAAAATTACTGAATTGAAGGTATTCAAAAATAAAATAGTTAAAGTTCTCGCTCACATGAGTCGCTCGTTTGTCCAGAATTTTTGGCGACTAATAATTATTAATTTTTAACAAATAATTATAAAATTTTACAATAATTTGATTGCTGGGTAAATTAAATTAAGCCGGAGGCAATTTTTCGAGCCATTTTACAATAAAATGACTTAAAATAAAATATAAAATCGACCCTTACACGTATAAACTTGTAAATGTACAATTTTTGACTGAAAATTTTTGTATAGAATATATTCTGACATGCTTTAAGCAATTAACAAGAAATCTTGCAAATGAAAACACAAAGAACCTGCTCCCTGTAAAAATTTCTGAATAAAACTTCAAAAAGCCGGGCCCACATTACAATACAGAACCTTTATATATTATAAAGCACATATACTATTAAGTGAGCTATGTTATCATCATAACCTAGCAATTGTGCGAAGCTCTTATGCTTTTTACACTCTAGTGTGACAAAACGTGCTAGTGAAAATTATCTTCTATGTTCACTTGTATAACACATACTAACTTGACTAAAAATGAAAAAATCACATAAATAATACTAAGCTTAAATTAATTATTTAAGCGCTATTACACAATATCTATTTTAAGAAATTAAAAAATTTAATTGATTTGGAAACAGAATTTTAATTTCATGTTAAATGTATTTCAGATCTTGCAGAATGATAACATGAAAGACAGTAGTATAGATGAACATTATGATGGAATCAAGTTATCTCTTCATCAATCGCCTGACCGTTTAAAGAAATTATGTTACTGCTGACATTGTTAGCACAAATATGCTAATAGAAAATAATATAAAATATATATTTACTATAAACTGTTCCACATATTCATTTATATTGCCATCAATTCTTTATCATTAGCTGGCAACCTCACAGTATAGAAAACTTCAGTGACTTTGTAGTGATTTTTGCAAATTTTTTATCGATTACATTATTCTGTAATTTAGCTTTTAAATTGTATTTTTTAACTAAATTTAAATAAATGTGTAATAAATTTATTATCAAATACTCGACTTATATTAAACTTTTAGTAGTGCTGTGAGCACTAGGGAAAGGCAGCTCTAGTGTCGTCTTGGATCTCTACAGAGTTTAAGAATGGTACTTGAGATAACTTCTCACAGTATCACTACATTACGAACTCTTTTACTACTGAAATTATGTATGTGTGCATGTTGTTTGTTTATTTAGGCTCAGGAAAGACATGATTTACGTAAGTGGCCCTTTGACACTGCAGGATTCCTACCTGCATCACCGTAAAACAATTTTTTTTCTAGTGGGATAACTAGCGGGTTCTACTAAAAAAATTCTCCTCTTTCGAAGATTGAGATTTACGTACATCCTCTGTTTACTAAGATATCTCACTAAGCTATGTATTGTTGTATTTATTGACGTGAGCACCGTTTTGTACGATGATTCGTCTCTATTTCTGGTTTTGATAGCCCTTGTTCATTATGTATGTCATATGATTTTTTTTTAATTCAAATAAATCATCCTTTATTCTACTTTACACTTTACGCACCTCATCTAACAACTCGCTTTCCGGCTACCACACAAATTGCACTGGCAATGCGAACGTATACAACTCGGCGGAACGACTGCAAATTTGTCTGACAACGTTTTTAATTAATACTTGGCTACCTTGAATAATATAAAACTGATAAACTCCTCGTTCTTTTGTTCGGATAATGCCTCGTTCTCTGTGAAACGACGCGAAATAGTTTGCGACAATTATTTTACACCGTAGGCTGCAATCAGTAAAAGATCTCATGACTATGTCCGTGTTATCGGTTCCCGGATCCAAAGATGATAGAATAGTTTCCACAGCAGCCAGTGCCGAAGTTCGCGTCAGATGAAGTGCATGCGCCGTTACAGATATTTGTTTTCAAGTGCGTCTTACGATAATTTTAACATATAATTTTCATCTATAATCGACCAATAGCATACCAGCACTCCATTTTCTCTAAATACATTGTTTATTACGGTAGCACACAAGCACACACACACACACATACACAGGATGGAGAATCAATGAGTGACCATGCAGCTAGAAGCTATACATTCCCAGCCTACTAAACTGCATTACAAGTACTGAAGAACTTTGGGAGTGAGGTAAGCGCGGGAGAATGAAGGAAAACGTGAAAAGAAATAAGTTGAAACTAACGCGGAACTTGATGTGTGAGATTGCGTTTATTCGTTGTTGTAGTCGCGTGACAGAATGTTCTAGAGTGATGCGACTCGTGTCGTGTCTCTAGGTGGACTCTTGTTGGTCGCCTCCAGCGTCGATCGTCGAGGGTCTCGACCGTTCCGCCTCCTGTACCGATCACTTATCGGATTGGCAGGGACGGAGCGCACGCGGACCGGACAGCGCGTCGGTGGCGAGGGCAGCTGGCCCAAGCGGCCGGCGTTTATCGTTTTATTGCGTCGAGAATTTCCGTGCCGGCGAGCTTTCGCCGCCCCCATCGAGATGCGGAGGACCGCAAAAAAAGGGTTCGAGCGCGGGCCCGAGCGTTTTACGGCCTCCTCGATGCGGAGGACTTAATTGTCCAGATGCGCTCGGCCGGACCGGAAAACCCGCTTTCTAATCCGGGCCGCGTCGTTCGAGGCACGAACGCTGGAGTCTTTGCGTGCGCGTGCGTGTGAGGTGTGTACGTGTGTGCGTGAGTGCGTGTGCGTGTGTGCGAGTGGGTGCTGTGTGGCCACCACAGAACCAATGAAAATGAAGATGGTGCAGATAAATCTAAACCACTGTGAGACAACAAAGGACCTACACAATCAGTATGTCCGCGAGAAAGAGGTAGACGTAGCTATTGTGTGCGAACAATATAAGGATCTAGACGAACCATCGTAGGAAATGGCAATACAGGTAAAGCAGCAATCTGGACATGTGAATACTTTGCTTTCTGTTAAAAAATGAAGATCCGTGAAGAAGGATTTATACGGGCTAAGGTAGCAGGTGTCACTGTTTACAGCTGCTACGCTTTACCTAACGCTCTAATCGAGCAGTTCAAACAACTGCTAGATCAGCTCATACAAGACGTAGTAGGGAGGAAATTAATACTGATTGTAGGCGACTTTGATGCGTGAGCTGTGGAGTGAGGCAGCATAATGACTAACCACAGAGGACGAGTACTCCTGGAAGCATTCGCTCTCCCGGATTTGATCCTAGTTAACCAAGGATGCACCCACACATTTAGAAAAGGAGACGCAGAGTCTATTGTCGACCTGATGTTTGTAAGTAGCAGCCTTATTGGTTCAGTTAATTCATGGACAGTGAACACTACACACATAGTGATCATCAGACCATAATAATGAAGGTGGGGATACCAAAAAAGTGACCCAGCGCAAGTACAACAACAAATTGAGTTAGATGGAAAACGAAGGATTATGATAAGGAAATGTTCCTGTTAGCACTAGAAAAAATGCAACTGTCTGGAACGACGAACAGTAAAGCGGAGCAGATAACGGCAAACATCACCCGAGCATGTGACGAAACGATGCCACAAAGAGTGGCATACAACAGACCACCACCAGTATAGTGGTGGGACAAGGAAATTTCAAATGCACGCAGAAAGTGCCACTGAACCAGAAGACAAGAACAACGGGCGAGGAAGATAAAAATGGTGTAAGCTAGGAAATAGTCGATGGTCGCGGACAAGAAATGAAGGACGCTAAAAGGAGTCTTAAGAACAAAATCCGCGAAATCAAACGACAGTGCCTTAAGGAATTACAAGATGAGATTAAACAAGACTTTTAGGGTCGACCATACGAAATAGTAATGAAGAAGATTAAAATAAGCTACGTGCTTCCTCCAAAATGCCCAGAGCACCGGGTAGTTACCACACTGTTCCCCAGTCAACTGGAAGAGCTAAGTCTCATCAAAAGAGAATTAAATTAAGAGGCTATCCCACCGATCACGATTGAGGAATTGTTAGCAGCCTGCAGAAGGGTAGGAAACAACAAAGCCCCAGGGCCAGATTGCATTCCAAATATTTCGTTGAAGCATGCCATTCAGAGGTCTTCGTAGACTTGTACAATACATGTCTAGAAGACGGTCCTATTTTGGGCCTGATTCCTAACATATATAAAAAATGCGGCCACCTTCGAAAATCGCTAAAAACGGTTTTTGGGCTATAACTTTAAATCCAAGCATTCTACAAAAAAAAGTCAAATGGAAAAGTTGTAGATCTTTAAAAAATAGAACTTTTTTATATTGACATCAAATCATGAAAATACTTATAACTCGAGCCCAAAATCGATTTTTTACAGCTAAAAACCAATTATTCGCCATAAAATATTACGGATTTATATTTTACATGAAAATGTTGAATGTAAAAGTTGTAGACATTTTATAAATACAACTTTTTACCGTGGTAAACATTTATTTTAACACTTTTCGAAATACACAACCCTAAAAGCGATTTTTTGATACATAAGTTCAATAATAACTTCGGTGCAATATGCCCCATCTAACCCAATTATTTTCAGCAATTTTCATATATTATTAAAAGCTGAAAGTTATATTTTGGCCTTTACCTCATACATATATACAAAATTAAACCACTTTTTTAATTAAATTATAAAAACTGCATATTTTAGGAAATACGTAATTGCCGAATACAATCCGTGTAACTTGGCATCATATAACGACGTACGTTACATTAATTAAATCTTTAAAGCTGAATCAGTACAATTCACTTTCGAAATTCAAGTGTATATCGACGGCTGACTGGAAGATCACCGTATCTCAGCCGCGGCTTCGAGAACGCCGTATCCCGGCGGTGGCTTCGGGATCGCCGTATCTCAGCCGAGGCTTCGGAAACGCCGTATCTGAGCCGCAGCTTCGGAAACGCCGTATCTCGGACGCGATTTTTTTTCCTCAAATTTTGTAGTGGCAGCACTGCGCAAATTTTAAATATGACGTAAAAATTTTTAAAATTCGCGTCAAAAATTCTGAAAAAAATCAGAATTACTTATTTGATTTATTATTTGACATTAACTACACTGTAAGTATAGATAATGTAGAAATTCGAATAGAAAAACAGCAGAGGTTTTTGTTTCATTTTACGAAACACGTAAAATTTATGGAAGAATAATATTTACTTAAAATGTTTAGCGAGGTGGAAAGAAGTAAAAAATACGAGTTCAACGAAGAGTTTTAATTTTTTTCTGTTGAATTAGTAAAATATTAAATTTAAATTATCTAGGGGCGCGATAGCGCCGCTTTGGCAAGAAAAAGTACAAAGTACGATTTGTCTACGGCGCGACCCTATATAATTTGAAATTGGGGTTTCCTCTGATCCGATCCGGTCGTGGAAGGAATCAGGTTTTCCTAAAGAAATCTTGGATATTATTGACAAAATTGGTTATAAAGATCTCACGCCTATTCAACGACAGGACATTCCAATCGGTTTACAAAATCGCGATATTATCGGTGTAAAATGAAAAGTTTTTCTACTCGAATTTCTACAGTATCTATACTTACAGTGTAGTTAATGTCAAATAATAAATCAAATAAGTAATTTTGATTTTTTCAGAATTTTTGACGCAAATTTTAAAAATTTTTACGTCATATTTAACGCCACTATAAAATTTGAGGAAAAAAATCGCGTCCGAGATACGGCGATCCCGAAGCCACCGCCGGGATACGGCGTTCTCGAAGCCGCGGCTGAGATACGGTGATCTTCCAGTCAGCCGTCGATATACTAAACTAGAACAACCTAAAC
>QLSS01000137.1:63243-76583 GCA_024372645.1 Trichomalopsis sarcophagae | reverse complement strand
TCGAAGCCGCGGCTGAGATACGGTGATCTTCCAGTCAGCCGTCGATATACTAAACTAGAACAACCTAAACTCAATAAAGAAAATTGCTGAGATTGAAGAAAAGCTCTAAGTAGCTTACTACATCCCTCTAAACTATGCTAAATACGTAAACAATCAATTTTATAATATTCTAATTGAAATCCTACAAATATAATCCTTCTGTTTACTTACTCTGGAAAACTGCGATACAAAAGTGTTGTATTATTTATCTTAAATTACAATAGAATAAAATTAAAATAAGATATATTTTAAGAATATCTACAAACAAAAATAAATAACTGATACAAATACAAATAAGTTACTAATTTTCCAGTACTTTTGATGATAGTATTGATGACCGCCAGAAGAATACCGATCAAAACTTGAACAACAATATTGAAAAAAAAAACAGGATAATACTGTATAAGCACCGACAGGCATTACGAACGCGANTCAATAAAGAAAATTGCTGAGATTGAAGAAAAGCTCTAAGTAGCTTACTACATCCCTCTAAACTATGCTAAATACCTAAACAATCAATTTTCTAATATTTTAATTGAAATCCTACAAACGAAATATCATCCTTTTGTTTACTTCCTCTTGAAAACTGCAATACAATAGTGATGTATTTGTTATTTGAAATTATAATAGATTAAAATTAAAATAAGATATATTTTAAGAATATCTACAAACAAAAATAAATAAGTGATACAAATACGAATAAGATACTAATTTTCCAGTAGTTTTGATGATAGTGTTGATGACCGCCAGAAGAATACCAATCAAAACTTTGACGACAATATTGAAAAAAACATGATAATACTGTATAAACACCAAAAGGCCACGCGTGGCACGCTAGTTTAATCTTGTTTTTATCGCTTTTGTTGGCTGCTGTTGATGCAGTGGAGTGCAGCTTTGGTTGGCTCAATAGTAATCACTTGTTGATCACGTCTTGTATGTAGTCTTGAGTTATGTTGAGGTTCTTTTTTCACATTTTTGCGTGGAGTGTTATTTTCAAGTTGGTGAATTTCCTTATTATAGATTCTATTTTGCTATAGATTGATTCAGTTGCAGGTAAGGTGGGTTTGATGGGACAATCCACGGAGTAAATATATCTATCAAATTTTTTTTTAAGATGCTGCACTGCCTGGAATCATAGGTGAAATGTTTAGTGTCTAGCTTTGATTTATATCTCGTATTACTATAGTGAAAATTTATGCATTTTGCACTGTCCTTATCACAATCACTCTTTTTATCGGTTTCAGAACATTTTTAAACACAAGGTATCATTTCTGTATTTCTTAGCATTGTGTCCGAATCTTCTACACTTGTAACATGGGAATATGGTTACTAAGTCATAGACTTTACAATGTTGACACCCAACAAAAATTTTGTTAATATTTTCTTTTATGTGCTTGTAGATCTCAGCTGGGACTTTAATCAGAACAGTGCTGATGTTGTTGTGCTTGTTCTTGTTATATGCAGGACTTCTCTGTTCTTTTCAAAGTTACTGAAATTTCTTTCATTAATGTCCTTCATTAATTTCCATGATTTGCATGTTCATATAATAGTCGATACCTACTATTTTAATCTTTGGATTATTAAATTCATTCTTTGTTGTTACATTCGTCCTCTGGTTTTTCTTTTAGTACTGTCTTCGTTAATTCAACACTGTTATCATTCAGGCAGCTTATAATAACTTCATCATTTTTGTTAACGTATTTATTTATTTATTTGTTTTGCTGTGAGACATTAAATTACCGATTTCATAACATCGATGAAATTTTTGATAAACAGAAATAATTTTTTAAATTTTCAAAATTTTCAAAACTCCGGCTCTAGCAGATTTTTTAATAATGCGCCAAAAACACCATGGCTGATTAGAAAAAGGTGCCAATGTTTGTCCAGAGTCGATGGTGTTGCATCCTGATGACGAATATTGAAATCAGTCTTCTGTAGAGAGAGAAAGAGAGAGAGAGATAGAGCTATTTGTATCTAACCTCTAAAAATCTCTGTAGAAAACCTCTGTTCGGTTGAATTTGGGGCTGATGTTCAAAAACACCAGATTTTTCTTTTCCTCTTTAGCAATGTTGAGAGCCTATGCTATGTCCTCATGATGAAACAGCTATGAGGATGTTCACCAGCAGCAATTGTATGAGTTAACAGATGAGGTTATATTGTCTCCAGCTTGCGAAAAGAACTCTTTTATGCTCATAAAAACGCACGAGAAAGTCGTAGTTTTCCAGCGCTAGCGTGCAAGCTAGATAGAGGATCCTTCCCGCTGAGAAAAATCACTTATTCGAGTAAGAAAACACATAGTAATAAAGCTACATAAGCCAAGTGACTTGATGATGCTGATAGAATCACCAAGCGACTACTAATTTTTTCTAAGCTTTTCATCTTCAGCCCTTTCTACTTTGAATTGCATCCGTCCAACCTCCCCATGTTCGAAAAACAACCTATCCTCTACCACGGCGATTGTATTTTCAGCAGCAGGCAATCAGAAGAGTATATCTTCTCGCTCGGAAATCAACTTAACAATCCTCAACTCGTTAAAAAGCGAATGCGAGATAGCTGGAGCCGGAGTTTTGAAAATTTTGAAAATTCAAAAAAGCTCCCATACCGCTGCTTACCAGCTTAAAAAATGATTGCCTGCTCCAAGGGCACCGGTCGGGAAGGCAGCAGAAACTTACTTAAAAAATAATTAATGTCGATATTATTAAATCGCTCCTTGAGCGAAAGGTGTCTTACAAGAAAATAGAATAGAATAGGTTGAATTTCATTTATTGTGCATTATGTTGTACACAATTTTTTAAAGCATCAAGAGTGTGTATAATAGAGAGCTCACTATTGATATAATAGGTTAAAATATATTTTTATGTATAACGTAACTGGAATCTTAACTTTAATATTACCGTACAAAGAGATTTAGATTGACTTTTAGATTTAGATTTATTTATTTTGCTGTACAATGTGTTGTACAAAATTTTATAATAAAGAAATAAATACATAGTAAAGTAATGAATTATGAGGTAGAGTGAGGTGAAACTGAGATGACTGTGGAGATAATAAGCTATGTGTTTTCCAGAGTGAAAAAGTAGTGTCTGGATTGTTTCTTAAAATGTGTAGTGGATCTATTATCGTGGAGCTGTGAAAGGTAGTGTATTCCATAGGTATGAGTCGCTTATGTGGAATGAGTTTCTAAGCGTCTCTGTAGCGAAGGTTGGGATGTCCAGAGGTGTCACCTCACCCCTGACAGGACAAAGTGCGATGTGGAAGTCAAAATAGGCAGCGATGTATGATGGTACCGCTGTGTTAAAAAGTTTTCTTAAAAAGCAAGCCATAAAGTACTTCCGTATGTAACGGATTCCCGTGTTCACTAATTTCTGCAGTTTAGTGTCCAGTTCTTGCGTTAGGTCACAGTATACTAGCGAGCAATAGTCTATTATTGGAAAAAGAAGCGCTTGCACGAGATTTGCGCGCACGATGTTTGCGCAGATTATGAGTGGTGCTCTTTTTGAAGAAGTAAAGTCTATACATTAGAGAATGAGCACGCTTACACAATTATGTAACATGCTCTTTCAAGGTTAATTTAGAATCAAGCACCACCCCTAGACTGCGCACAGATGATTCATAGCTGACCCGGGCTCCCCCTATATTCATAGAGGTATTATTGGCTGTAGATCTGCAAGTCATTCGCATAGATGAGATGTGATACATCAGAGTCTAGGCAGAAACTGATGTCATTGATGTACAACGCAAACAACAGGGGATCCAAAACAGACCCTTGCGGCATCCTCATATTCAGAGAACGGGGGGTGGAAAGCTCGTTGTTGTCACCAATGACGACTTGTTCTCTACCGGTGAGGTAGGATGCAAGCCACCGGATGACTTGCTTAGAGAAGCAGAAAAAGGACAGCTGTCTAAGAAGCTTGACGTGACACACGGTGTCAAACGCCTTGTTGAAGTCAAAAGAATAAGAAATGTTACCTTATTCCTGTTTATGCCAAGCCTGGCATCATCAGTCAACTTAATCAAGCCAGACTGTGTACTGTGTCCAGTGCGGAAACCCGTCTGAAAATCGTCAATAGAGTCTTGACTTAAGGTACTCGGAAATCTGCCTATGCACTAGCCACTCCAGCGCCTTGGACAAGAAACAGAGGAGGGACATCGAACGATAGTCAGTTAGAGCTGTTGGTGAGCTGACTTTGTTCAGCGCGCGCACTAGTGACACCTTCCAGTCAGAGGGGAAGCATGACTCACTCAATGACAGGTTGAAAATATGACGGATTAGAGGCGAGGATTAGAGCGAGTACTGGCAATGCCTTGTGAATGACAACCTGTGGGATGCCATCGCTGCCTCTGGCCTGAGTGTCAAAGTACGTTACTGCAGCCAGGACGTCCGATTCCGTTATCTCCCTGAAATTAAAGTGCTCTAGGGTATCCAGACTCTCTAGGGTACGCAGATAGTCTTCAACAGCAGGAGCGAGCGGATCGTTGGTAATTCCGCTGAAATGCACGTCGAGGTCTTCAATGGAGAAGCGAGTGGGGGTGTTCTCTTTGGGAGTGGTGATTCCAAGCTTCTCAAACTTTCTCCAGATCTCGCCGACATCAGTCAGGGTTGACAGGCGTGAGTAGTGATAATTTAGCCTGGCCTCATCGACCTGTCTATGAGCATCATCCCTCGCTAATCTATAGAAATATAGGTTTAGAGGGAGATGTGATCTGCAAAACCATCTTTAGAGTCTGTTTCGTTCATTCAAGAGGTCACGAAGAGCCGTGGTGAATCACGGGTGACGTTTCGATCCATGAGTCACTGTACGTAATGGGGCAAGGTGGTTAATGGCGTTAGTAAAGTTAGCGTTTAGGATGACAATGCATTCGTCAAGTGATGAAGTAGCGAGCGATGACCAGTCACATGCACCAAGAAAGTCCCTTTAGTATGTCTGTAATAGTATGTTTTAGGTACGTGGCGTGGAATCCGTACGTCGAGAGTTACCGTGATAAGGTCATGTCCGTTAATGAAAGGAGTGTCTGTCTTCCAGTGTGAGAGCAGGCTATCCTGCTCATTGATTAAGCATAGGTCAAGCCAGGTGTCGGACTCCTGTTTATGATGCGTAGCACCGTAGGGGACCGACTGAAGGGAGTTCTCCTCAATGAAGGCCTTGATGAGCTTGGCATCTTCAGATGAGGAAAGTTGC
This sequence comes from Trichomalopsis sarcophagae, assembly GCA_024372645.1. Lineage (NCBI taxonomy): Eukaryota > Metazoa > Arthropoda > Insecta > Hymenoptera > Pteromalidae > Trichomalopsis > Trichomalopsis sarcophagae. The sequence goes on along the minus strand of QLSS01000137.1, from coordinate 71,364 downwards.
TCAGAGTTGAAATCTCCCATTATGACCTTCGTGGAGTAAATGTTATGTGTGTTGTTAGTTGATCAATGAAGTTAGAGCCTTGGAAAAATGGAGCATGGGGTGGACGATACACAACCCCCCTGAAGATGGGAGAGACTCCCTTAGCCGATACCTCACAGAAAAGATATATAGGCTTGCCTGGCCTACCTGACCATTTACCGCCAGATGATGAGGTAACAGTAGCTGTAAGAGATTTGTGAATGTAGAGGGCCACACCTCCTCCGTTTCTGTTTCTGTCTCGTCTGTGTAGTAGGTAGTTGTCTAGAGAAGGGACGGACGCTACCTTCTCGCTTAACCAGTTCTCATTGTCAGTAATAGCTATTACGTGGAATGGAGAGCGAGTGGATAAGAAGAGTCTGATCATTTTAATGTGACCCGTGAGCGAGTTCGCATTAAAATGACAGACTTGTAGACCTTGTAACGCCCCGTAAAGCTCCGCTTTAAAAAATTAACAAAATTAAAAATAAACTAAAATTTTTATATAAATACATTTTTAGAATATACGCGAGTATCGCTCTTCCCCACTGTCGGCTAGACCCGCGCTACAGCTGACAGCGTAACTACAGCAGCGCCACGAGTCAGCAAGCGGCGAGCGTTAGCAGAAAGCAGTAGCGCAAGAATAGGAGAAGCGGCACAGCGTGCGAACTTTATAGTTAATTGTATGAATCGATTTTGTATATAGGTGTGAATGTGAGTGTGAATGTATGAATGTGAGAGTAATTTAGGTGGCGCGATCCCCGCTCTCTCCCAGGCCTATATAAGGACCTGCAGGGCCAGTCGGAAGGCACTAGCTCCAGCGCAATTTAAGCGCCTAGTCATAACTCCTGAGCAACTTATGTCTGGAAGATAAACAATTAGAATATTTTCAAATATTTCTATACTTATAAAATTTCAAGATAGGCAACGATATCGCATAATAACGCGTATCCGTCCTACACTTATAAAATTTTCGATTCTTGTAACAACTAACTTATTGTTAGAAAAATCTCGTTACCGAATTCAACTTATAAGATTTTCAAACATGAGCTATCAGATAACGCAAGCTTAAGCGTATCTGCATATCTATATATTTTTGTAAAAATCAAAACGGATTTACTTATTTGATATATGTGATATTATAGAATATATGCAATAGTTATGCAATATTCTAAAACATAATTATTTGAATATATTTACTTTTTGTTATAAAGAACAAAAATCTTTTTATTTGCAAATGAATCCTCACTACCTGGTATCCCGGACCTGAACAACTATAGTTAAAAAATCATTATAAAAAATAATAAATTAAATTTATTTAGAATCTGTCGTCAAAATTACGACACAGATTAAGTAAATGTTCACTGCTTTTCTATAATAAGATTATTCCAGGACCGAGAAAAGTCGTGACCGTTTCAACCTTCTGACAGAGATACCTTAGAATCAGATAAAGACGTGGCTGATGAGCTTGATGGTGGGCGTGGTAGAATGATGTGTGTATGCTGTAGCCTTATTGTAGTACGACGTTGGCAGCGGGCGGAAGCCGGGCTAAAAAAGGTTCTAGCTCGGCGTCGGAATTGATGGAATTGGCACGCTCGCTGTCGTCGTTACAGCGCATGAACAATCTCCCTTCTCTGACGATGTTCGGCAGCCCTGCAACCTCTTGGCCTCCAGCCTAGCCCTTGTGTGCAGCTTGTGGACATCGGAGGGGAGCAGCTAATTGATGTTTATGAGCCCTTGATAGTCAGGGCTCAGAGCTTTAGCCTCCTCCAGCAGGGAGGCGTCCAATTCGCTGGTGTGTAGCTTGCGCTTCCAGGCTTTGGCAATCACAATCGAGCGAGCAAGCGCACTTGATGATAGGGTAACAGAAAGTGGTGGCAATCTGCCATGTAACATTTTAAAATTCGAAGCCCGGCTAGCAATAGCGCTCAAACACCGTAGTGGACGAGAGGACACAACGTGCGAACTGTCGTCGAGCTAATAAGAGCTCGAAAACTGTGTAGAGTGCGAGTGAGAGAGAGAAAGACTCGGGGAAAGAAAGCGGCTCGGCAGTAGACTTTGAAATGAGTGGTAGGCTTGCGATTAGAAGAATTTGTAGGTGTGCGAAGTACAGAAGGCGCCTTTGGTCGAGGAGACGACTCCTCCAAAGCCCATGGCTACGGTGGCGGTCAATCTTACGACCTCCGACTAAAGCACTTCGCCCCTCTTATTCATTTTTGAGTGGTTCGATCCCTGCTTGGGATTGGCCCCGTAATAAACTCAAATACAAAGACTCCTGAGAGTCTCTTCTCTCTCCCCCTCTTGTAAACTGGGTATTACAGCCTTCACCGGGTTGGGCGGCCCTCCCTCGTCCAGAGTCGATCCAAGAGTCGACTTAGAGAGGTCAGAGTAGTGTCCACTCCCTAGGCAACGAAGAAGCCAAGGATAAGGAGCCTCAGCAGGCCTCCCTGCCTGTCTACCGCCCTGCCGCCTGCTTATCCTGCCTGAGATCGGGCCCTTCTCCACTACGCTCTCTAAAGGGCAAACTCTGCAGACACTAACGGCTGCGTGGCGCCACAAACAAGCGCACGCAGCTCCCTCCGCTCGATCTTTTCAGGTCACCCCAACAAGCCCGCTTACATCAAATCGCATAGCAAAAATTGAACAGTGAAATTAAAGGAGAAGATTTCTCGGAAAATTTTATATACTCGTGAAGCTTGAAAATTCGAATTTTCGTATCAAAATGTCTGTCGACAGAAGAAAATTTTCAAGTGAAGATTAACCGGTGAGAAAGGGTTAAAGTAGAAAAATATACGCTCAGTGACGAAGATAAATTCGTCAGGTACTAAACAATACAAAGATTTATAAAAATTAATCAAGATTTAAGTGCGATGCAAGCGGATTAAAATCGACAAGTAAAACAGGCGGTGAAGTGCTAGTATAGAGTACGTGGGAAGTCTGAGATTAAACTGATGTATAAATGAGCCAAGAAAATAATATTAAAGTAAAACTTGAAATAATAACCGAAGAAGCAACCAAAGAAGTTACATCAAGTGAAAAATTAACTAATAAAAATCAGTAGATAGGCTATAGGCATACTGGCTCATGCGGATTCTGGCTCACCCCCTCCTCTCTCAGTGTGAGCCAGAAACCGTAAATGAGCCAGAATGCCTATAGTGTTCTCTACTATTTATTTTTTTATTTATTTATTCATTTAATTTTTTCTTACAAATGTTTGCATGACTGATAGAATAATTTCATAAGTTTGACAGTGTGAAGTGCGCAGGCAGTCTTGTAGATTGGATTATGATTTGTGCAAACTGTGACGCACTTGAAAGATGGTTTTGATGGATAGCCATATTGTTGAATGTTGTAGACGGAAAATTTGAATCGTTGAAGCCATTTCTGTTTTAATGCACCGATGACAAAAATTTTTGATGCGTCATGGAGAGCGTCACGAAGCAAGTTTCCAATTTGAGAGTATTGATGTCCATCTGTTTTCCACCTGATGCCATGATAATTATGTTTAAGCCAATTGTTTTCCCTCTGCATTTTGTCTGAGAGTTTTTTCCATGAGAAGGGATTTTTGAATATTAGAAAAACAGGATCACTATTTTTGTTAAGAGGTATGATTGCTATTTCCTTTAGAATATAATCTTCTTCGGTTTGCTTGAAACCAGTCATGTCTACAGCATACTCCATTTTTTGGTGCAGCCTAGACGAGCTTCTTGACATTCCCACTGATAGGATTGTACTGAACGACGCGATCGTGTAAGATTAGGCAGTATGCTGAAGTGTGAGCAGGAAAATCTTTTTTAGCCTCAAACTCCAGACGTACATCGACAGGAGCGCTCTTGAGAGATTCGTTTTGTCGTGAACAGTCAATAACTATGAGTGGTTCATTCTTGATGCACATAGGCTTTGTCAGCAACGGCTGCGGATCTCTTCCATAGTATGATTTTTGAAAATTAGCATACATATCATAGAGAATTGCATACTGATTGTTATATATGTCGAGATTCATATTGTTGTATGGATAATATTGTGAATTTAAGAAAAGTTTCACATTACTTATCTCACAATGATCAAATCTACTGGCATTTGCAGTTCTTGTAGCTTTTCTCTTTGTTTGTAGTCCGAGAATTACAAAACGAGGTTTCTCCAATTGATTTGAAGTTTTCACTGTCCAGAAGTGTTTATTCGTGCTTGGAAGAAGAGGATATTCAAATATCTCCCAAGAACGAAAACACATAGAGATGGGGTTATCCTTACCAATGAAATTCAATAGCTGGATTTTTTGTTTATCTGATGCAATAACATATGGCATTAACCATCCTATCTTCGTTATTTTTACTTCACAATCTTCATAAGTAGTTACGCCAGATGATGTAGTTCCATTCTGGATTATTGCATTTAAGTCGCTTCTCGATCTTGTAAGAATGAGCTCATGCTTCATATTAACTATCATTTTTTTATAGTCTTCTGCAAAGCCCAAGATCATACTCAGTGGAATCGCTACGTCAAAGTTTCCCTTTTCATCGACAAACGTTTTGGTATCTTCTTCATCACCAAGCCAGCCTGCGTTTTCTAGCATGTTATTCTGATTCGAATTAAATGAAGTCCATCCTTTCATGAGACTGCTCAAACCAGCATTTTTACTTTTATCAATCTCCACAGCATTAATTTCATAACGAATTTCATCAAACAGATGACAAATGCCATTGTTCACGAATTTAGTTTTAGTTGGTGCTGTTAAACCATCTTTTAGTTTCAATTTCCCACATACGTGGATAGAACTACGCGATGGTAAGAGGCATAGATCTTGATGTTGTATAGAAATACGAATTTCATCACTATTATCAAAGCTTAATGATGAGTATGGTTGATGGGCGTGTACCTCGTAATGAGCAATAGACTCATCGAAGACGACACCTGATTGAATGCTTAGAATTTCGTCCATTTTTCTGGAAGCAACAAAGAATTATACACGTGAATTTTTTCCACGAACTTTTAGTCCTAGGCTTTTCAGAAACTGAATGCTCTTCCGTGTTAACGGTTTGAGTTTCTTTGGTCGACTGATGACTGGTTGACATGATGGCTGACTTATATATGTTCCAGAATTGTAAACGATACCCATTATACAGATTTGATGTGAAGTCTAATAGTAATTTCCTCTCCTCGGAAATTCACCAAATTTCCATCCTGATCTACAATTCGAATTTGTAGATGATCTATGCACTTGACACTGCGTGGTAGATATATCACATGAGACGGAACTTCTAAGATTTTATATCCTGGAGGCACTCTGCTAAAGAACTCATGGATTGTATGAACTTTCTTATTATTGATGTAAGCACCTGCAGTAATGTTGCACTCTACTCTGAGTGCATTGATTCTCAAAATTTTCACAGGTAAATCAGAGCTGTGTTGAATGTTCTCTTTGAGAATGCGAGGAGCGAAGCCAAGGAGACGGCCTATTGAATCGCGAGGTTTGAGATCTATCTGATGACTGCAGAGAATTTCACTTCTGAGAGTATTGTTGTTAGCTTTCAAAGAAAATTCAATTCCTTTGGATTTCAAAGTTTCTTGTAAAAATTGATTTATAGCATCAATTTCATAGCTGCCCGTAGGGATATTGATAATATTATTTTTGCTCAAATGAAGTTTATTATTTGAATGGTCAACATTGGGAATAGAGTTGAATGTTAAAAGTTCAACTAATCCCAAGACAAAATTTTTATGCTGTGGCAGTTCAATCGAAGGAAAATATTGCGCTTCTAAGACAGATGAGTTTCCTGAGAGACTCAGAGTGAAGCTATCTTCCATGACTGATCTGATGCTAATGAATCTATTCGTCTGCGAACATCTCTTTTATAGTCTCCCAGCTAAGAAGTAGAGACAAAGATGTCCACATATAAATGAGTCAAAATTTTGATATCTTTTGTAATTGTATTTCACTTCCTTCACGTTAAAATACATCATGAGATCCTTGGGAGGTTTGAGATCACCAAAACTATCGAAATAAAGTACTTCAGGACCGCGTTTGCGATAGCAAACCCAGTGAGTGCCTCTATTTTGAAAATCATCCAAGTTTACCACTGCTGATTCATTACGCCATGGACCATCGGGTGGTAGATTATTTCTCATGAAAACACCACGGAAATCTGAAATTTTCATCATGTGAGCATATTTTTTTTAGATCGTAGTCAGTGAGTGCACGATTTGGCAAAGTTAAATCGAAGTTGTTTTTTTTCTACTGACTTGATGACCACGACCGATATGAGGTTTCATAAATAATCCCATTCCACTTTTATAGGGCTTAAGATGAAGACCTTTTTTCTTTCCACCTACACTTTTAACAGCTTGACGTGCGCCCTTCAAGGCTGATTGAATAACCTTGCGAGAACTTTTACTTGTTGACATTGACCTTTTAGCTGCAGTCACTAACTTATTAAATTTCAGTCCCATTCCAGTTTTTCCTTTTAATTTCATAGCATTGCTAACAGCAAAAGCAAAAGCTTTTTCACCAGGACTAGCATCCTTAGCTCTAACACGCTGCATAGCTTCCTCAGCAAGCATCTTGTCAGCAGCTTTACGATCTCCGTTTTTATCGGAGTAAGCTATGTCGTGTTTTTTACAAGCCTGATCAAGCGGATTAATGCCAGGATCTCCTCTTTTCATTCGCTTTTTCAATTTGGTTCCGGGACCACAGTATTAATATCCAGGAAGATGCATTTCAACAGGTAAGTTATTGATAACTTTATCAAGCAATCCATAGCCTTTCGGCTGTTTCTGAGATTTGTGTATGATCATCTCTCTTCGAGTGTTGATTCACAACTGACATTCATGATATAAAACGAGCGTTTATATTTCGAGAGCTCAATGTTATATTTGACTCTGTTGAGTGAACATGGATTTTACCGAGCAGAACGTCAAACTCCCCGTGACAAATTTCGATTTTGGAAAAGAGAAGAGAAAAAAGCGTCATGGGGAATTACTACCAGATAGTATACGAGCAGTTTTCTGTAGGCCATCAAACTGTGGAAAAACAAATAGTTTATTGGCTTTAATAACACACCCCAATGGTCTTAGGTTTGAAAATTTGTATGTATACTCTAAATCCTTGAATCAGCCAAAGTATTAATTTCTCAAAAGTGTTCTGGGTCCGATTGATGGAGTATCATATCTTCCGTTCAGTGAGCATAAATCTGTAGTATCCTTCTGTAGTATGAAGCCCTTCCAAATTCAATAATGATTTTTGATGATGTGGCATGTGAGAAGCAGGATAATGTCAGAGCATTCTTCTGTATGGGAGGACATAAGAGTGTAGTTAGCTTCTATCTATGTCAATCTTATGCTCATATAGGAAAACATCTCATTAAAGATAATGTCAATTTGTTAGTAATTTATCGACAAGATGATGTAAATCTTAAACATATCTATGAAGATCATGTGAATACCGATTTAACTTTCAACGAATTTCGGAATGTTTGTTCTGAATGTTGGAAAAATGATAGATATGGATTCATCGTTATTGACAAAGATCGACCGATGAATGAGGGTAGATACAGAAAAGGATTTGACTGTTTTGCAATAAAAAATGAATTATGAGTCTCAAACTTACAGTTCAGTTGTAGACATCGCCACGTAAGCATGTCAGACTTCACTAAAGAGAAGAATGTTGTTAGTGAGCTCTTGCGAGCTCGTGAGGCTATTAAGAAAAAATACACTTTATTAAAACAGGAGAAAGATGATTTTGAAAAAGTCATCGGTGATACTCTAAAACCAGTCATCACACCACTTGAGAAACTTGTTGAGATGAAAAGTGAAAGCCCACTACAGCAACCATCCAATCACATTTTGGATCAAAACAACAGTAAAAAACGAATGAGAATCGATCGATCGAGTTTAATGGATTATACCGTTTATGATTATGATGATAATGATAATAATGATGATGTTTTTAACACAATAACCAATTCTACATTTAAATCCGCGAGTGGAAAAAATGAATCAGCTGAAGACTTTTTATCAATGCTAGATAAAAGCCGTAGAACCATTGATAATATATACGGAGTGCGAAAGGTTGATGAAGTGTATATGATTGGTGATTCAGAAATTGAATTT
>QLSS01000137.1:19424-62843 GCA_024372645.1 Trichomalopsis sarcophagae | reverse complement strand
GAATTATGAGTCTCAAACTTACAGTTCAGTTGTAGACATCGCCACGTAAGCATGTCAGACTTCACTAAAGAGAAGAATGTTGTTAGTGAGCTCTTGCGAGCTCGTGAGGCTATTAAGAAAAAATACACTTTATTAAAACAGGAGAAAGATGATTTTGAAAAAGTCATCGGTGATACTCTAAAACCAGTCATCACACCACTTGAGAAACTTGTTGAGATGAAAAGTGAAAGCCCACTACAGCAACCATCCAATCACATTTTGGATCAAAACAACAGTAAAAAACGAATGAGAATCGATCGATCGAGTTTAATGGATTATACCGTTTATGATTATGATGTTTTTAACACAATAACCAATTCTACATTTAAATCCGCGAGTGGAAAAAATGAATCAGCTGAAGACTTTTTATCAATGCTAGATAAAAGCCGTAGAACCATTGATAATATATACGGAGTGCGAAAGGTTGATGAAGTGTATATGATTGGTGATTCAGAAATTGAATTTAATGATAAATATGTCAAAGTCATAAATGAAAGTTATCCTAAAACGAATGGACTAATGGAATTACTATTTAAAAAATATCCGGATGATCTTCTTTTAAGTTCAGCAGATCGTGCAAATTATCGTAAGATATTGGAAGCAACAAATGCTCATCGGAAAAAATTCAGCAAAGATGAATCTATACGAATGTCGAGAAGTAATAAACATAAGAATGTTTTAGCACCAATGTTCCGCAGCACTCCGCATAAATAGAATATAAACAGCAGCGGCGGAGGACTTATACCTAAATATAAAATAGCTAAGAAAAATTCTTCCATTGATCTCGTCTATTGGGATGATCCAAACGAGCTTACTGAGAGACTTCGATTATTGATTGCCGAACAATCAGCTGGAAATAATAATCACGTCAATGAAATCCAGTCGATTATTGAGGAATTACGCGAAGCTGGGCATATATATTGACATGCAACTTTCTTCTTTGCATCAGTACTACCATGAGTCTCGATGAGTTTGAAAGAAAACTTGAGGGCTCGCAAGTGAGTCGCGGTCCTCCAGGCATTGGTTTCAATTTTACACCGGACGGTGATTTTGATTTAGAAAATAAGCGACTTTGCAACCTAGGACATCCCAATCATCCAAACGATGCAATCACGTTGCACTCACTGAAAGTTATTCTACAAACTGAAATAAATTATATAGCTGCTAAAATTGCTGGAATTGGTGAAGTTATAGAAGAATATAAGCAGCAAGTTGAAAAACAGCAAATGGAAGTGAATACAAAATTGCGTTATCTTTATAGTACAACTCTTCGCAATTACTCTGGCATTGATTATATCATTGAAGAAGTGAATAAACAATTAAAAGTTCGTATAGACGAATTTCCAGATGGATTTTCATCTACTGTAAACGATGATGGAACGTCAAAGAGTAGCTGAAGAGCTGCACAAGCCAGCACGTCGGCGATACAAGAGAAGAAAATATGACATACGTGGAATAGATGAGACTTGGCAAGCGGATCTTGTAGAAATGATACCATATTCTAAAGAGAATAAAGGTTTTCATTACTTACTCACTGTCATAGATATATTTTCAAAGTATGCATGGGCCGTGCCAGTCAAGTCAAAGAGTGGTAATGATGTTACTACAGCTATGAAGTTAATACTGAAAGAAGGACGAGTACCGAAGAATCTACAAACTGACCAAGGAAAAGAATTTTACAATTCAATTTTTCAAAAACTTATGAAAAAGCACAATATACACTTATACTCTTCGCATAGTAATCTTCATGCAAGTATATGCGAACGATTTAATAGAACGTTAAAAAATGCAATGTGGACAGAATTCAGCACACAAGGAAGCTATAAATGGTTGGATATTCTACCTAACTTGCTCAAAGCATACAATTCGAGAAAACATCGGACAACAGGAATCGAGCCTGAAAATGTTACACTGGCAAATGAGCGAGAAGTCAAAAGACATTTTCCAAATGAAAAGTCGCCAGTGAAAAAACATAAATTTAAAGTAGGAGATAAAGTACGAATAAATAGGATAAAAAATGTTTTTGAAAAAGGTTATACGCCAAACTGGTCAACAGAAATTTTCACAATAACGCGAGTTGTAAAAACAGATCCAGTAACTTACCACCTCAAAGATTATTATGATAAACCCGTCTCTGGTGGCTTTTATGAAACGGAAATTCAAAAAAATGTGTATCCAGAAATTTATTTAGTAGAAATAGTTTTAAAGAAAAGTGGTAAACGCGTATATGTTAAATGGTTAGGATTTAGTGACAAGCATAATAGTTGGATAGATAAAAATGAGATTGTATGAATTATTCAAGGTTTAAATAAATAAGAAAGCAATTGTTATTATATTTAATAATGTATTTATTCATGTAAATTGTACACAAGTTTTAATAAATAAATAAATAGTATTTAACAAGTATCAGTCTTTGTATTTCATTATTTTAGCATGTGGTGAACTTAAAAGAAGTTCCACCCTGATATGTTATAAATAAACTAAGTTTATTTTCTGCGTTAGAGATATTATTGAAAAATTCTTGATCTTTCAAGATTGCTGATGAGATCTTCCCGGGCAGAAATATTTGAAAGCTGTCATCGATCTCAGCCACGATCTTTGTGCCGAATCTGGTCTTTACTTCCTTGAGTGCAGTCACCATGTACTCATGATCTTTTTCCAAGTCCGTAACTTTCTTCTTAGGCAAGAACTCGCGCTCAGCAATCTTGTTGAGTGCAGATAGATCCATTCTGAAAAGTGAAAATAAGAATGAAAGTTAGTGAAAAATGTCTTATAGGTGAGATTTTAGAGAGAGAGAAACTAAGAAATAGAACTTACTTATTTTAGAGTTAGGTGAGTCTTGGTCTCTTTGCACAAGATTGGTTGTTCGCTTCGATTTCTCGAATGTGCTCTTCATCGTGTTTCGTCCGTTCATATAGCCCGTTTCCCACCACAATTTCTGCCCCTTCCATAGCCTCTAGTAATATATCATTTCTCTCTCCTTGTTCAGTTCCTAACCTATCCAATGATGGATCCCACTCGTTCATAAACTCCTCTAAAACATCATATTCAATCTTGATTGGTTCCCCTCCATCAGCATAAAGTGTCAACCCCACCCGCGAAGCATTCTCAAAGTGTCAGTACTATGAGGCAATAAGAATCTTTTATCATCGGGTGGACTTAGAGCAATTTTTTCCCGTTTTTCAGTATGCACAATGTGTAATTTTGAACGAATATTACACTGCTCTCGTTTTATAATAACAAGATCCTGAAGGCATTTTCGATAATCTTCAAACGTGATTGATTTCTTTACAACACTAGATTTTATACCTTTAGCTTTTTTCACTGTCGCGGCTCCATTAATCAAAATACTGTACATTTTACTTCTTAAACCAATGAATTCTGTCATAATCTTGCAACAGCATTCGTCTTACATCAATCCAGGAACTTTTTTATTAACACGTGGAATTCCAAACTGATTATTTTCATCATAATCAGAAGTATCAAATTTATGTACATCTTCTTTCATTACTTGATACATATCTACATCCTCAACTTCATATATTAAACTATCAGTGTCCGTATACAGGAGTTTGCATTTTTCTCCAACTCGCTTTTTCATATATGAATAATGAAAATCATATACTAATGTTTTTGACAAATCTAGAATTGAGAGACCAACGTATATTGGTTTTTTGATTGTAATACTTGTCCTCGTCAGCTGTATGGCAACCAAATTTTCAAGATTGCACAACTGTGAAACTTTGGCAGAGCTATGCGTGCTTCTGCTTCGTATCTGCCTATAAATTTATTTACTAATCGCACATCTACACGTTTCAGCCTCGTCCAATACACTTTCCATAGACTGCATTAATTATCAATTGTAGAAGAGTTTTTCAAACTCATTCTTTGCCTGCTTTCGCTTTTCTGTGTTAAATTCAACTTATGGTTTGAGCCAAGCCCTCTGCTCAAAACTCAAAATCCTATGCACCTTTTTTAATCGAAGTCCATTATCTAAGACCTGCTTAAGTGCTCGATAATGAATGACATACCTTTTCTTGTCATTCAAAGTCGTGAGAAGTTTCTTCTGCTTTGAACCAGGTGGTGCAAGATGTTCTGAGCAAAAAGGTAAATCCCTATGATCATCATGTATTTCTTCAGGATACTCCAAGTCAACTTCAGCAAAATAGCCTATATCAGAATCTGGTGGTGTATTGAAAAAACTTGGATTTGCCTCATAATCAATCCATTCAAATTTTCCAACTGGCAAAGGCTGTACCATTGCCCATCCATAAAGATTGTTGATATCAAAATATAAGAGAGTCTTTGTTTTCTGATCCTTATCATATGAAGAACCCATATATGGATTGTTTGCCTTGGCATATCGATTACAACACTGACTTATTCCACCTCAAATGCCCGATTCGATTGCGACGTTGCAAACGTCGCAGCCGCGTCGAGACGAGGAACCTCGTTCGATGCGGCCAAGCCCTGAGTGCGCGGAAGAAACAAGCGAGTCGACGTGTTGTTGTCGGCGCCGGCCTGTCCTCAAGTTCGGGGAACGGGCTAGCTAACCGTCATCGTCGGCGCGAAAGTGAGCATCGTTGGCGCGAGAGCGAGCCTCGTCGGCGCGCGCGCTGAAAGGTCCTCCGCATGTCGCGAGCCAATCAGCGGGCGCCGATGCGCGGCTTGCTATCCGCGCGAACTGGCAGCCAACGGGGAGCCAGCAAGAAGCGCGGGCCCGACGAGCACGAGAGGAGAGTGAGCGCGAGAACGAGCGGAGAAATCCGGGAGTTCTCTCACGACTGTCGACGAAGCACGTCGATGTTTGTGAGAGTTGAGTGCGTTCTCCTCTGCTTGTCGACCCAAGGTCGACGAATAGAGGAGATTGGGAGCGTCTCCCAAGAGTGCGAGAGTGAGCGTGTGTTTCAGGTGCAGCGCGTTGGCACTAGGAAGTGCCAACGCCCGGACGAGCCAGCGACCATCCTGACGAGAGGGAGGAGGCCGGCCAGTCCGCCACCAACATCCAAAGGACGAGAGCAGCCAGCAACATCGGCGTGGGAGAGCCGAAGCCGCCAGCTGCTATCAGGTCCGGGAGGAGTCCCGGAGACGACAACGGGAGCACCGACGGACGTCTACCGGAAGCCGAGAGAAGAGAGCGAGTAAGCGAGAGAGAGAGAGAGAGCGAGAGAGAGAGAGAGAAAGCCGTGAGTGTGTGAGAGAGAGAGTGAGTGAGACGGGAGAGTGCTGTGCGGTGCGGGCGCACACCTCGACGTCATCCACGCGAGGCGTCGAGCCAGCGTGCGCGAGAGTGAGAGAGAGAGAGAGAGAGAGAGAGAGAGCCAACCGTCAACGGACTGGACCTGGGCCTGAGGCCTGCCGTCTGCTGCACGAGTGCGGCTCGTGCGTGAGTGCGCCAACAGAAGCCTTGCGTGGCTACATTGTGCGCGGGAGGCATCATTGCCACCGCGTTGTAGGGAAGGGCTGGGCGAAATATAAGAGCAATAAAGTGATAACCGTTGTGTGATTCTTTTCCCCTCTCCCTAGCGTTCTCCCAAACGTGACGATCGCGTCAAATCCCACGAAACAAGAAAAATCCTAGCGCATGCGAGGCGTTAGGTGTTGCGCACCTGTGTTGGGAGGCACAGCGTCGCACGATAAACATTAGCATGTCAATATCTGTAAGAAGCTCCAATTCTACCTTTGTCATTTTTAAAGCTGCTGAAAAAGTTAGTCCAGGAGTCGTATAAAAGTGAGCAGGACATAAATCATAGGCTTTAAGAGATGTTTCTCGAAAACTCTCGAAAACATCGGCCAATAGTAAAACATCGGTTTTCAGATAAAGATCTGAATATTCTCCCAACGTACTAATATTGAACTTATTCCAAACTTGGACAGCATGCTTATAGTCTTCTTCAGGAATATGAGAATCTGTTAGCTTATTATAAAAATCATTCTTTTCTGGCAATTTTGTAGTCGTCAACTTATCTAATCCATTTACAAAATCATATGGAAATACACCTTTTCGTCAAAGGAGATCTATCTTTTCATCTGTAAGTCCATCTGATCGAAATTCCTTTACTGCTATTGGCACATTTTTCGGATATGATGCAAGCTTTTCCAATGATGAAGGTAGAAAACAAACCATGCTGCAGCTGTATGATCTATAGCCAGATAAGCTATCATCAAAACTGCATTTTATGAAGTATCCTATGCTGTATGCAGTTCGTGCAGTTGGAAAGCATTCTCATTCTCAGTAGGTTTCAATAAACATTCAAAATCCGCATAAATAACAAAAGGAACATTTTCAATCTTACTGCATACTTCGAATTTGAGAATATTATTCTTACAATCAGGCAAATTTATTCGACAATCATTAAAATTTTTTTTACAATCGCTTTCATTATCAAAGCCAATCACTGATTTTTTCTTTTTTTTTTTTAAAAGAAAGAGGAATCTATATTATCAATAAATAATAATTTTTATAAAAGAATAATAATTATTATGATATTATTAAAAGAAATGTCATTATTTTTTTTTCAATGAAATAACGTTGAACAAAGTGGATTAAAAAGAAAGGAAGAATAATGTGTACGATATTTTTTTAAGGGTGAGCCAGAATCCGCATGAGCCAGTATGCCTATAGCCTATCTACTAAAATCAAATAGATAAAAATAGAAGTGTTAACCAAGAAGAAAACGTTAAAATGACTGAACAAACAAAAATTGAAGATATTTTGATACCTATATTTGATGGTGTAAACTACTCAAGTTGAAAACTGAGATTAATTATTTTATTAGCGTGTAAAGAATGTAAAGACCTCGCAACCAGGTGAATGAGTGGCGAAGAGAGAAAGAAAGACTCCGAATGGAAGAAAGCAGATTTAAAAGCTAGAACAATAATTATTAGCACTTTCTCGGATAAACAATTAAATGTTGGTGAATATATCACAGCATATGACATGCGACGTTGCAAACGTCGCAGCCGCGTCGATACGAGGAATCTCGTTCCCCTGAGTGCGCGGAGTAAACAAGCGAGTCGACGTGTTGTTGTCGGCGCCGGCCTGTGCTCAAGTTCGGGGAACGGGCTAGCTAACCGTCATCGTCGGCGCGAGCGTGAGCATCGTTGGCGCGAGAGCGAGCCTCGTCGGCGAGCGCGCTGATAGGTCCTCCGCATGTCGCGAGCCAATCAGCGGGCGCCGATGCACGGCTTGCTATCCGTGCGGACTGGCAGCCAATCGGAAGCCAGCAAGAAGCGCGGGCCCGACGAGCACGAGAGGAGAGTGAGCGCGAGAACGTGCGGAGAAATCCGCGAGTCGAATATAACTGTCACCAACGATAGAGAATCCAAAAGTCGTTAGCTTTCTCAGGAGCCGGACGTGGTACACATTGTCAAACGCCTTGCTAAAATCAAAGAGCAGAAGGTGTGTCACTTTCTTTTTGTATATCCCGACCCTGACATCATCAGTTAGCTTAATTAGGCCAGACTGAGTGCTGTGGCCGGTGCGGAAGCCTGTTTGATAATTGTCTAGTAAGAGCCTTGATTCAAGGTATTGCGAGACCTGCTTGTGCACCAGCTACTCCAGGGCTTCGGAGAGAAAGCAAAGAAGTGAAATCAGGCGGTAGTCAGTCAGGGTTGTTGGTGAACTGACTTTGTTGAGTGCACGCACCAGTGACAATTTCCAGACAGATGGGAAACGGGCCTCGCTCAGAGACAGGTTGAAGATGTGACATAATAGAGGAGCGAGAACTGGCAGTGCTTTTAAGATAACAAGCGACACTGCAGCCAACACGTCCGATTCCGTTATAGGGCTGAACGGGAGGTCAAGACTCGTCAAGACAATCGTCAAGCGATTAGATCACGTTTGCTAGACTAAACAGATGGCTCCTCGGAGAGTATATCGAGTCAGATTTTAGAGAGAGCCTGGACACCTCGACAGTAATGACGAGAGTGAAGAGGGAAGAACTGCGTAAGTCATTCATCGACGTAACGGCTAAACAAGTATCGACACGCTCGATTTATACGGGCAATTATAACGCCAAACAACCGCACCCTCTTAAGTCGTGGTGATCTCGGCAATCGAGATGAACTACGGTCAACCGGCGCAAAGATTAGTCTAACCGACAGGGCCTAATCTACAACTGCTAAACGCCATGACGATGCGAGACCCGTTCGCAGAAATGCCAGTCACTGAGGAGAGTGGACAGACACAAGCGCAGTGTCTCCGACAGAAGACCAAGCCAGGTTAACGGCGCAGGAGGCGCAAGGTCGAGACCAGAATAGAATCGTCACGACAGGGAATCTGGTCACGACAGTAACCGAGACAACGACGACAACAACGACAACGACAACGCCGACAACTACGGCGAGTGAAGGCAAAGGCGGATACATCTTGCAAAACAGAAAGTTCCGCCGTGTGACGGTCACTGCCCCACGCGCAGTCATGGGCGCAGCGGACCTACCTACCCCAGCCTACCAATTTGGGATATATATATATATATATATATAAATAAAAATACGCATAGATGTATTTATAATATCATTTCTCAAAAACGTTAATTATATAAATACCACCCCCGTAGTTTATGAATAAAAAATAGGTAAAGTTCGCGCATCTTATAACATCGATATCTCTTCAGATACCTAATATTCGGTACTTCTTATAATCTAAAAAAACTGCATCCTGCTTGAATCTAATTCCACCGTCGCTAAAAAGCCATAAAATGCAATATTAATTTCAAAAAGTTAATAAAACTCAATTAACAATCGCCGAATTACACGGTGTCTTGTCGCATGCGCGGCGCAGATATCCCTGCTAAAAATATGCGATTGAAATCGATGGACAAAAAATGAATCGATTCCGAGTCTATATCTTAATCCTACATTTTACACTTGAAAGGGATTATATTAAGGCTAGTGCGTGTGTAATATATTAATGGCATTAAAATCGATTTAAAATGATAAAATAATATCGATTAAACCGGATTAGAATACACAAGTATTGGGATATTCACTTAATCGATTCAATGCCTATTTAAATCGAAACCAATGTATCTGTGTACACCAGAAAAACGGCTTTAATGATTTTTTATATGTAAAATAACATTTGGTATTATTCAATCGTACTGTATTCAACTATGCAATCGTATTTACTGATGTGTATATCGTGTTGTTACTTGATTTGAATTGACATGAATTTTTTCATGTGTCGTTTAATAAAGTCAATTGATCTTAATAAAATTTCAATTCAAATTGATTGTAGTTAATAAATCTATTCTGTCTTCTACAACGTTTGACCTTTCTTATAGTAACGGCGAAGAAATCTTGTCACTTGCAAGTATGCGCATTTGAAGCGACACCAAGCGGTTATATTAAAAAAAATAGGGTCGATTAAAATCGACTAATTCAAAATTATTTGTAAAATTAACCTAATTTAATATCGACTAAAAAGATTCATATTTATTGAAGGAATCCCAATAAACTGCATTAAAATAATCATCACATAAAAGTTGATAAAAATATCTTTATTTTGATATTTAGATTGCGATCAAGACTTTTTTTTATTATTTTAATTAATTGAAGGATAATTGAATCTAACCGTAAAGAAGTATCGAGATTGATTAAATATTATATAAACGAATTACATTATAAATTAATATAAATTTATTAATAAAATTACGAACAAATCATTTTAGAAAAATAATTATTATTTTTATTATACGTAATAAAGTACCATTCGGACAGATTTATATATACTGATAAAATAACAATTAAATGATATTGCAATAATAGTGGTTGTTTTGGTGTTTAAAGTCTATTGAACTATATTTAGAGCCATTCATAAAACTAGTATTGGGATCGATAAACTATTTAGTAATAAATGGTGATTTTCAAATCGATTAAAATATATTGACAAAAAACATTTAAATTATATAACAAGAATAGTAATTGTTTTGGTTATTAAAATCGATTGAAATATATTCGAAGCTATTAATAAAACTAGTATTAAGATTGATAGGTGATTTAGTAATGATTAGAGATTTTAAAATCGATTAGAATTAGTAAAAAATTTCGCTCGAACGAGGTGAGAGAGTGGCTTGAGCGTCAGGATGCGCACACAATGCATAAAATTGTGCGATATTGTTTCCCTCCTCACTCTTACCGCGTCTTCAGCCCGTACGAGTTGTGGGAGGCTGATTTAGCTGACCTTCACTCTCTCAAAACGTATAATGATCAATACAGCTACTTACTGATGGTCATTGATGTGCTTACAAAGCTCGCGTGGATTGAGCCACTTCGTGATAAAACGGCTAAAAGTGTGGTCAGTGGTCTGGAGCAGATTTTACAGCGAAATGATGGCAGACAGCCTATGTACTTTCAAACGGACAAGGGCAAAGAATTCATTGGACGCGAAGTGCAGAATTTGTTGAAAAAAAGAAACATTATTTACCGTGCTGTGCGAGACGCCGACGTTAAGGCAGTTGTCGCCGAGCGTTTTATCAGAACTCTTAAAGAGCGCATATGGCGCTACTTCACACATCTAAACACAAGACGCTACATTGACGTGCTCGGACAGCCTTTCGAAAAGCATACGAAGGTAGCTTGAAGCTGGAATTATTTAGGATTATAAAGGTCGATACGAGGAGACAGCCGCCCATCTACACACTCAAGGATCTGAATGGTGAAAAAATTGACGGCTATTTTTACGAAGAGCAGCTGAGTAGAGTGCGCAAAGATTTGTCTGGCGACGTTTTTCATATCGACAGAGGAAGGAGTATTTTGTGAGTTGGAAGGGGTACCCTGAAAAATTTAATTCTTGGGTGTCTGCTAAAGATCTCGTAAATCTTTAAAAACAATGACAACGATGATGATAATGACGGATGAATTTTACATGGTTTTGTCCAGTAGTAGCAGTAAATATGTTTACCCCGAGAACACGACCAATCGCTTTACCACACAACTCCCACAAAATTTCTGTCTACACGGTAATTGGTGGGTCGGTCTCACCGAAATTCAAATACTTCTTACCTTTCAACACATATCAACGAAGGAGAGAAGAAGAGAAGGGGTCGTCTGTGTAACGAGAGAAAAAACCATACGCGCTACTTACGCTAACAATAAGTTGCGCAATGATGATGATGATGATGATGGCGATGATTACCGAGAGACTTTTAGCCAAATAAAATGCGGCGTTTATGACAGCCTGCATACTCTTTTGAGCGAAATAAATAACCTTGACAATGTGAAAGATCATCTCATATTTGAGATTCAGTGTGGTGGTTATATTCAATTCCAATGCATCTGCACTGAGGATAAGTGCGTTGGCTGTACTCACTCATTCTCTCTATCTGAAAAGTTGTGTGAAATATTAGGCTTTAAAAGTGGCGAATTATTAACTTGTGATGGTAAAAAAGACAGCTACATTATCGGCAATAGACCGGCAAATCTTGCAAATGGTTTACCGAGCGTGCTGATGGTTCATAGCAGTATTTGTCAGCCTTAGTAATTAGTAAATAGCGAAAATGCCCAGTTCACATATTTCACTTCTTACACAATGTTGAACGTGCAACGAGAGATTTTGACGAGACGCTTGTAGAGAAGATAGATCAATTATTAAAAGATAAAAATATATATTTAGCTTTAGAAGATATTTATATCATTATATACGAGTTTATTAATTTATATTTATATAACCTAGTCGCATACTTAAATACAACTATATATAAGGATACATAACTATAATTGTATTTAGTTTAAGATTTTTGAATAAATATAATTGTTAAACACATATAAATATTTCTACTCACTTACCTATGTACTTTATCCAACACTACCTATCCCTGTTTATCCTTCACACTCGTTATAGTTATAAGCTAGATTTTAAGTTTATCCATAAATACACACAAGCACACACAAATCGTGAGCACGCGCGCGATCACACAGATGAGTCTAACATTTAAGAATTGATTCAACAGTGGTAAAATACCTGCCTCGAACTCCGAGGAATGAAGGTTCAAGCCCCAGATCTCGCTACATTTTTTATTCGCAATAGAAAGGGGAATATGTTGAGTACGCGTAGAGAAGGAAGTCAGTGGTCCACATCATACATCAGTCGTTCGTGGATCGTCGGGGTGTCAACACCTTAACAAGTAAGCTACTCCATCGCTCTCCAAAGTGTCTCGAAAAACCCGAGGCACCTTGGATAAACAGAGAAGAGGGGAGGGATTCTCGCCAAAGTGTCAGGAAAAGTCGGAGGCACTTTGGATAGAAAGAGGGAGAGTGGGGAGCTCTCTCCAAAGTACAAATGTCACCATGGAGAGTAAACAACCGTGACCTTGATTTTGACCTCCACTGGCTCGGGGTGGGGGTCAAGGTCGGTTTTTGTTTACCTTCTCCATGGTGCCCGGATACTACTGATGGCTGTTACCTTGTTATCAAGCCAGGTCTCAGTCACAGCTATTACGTAAAAGAAGGGACGAGTGGACAAAAAGAGCCTGATCATCTCAATGTGTGTGTGAGAGAGAGAGAGAGAGAGAGAGAGAGAGAGAGAGAGAGAGAGAGAGAGAGAGAGAGAGAGAAACGAGGAAGCCTTGGGGAGTTGAAGCTGCGGAGAGAGGACTGGACATCGGTGCGACGTCGGCAGAAGCCACGACACCACCCCAACCCAGACCGCGAGAGTCGTCCCCGTTGGCCAAGAAGCCGACGCCCGGACGAGCTTGAGAAGAAGAAGAGGGAAGCAGAAGGAGAGAGCCACGAAAGAAGACCCGCTGACCGGAGGAACGGGAAGCAGGGTTCGTCCCAGTCCCGCGGAGGTATAGTTAACTGCGAGTGCGAGTATGCGTGAGAGAAAGAATGTGAGAGCGTTGTGTGTGCGTGTAGACGGCGTGCTCTGACGTGGTGCGGCATGTCGGAGTAGAGTGTTAGTGTGAGAACGAGTGAGAGAGCGAGCGCGGGAGAGAGCTACAGCAGCCGGCGTTCAGGTGCAGCGGCACTAGAACACGGCGTGCACAAGCACGGGAGATAAAGAGAGCGGCCATTGCCGCGTGGCGCCGCGCCGTTAGCCGCTAGGGCTTCGACGGTGTCAAGAGTGTAGGGAATAAAGAGTGTGTTCTAACCAAGAAAAGTGAGTTTTCTTAAGAGTTTCCTTCCCATCCTCACTCGGCCCAACGTGCGCTCCCACGCGCGTGACGATC
Source organism: Trichomalopsis sarcophagae (assembly GCA_024372645.1). NCBI lineage: Eukaryota > Metazoa > Arthropoda > Insecta > Hymenoptera > Pteromalidae > Trichomalopsis > Trichomalopsis sarcophagae. The sequence continues at coordinate 49,632 of QLSS01000137.1, read as the reverse complement.
GCGGGACCTCCAATCGGAAATAATAAATCTAACGGTTAGAGTTAGTATTGCACAGCCAGCCATCAGTGGTAGCTGATCGCAGGCGACCACGTCGCACAGTTTATCGAGGCAGCGGTCGAAGTCGAGGCCGCTCTAGCATGAGAAGCCTCGTATCGAGCACCTCCAAAGCCCGTTGTAGCAATCGTCCCCGAATGCGTCGTTAAGAGCGAAACGCCGGTGGCAGCCATGGGGTTTGCAGAGCAAACCGACACCTTGCCCTTATTGGTTGACGCCATAGGCAAGCTGTTCGGCTCCAAGCTTGCAGCAATAGCGCAACCGGCGATGCACGCCAACGCTGGAGGAGGCAACAAGAAATCAGCCCCTCAGCGAGGACGCTCCAGACCTAGGAAAGAGAGAGGCAAGTCTCCTAGTCCGAAGCGCAAAAGCCAGAGGTCTGGCGAGTGTTTCGGTCAATCGGATCAAAGAGAGCAGAAGAAGCCAATATAATGCTTAAAAAGCCGTGGAAAAGGTCACATTGCCCAAAAATGTCCCTTGGGTACGGGGAACGGCAAAAAGGAGGAGTAGGCGAGGTTACGGCTCCTCCTGAACCGTCACGTGAAAAGTCTTCCCGAGAGGAGAGGCACGTAATGGAGGGCGTAGCCGATACCTCGCGCGAAACCTCCGGCGATTTTGATCGCATGGTCGCACTGTTGTCCAGCGAGTCTCACCAGCCGATGATATCGTCAAATGAAGATGAGTCGCGCTGGTGGGTACAAATGGGCATCGAAGGGCTCTCTACGACCCAGGCGCCGCTATGATCGTTATGGGGTCTTAGGACTTCAGATCGCAAGCGCCTGCGGTCGACCTTTGCGACAACGCGATGGCCTTCAAGCACAATGGGCAAATAGTCAGACGTCGCCGATCATGAGATTTTTGGATTTGCCATTCGACGTCGCGCGTGTACAACGCAACTTAACGATAGCGATCATGCCCGAAGCGACCAACAAATGTCTAGTTGGGACGAATTCCAAATGAGAACGTCCTGTATCCGGAGAAGGAGCAAAATGTTGATTAAGCGCGGGATAGACGTTGGATCGGCCAGGCCGATAAAACAGAAGTATTATCCCATGTCGGCAAAAATAGAGGAGGAGATATATTAACAAGTACTAGAGTTGCTTGCTGCGGAAATCATCGAACTCTCTGACAGTGCTTGGTTAAGCCCGGTAGTGATGGTGAGCAAAGCGAACGTAAGTTAATGCCATTACCTAATATGGATGATATCCTTCTTAAACTGCAGAAAGAAAAAGAAAATTTTTTTATGGCTAATTTTTGATTTTTGAAAAACATTATTTTGCAATTTTTTCAATCATCCCATCGTTACAAACAATTCAGCTGATATGCATTTGAAAGAGAATAAAATTACCTACGTTTCCCCGTTTGGTCCTCGGGATCGACCGCTTTGTTCAGCAGATAAAATGAAAAAGGTGATTTTTGTTTTAAAATTCATATCTCTAAAACTAAACATCATAACCACACGAAAAAAATCAAACTATATTCCATTAAAATTTCAAGTGATTTGACTACTTATTTTTTCAGTAAAAAATCGAAAATTGGAAAAAAAATTTTTTTTGTGGGTCGATTACGTAAGTAAAAATGCTTTATTGCATTGAGATTTTGGGAAAAAGTAGATATTTTATGTGTCTTGGCTAAGTTCATTGCGCAGCTTTCAAACCCCTATGGTTCTTAAGATATCAAGGTTTCAATTTTTTTTTTGAAAATTTTTTGATTCCTGATATCTCTAAAACAATGCAGTCAAATGCTTTAAAATTTTATTTGGTGATTAATTTTATTATGTATGTATATATGAAAATACATTTGTTATTTGCATGTTACTTAAAATCTTAAATTGGTGAATTTTTCATTATACTCTTGCGTCCACTAAACACTTACGTATGTGTAGATATGTATAATATACATATACAACTACCGTATATAAACACAAATACTGAAACGATACATCTTTAATCTTGCTTGATCTGAATGTAACACGATGCCTCATATTCTATACCACGCCTAGCCGAAATTTTCGAAAAAACCTCGTATTCCATATCATAATTGTTTGACTAATCTTTTTTCACTTAAACTCTATATCATTCCTACACTAAAATTTTAGAGTTACTTCTCCTACCTCTTCTGACTAAACCTTCTCTGTCGTCTGTCTTCGTGAATCTTGTAATCCTGTTACTTTCTTATCACTCCATTTTTTTAAAGCACATGCATCATCACAATATATTATTACACAGCCCGTAACCTGTAAACCTGTAAAAGGTACAGGCTTGTCTTTGTCATGTCGTACACAAAATTTGTGCTGCCCTGCTATGGCTGACAGCAGCAAGTCACTTATATTGCCTTTAACACCATGTACATATATGTACATGTATATACATTTAATATTTGTATGTTACTTAAAATCTTGAATTGATGAATTTTTTATTATACTCTGGCGTCCACTAAGTACTTACGTATTTGTAGATGTGTATAATATACATATACAACTGCCGCATATAAACACCAAGTCTAAAACGATAAATCTTTAATCTTGCTGGCTTTGAACATAATACTATGCCTCATAATTATAAAAATACATATAAATTATAAAAATGTAAATCATTAACTCAATGATATATGGTTACTGCATCACAGAATCGACAATCCTTAAACAAATATTGAACAAGATATTTTTACTAAATTGTAACTTCTGCACTGAATACATTAATTAAATTGTAGATTATACATAGCAAATTATAACAATCATACATAACAATCATTATTGCATTAAAAAATTAATAATAATAATCATAAAAATTAAAATAAGAACAATATTTTAATCATAATTTTAACCGTAAACAAATTTTTATGCAATTTTTGACTATAATGAAATATCAATGACATATTATACTTTGCAATAAAATGCAACAAAATCATTTATATACAAGATAAACAATAATTTTAATAAATGAAAAATAATATACTTTACCAGTCAAGAGGCTGGTAGAAAAATTCATCTGCTACAAACATTATAAACATTGAACACAAAAGTGACACACCTAGCGGTAGAATTTTTTAGAGTACGTACGCTCAAACGCACCCGTCTACTTTCATCGTCAAGTTTTATCCCATTACAGTTTATCAATAATATTTGAATATCTGCATGTATGCGTGCGTGTATGTATGTGCATGTGTATGTGTGTATTCATCGTAGAACCTTATGTTTTTTTAGATTATTGTATAAAAATGAATCATTATTAATTATTTTATTTTCAACTGCATTATCTTAAGAACAAAATTCATTCATTTTTAACAAAAACCATTATTTAGTATAATTTGATCATGTCAGAAAATTATTGGTAATTTTTATACAATAAAATAAATAAAAATAAAAAAAAATTAATGCGCCTAAAGTACATTATAACTGAAATAATGTGCTACTGACAGTATCCCGTGGGTAGTGTGGAAAACTGTCTACTGATGATTATCTTTTTACCGTTCAAACGTATAGCCAATATAACTATATAATATAGTATATAATTTGAAACCATAAACATTTGTAACGAGGAACAACTTCCCTCGCCACGCCGGTAATCGAGGCAGGATAGAGAGTGAAATATCGGAGAGTGCCTTATGTGAAAAGCAAAGCATTTCGCTTTTAGCGATGTTTTAGACACACTCTTGGCTCGTCGTATAGGACATGGGTCTTTCGCATGACCTCATCTCCTACTTGAAATTGCGCGTTTATCGTCCCTTGGTATAAACGCGTTCTTGTTTTACGGTTGCAGCGCTCGTGTATTTCCCCACTAAATCTCGTAGCTTATCTAATCTCTTCATCCTGTCTACCCACTCATCTGGCTCCCTTCTTTCCATGGGTTTTCCTCCCTCGATCTCCCGTCGTAAACTCAACACCGGACGAGGATGTCGCCCGTAGTTGAGAAATGAAGGAGAGACTCGAGTAGAAGCTTGCGTCGCTGTGTTAATGGCATGACGAAATTCGTGGAGATGCAAATTCCCGTCGCGATGATCGTTTTTTACATACATCGCGATCATCGACGGGATTTACCTGAGGATGATAAGGCGTAGTAGTGATATGTTTCACACCGTAGACTTCCAACACCTTCTTCAAGTGTTGGTTGTCTAACTCCTTGTCGTTATCGGTTAGAAAATATTCAGGGGTTTCCTACCTGAATAAAATCAACTCCTCAAACGCTCTGGCTACTGACTTCGCATCCGCCTTCCTCAACGGCTTCAATTCAATCCAGCGTGTAAACATACCTTGGAACACAACTAGATATTTGAATCGAGTTTAACTCGGAGGAAACTCCATGAGATCAGCTGCGACGATGGCCCAAGGCCGCTCGACGACTCGCCGTCCCATGAGCCCTTTCGCTCCGCTCTGCGCCGTTTTATATTTGTGGCACTCCTCGCACGACTGTGCGAACTTGTACACGTCGTGATAGGCTCATCGCCAATAGTACTCTTGAGCCACTCGGTCATAGGTCTTCTCTATTCCCAAGTGACCCGAGGAAGGCGGACAGTGTGCACCTTTCATTACTCTCTCCTTCTGTTCCTCCAGTACTACCACTCTTCACGCTTCCTCGCGGTGTGTTATCGGGTCCAGCAAGGCATTCTTGAGCCAACGATAAAGCACTCCATTTTCGATACGCCATCCTTGGTACTTCTCCAGGAATTTTTCAACTTGCTCTCGCAGTTTCAAATATTCCGGATGTTGTACCTCTTCGAAAGCGGCAACAGCGTCCTCGCCATTGTCGTCGCTTTGGGATAGCACATCTGGAAAGTAATTTAGTTCACCTGTTCGATGAATCACGTCAAATGGCCACTGTTGCAACTCAATCGTCCATCTTGCTAGGTGACCGCTGGGATCTTCCAAATTCCTCAGCCACTGCAGACTTTTGTGGTCTGTTATTACACTGAAGTCGTACCCCTTTATGTACGGCCTCAGCTTTCTGATAGCCCAGACCACTGCCAAACACTCTTTCTCCGTCGTAGTGTAATTTCTCTCGGCATAAGTTAGTGCACGACTGATATACACTATCAGGTTCTCGCCGTCGTCATGGTCTTGAGTCAGAACGGCCCCGATAGCCGCGCCACTGACGTCACACTGTACTTTGAACGGCCTTGTAAAACTAGGCCGAGCAAGTACAAGGGCCATGGTAAGTTGCTCATCTCCCCACTACCATTTCTGATCTTTTCGCAGCAGTCGGACGGACGGGACTTTGAGCTCGGATTCGCGCTCGATAAAGCGCGAATACCAGCCCTACATGCCCAGAAATCGTCTCAACTGTTTGACGTTTTTCAGTGCCGGAAAGTTGTTCACTGGCTCTACCCTTTCGGGATCAGGACGCAGTCCCTCCTAGTCCAGTAAGAAACCTTGCTACCTGATCTGCGAACAACAGAAATCGCACTTCTCCTCATTCACGACTAGTCCCGCGTCCGTGAGTCGCTTCAGGACAAACTCAAGCCACTCTAGGTGCTTTTCGAAAGTCTTCGTGGCGATCATCAGGTCATCGAGGTAGGCAAACACTGCTGGCTCGCATGCAGGCCCAAACAAAGCATTAATTAGTCTCTGCTGGATCCTGGGCGCGTTACACAGACCGAACGGTATACACTTAAACTGCCATAGGCCTGAGCCTGGCACAGAAAAAGCCGTATACTTTCTGCTCTCTGGCTACAACGGGATCTGATAATAGGAGTCCATATTAGGGATTGGATCATCCCTAATAGTGACTCGATTCAGATCTCGATAATCGACGCAAAACCTCCATGTTTTATCGGACTTGCGGATCATGACGGGTGCGCTCGTATAATCGCTCGCCGATCTCTTTATTATTCCTTCAAGGAACAATCTCTCCACTTCCTCGACCGAGGTTTGCTGTTTTGATGGAGATTCACGCCGAGGCTTATGCCGAATCGGCGTGAAGTCTATCAGCTTGATATGGTGCTCCGTAAGATGCGTGAGCTATATCGATGAGCCTTGGTCTTTAAAGATCCCTTCCACTAACTCTCCCACCTCCACACGCTCCTCCTCCGTGATAAGCGACAGGCCGGCATACTCCGCGTACACCATAGCTTCCTCTTTGTTGTTTGTATCAGCAAATGGTCGCCACTCGCCCTCTTCCGTACGCCACAAACCTCTTCCTACTCGCACGTCGCAATCGAACTTCTTACAAAAATCCATTCCGAGGATCATTGGTTGTTCGAGCGACGGTGCGGCTTTGAAAGATATAGCTTATTCTTTGCCTATGATATCGAGTATCACCTCCAATTTTCCAAGCATTGAGTAAATGTGCCCCGTGGCTGTGCGGAGCTTAGTCATGCTCTTCGTTAACCGCTCATGAAATCTCTCGTCGATTTCTGGGCCAATCAACGATAGAGTTGCCCCAGGATCGAGTAGTGCTTGATACACATGCCCGCCTAGGCTCACTGATAGGAAATTTCTATTTTCCGTGTTTTCTCCGGCTACCACCTCTCCCTCATCCGTACTTTGTCTTGTGTTAATGCCTGGTACAAAGAGCGGTTTCGGCGAGCTTTGAAGTTTTTTGCTCCTCGCAGCGTTCCGTTTCTCGCTCTCTTTCTCTACTCCTGACGGTTTGAACCATTGGCAGCCTCGAATGTCTAATTGGACTGCGGTCAGGTCCCACCTTTTCCTCTCTTCCTTTTCGTTTTCACTCAGTTACATCGTGGCCGTCTCCTCAACCTTTTTCAACTCAGTAAACCGGCGCACTTCTTCCTCGTCTTTCCTCTCGGTTTCGTCAAGCTTTACGAGTGGCTGAGCAAACTTAACTCCTCTAGTCTCCTTTCCTCCCGTTCTCTCTTGTTCTAGGGGCGCCGGTTTCTTTATTTCTGGGCCCCCAACTTCAAGTTTCCCAGAGCTGTAGTTATCAAACGTCAGTCGGGGTACGAGAGTAAAGTGACGCCTTCTCGTTCGCACCACTGTCAATGAGTCTTAGGGGCGTCCATACTCAATAGTGCAGGAGTCGAATTCGCAGGCGCCGTCGGAGGGGTTGTGCAGTTCCTCGAGGTGTGACCCTTCTCTCTGCATCTGTATCAGACTACTTCGGGACACTGTGAGGCGCGATGGCCTACACGGTGACACGTGAAGCACGTGCCGAGAAACTCTCCCACGCTCGCGTTGGTAGGTCCTAAGGGCGATTTACCCGCCCCCGCCACTGAATTCCCTCCAGTGCGTGGCTGATTTCCTCCGCCCATCTGTTTATTGCCCAAATCCTGGCTCGATGCAGCATCTTTTCCCGTCGGCTTTGATTTATTACCAGAGCCGGCGTTAGTGCTTGCACTCGCGACCTTTTCTTAAGATAATGCAGTTGAAAATAAAATAATTAATACTGATTCATTTTTATACAATAATCTAAAAAAACATAAGGTTCTACGGTGAATACACACATACACATGGACATACATACACACACGCTCGCGCACATACACACACACACGCATACATGCAGATATTCAAATATTATTGATAAACTGTAACGTGATAAAACTTGATGATGAAAGAAGACGGGTGCGTTTGAGCGTACGTACTCTAAAAAATTCTACCGCTAGGTGTGCCACTTTTGTTTGGACGCCCGAATATTTATGTAGTTTATGATTCGGATCGTTTGTTCAATTTTAATATTGAAGTTTACACTCTATATTTAATTAGTATTTTAGATTTTAGTTTGTTTTGACTTGTCAATTTTAAATTGTGAAATTTATTTCATATATTGTTGGTGTATACTAATATTGTTGAATAGTTAATATTGTTTTCTTATTATTAGTGATATATGTGCAAATATGATTACAATTTGTTAAATTGCACAAGTGTTCCATGTATGTGTATCTGCTTTCAATAAAGTACTTCAATGGGATTATTAGATAAGTAATTTATTATAAATTAAAACAAAAATGATTGCTTAAAACTTTTTCTATTAAGCATTTACTTTGTGGAATTTATTTTATTGTTGCAGGTTCTTCAATGTTTATAATGTTTGTAGCAGATGAATTTTTCTACCAGCCTCTTGACTGGTAAAGTATATTATTTTTCATTTATTAAAATTATTGTTTATCTTGTATATAAATGATTTTGTTGCATTTTATTGCAAAGTATAATATGTCATTGATATTTCATTATAGTCAAAAATTGCATAAAAATTTGTTTACGGTTAAAATTATGATTAAAATATTGTTCTTATTTTAATTTTTATTATTATTATTATTAATTTTTTAATGCAATAATGATTGTTATGTATGATTGTTATAATTTGCTATGTATAATCTATTAATTAATGTATTCTATCATAATTAATGTATTCAGTGCAGAAGTTACAATTTAGTAAAAATATCTTGTTCAATATTTGTTTAAGGATTGTCGATTCTGTGATGCAGTAACCATATATCATTGAGTTAATGATTTACATTTTTATAATTTATATGTATTTTTATAATTATGAGGCATAGTATTATGTTCAAAGCCAGCAAGATTAAAGATTTATCGTTTTAGACTTGGTGTTTATATGCGGTAGTTGTATATGTATATTATACACATCTACAAATACGTAAGTACTTAGTGGACGCCAGAGTATAATAAAAAATTCATCAATTCAAGATTTTAAGTAACATACAAATATTAAATGTATATACATATACATATATGTACATGATGTTAAAGGCAATATAAGTGACTTGCTGCTGTCAGTCATAGCAGGGCAGCACAAATTTTGTAGAATTCGCTGGCCGACTACTGAGAGTGAACCGTGAAGAGTGACAGTGAGAGAGCAGCAGCTGCACCACGACCTGGACCGCCTCCCCGAAGGAAGCCGGGACGAGAACCAGTCCTTCATCCCCAAGTCTGCAACGAGAGAGAGAGGGAGAGTGAGAGAAAGAGCGAGGGAAGCCCTCCTGGGCCAGCGAGGCTTTCGCTGGGGGACGGGAGACTAGGGTTCGTCTCTCCTATACCAGGTAAGAACCTTAGGGTTCCTCAGGATACTCTCGGTGCGAGCCATTAGGCCGCCGAGAAGAGAGAGAGAGAGAGAGAGAGAGAGAGAGAGAGAGAGCAAGCCGCGGGTGTGTGCGAGAAAGAGTGAGCGAAGCGAAGCACAGGAGAAACGCGGAAGAGTGTATGAGAGAGAGAGAGAGAGAGAGAGAGAGAGAGAGAGAGAGAGAGAGAGAGAGAGATAGATAGATAGATAGGTCTGTTCGCGTATTATACGTCTCCGCATAATATATGTATCACCTAACATGGTTTGATTCTCGCGCCTCTTGATGACGCGTTAATCATGGCGCGCAAAGAAAAGAAAGAGCGCATGCGTAAGCCCTTCTGCGGTCTGAGATCGATTAGAGCGCGCGAGAGCGGCAGATTCGTTTCGGTATCGATCGAGAGTAGTGCGATCCGAAGCCTAGCCTCTATTCACGTATAGCCATTTTATTGTGCCTACTCGCTGTAATTCGAATTATAGCTTTTAGTTAATTACTCGCGTGTGATTCCTTCTTTTTTCTATAATTCGTGTGAATAAAGTGCCTGTAATTCCGTGTGGGCGAGACACAAGCGTGCTGTCATCGCATAGCGAATCTTCGCTATAGGTCCCGGTCTCGACGACTCGACGAGTCGTCTCAAGCCGTTCACGGAGCGAGGGCTGGACCCGTTCCCGAGACGTCGGGGCCCTGTAACGTGCTGGGCGTTGCCACCCCGGGATATCTCCACCTTCTGACCGACAATCTACCCAGAAGAGAGGGTGGTCCGTCGCGTACAGCGCACCGATATTTGCGATTTGCGGCGTTATTACAGGGGCTGATCAACGAAATATTAGGTAAGCGAGCGCTCTGTAAATATAAGGATCGATTATCCACTGCGTAATTTCAATTAGATAATAAGTTTTGACTTTTGTATTTATGCTTACTTAATAAATAAATAATTTCTATTTCACTAACTTGCTCAGGCTTTTCCCTCTGTACCGTGAGGGTTTTTATGCCTAAGCAAGTTACTGTTCTATATTTAACTTAACCGCGAAATTGCTGCATTTTTTATTTAAGGACCCGACTACTCATTCCTATCCCCTCTTCCTTCTTAAATGTAATTTGACTGTTTTCAAGGTCTTTATTTGCTAAAGCAAAAAGAAAAAATAATATAATAAAGATCATAGAGACTGTGTCGAATACAGTCTAACAAATATATAAAAGATATTGTCATATAAAATCACATGAGATCACATTTTGTCATATATAATTATCACATTAAACTCCTCCAGCACTACGTTGTACACTTAAGATTTGGCCAAAGACCTATCTGTATCACACGTTTGAAGTCAAAAAAGAAAAATTACGCAGTACTGGAAGAATTTTTACGGCCACGGGCCGAGTCTAACTAGATTAAAACTAGATTAATGAAAAAATAAAAAATACAGCGCCAGAGGGCTCAGAGTTGTCACGATTCAGTGGCCAGCAGGTGCCGCCGTAATGCCCCTTTGAAGGAGGCGAGTGGTGGCAGGTTTCGCAGAGCAGAAGGGAGAGAGTTCCAGAACCGAGCACCCTGGACCTGGAAGGCCCTAGCCCCGGTTTCAGTACTCACGGTAGGGATGCTCAACTCCAGGGGAACTCCCCTACCGGAGGGTCTGGGCTTGTGTTTATTGAACAACGAGGCCAGATACGAAGGCTCACCGATACGGGTTATTCTGTATAATAGAATGGCCTCAAAGTAGAGTCTTCTGGAATCAGTGCAAAGCCATTCCAGACGCCTCCGGTAGGGACTGATGTGTTCATCCCTCCTAACCCTGAAGATGAATCTCACACACGAATTGCTCAGTCTCTGTATCCGTATTCGTTGTTCGTTAGACACGTCTAGGATAGTCGCAGCACAGTAGTCGATGTGTGGTTGCATAAGTGTCTCAACTAGCCTTCTGCGGAGAGTCTCAGTGGTGCAGCCTCTGATAAACCGCAGGCTATATAGGGCTTTATTTACTTTTTTCGTGATAGCCTCCACCTGCGGTCTCCAAGTCAGTTTGCTATCCAGTACAACATCGAGACTCACGACCGTCTCACTGAATGGGACGATCACTCCGTCCGGCAGCGGAACCCCAGGCAAGTTCCATGATTTAATATCATTAACGTTCTTCATGGACCCGAAAAATATAGACTTGGTTTTGCCGGAGTTAAGCCGCAGACCGGAGCTCTCCGCCCAGTCAGAAACCAGCCGCGCCGCTTCTGCCAGTCGAGCCACGCCGTCCAGGAAGTTATCTTTGTTGGTGTGTAGATAGATCTGGAGGTCATCCGCGTAAAAAAGATGTTTAATTGTGTTACCGTCGAGTATGTTTTGCAGGTCGTTGACATAGAGGGTGAACAGCAAGGGTCCCAGGACAGAACCCTGTGGAACTCCCAGATTCGTTTCAAGCCATTCTGAAGCTCCGCTTTTATTCGAAATTACCATCTGGGATCGTCCCTGTAAATATGATTTAATCCACAGAAGAGCCGCCCCAGAGAACCCCAGCTGCCTCAGCTTAGATAGTAATTTGGAAGGTGAGATGGTATCAAAGGCCTTGCTGAAGTCAAACAGCAGCATAAGCGTCACCTTCTTTTTGTCAATTGCCATGCGTACGTCGTCAGTCAATTTTATTAACGCTGTTTGTGTGCTGTGGTGTTTTCGGAAACCGGCCTGGAAGGGGTCGATTATATTATTTTTATTAAGATACTCCGTGATCTGGGTGTGCGCGATCTTCTCGAGTACTTTTGAGAGGAAGCAGAGCAATGCAATCGGACGAAAGTCCTTAACATTGGAAGGAGCACCGGTCTTTCTTAGCGCGATCAACTGAGCCTGCTTCCAGATACTCGGAAAGATCCCCTGAGCGAAGGAGCAGTTAAAAAGATTAAGAATAAATTCGCCAATGATTGGGAGGGCCTTGACGACCACCCCGCATGGAATACCATCGACACCCCTCGCTTGCGAGGAAAAATGTGATATAGCAAGGACGACGTCACCAATACCAACAGGGGTAAAAGTAAAGCCCTCCTCGCCTGCAAACGAAATAGTGTCCGTCGCATTGTCTATATTTTCGAGAGGTGATACCGATACTCCCGCGAAGTGCTCGTTCAGCTCCCCTGGCGTAAAACCAAAAAACTCCTCCTCCTTACGCCCAGGCAGGAGGCCGAGATGACGCATTATCTTCCAAATATTTCTATTTTCATCAAAGGCGTCTGATAGTTGTTGGCGAAGGAAGGACTCACGCTCGTGAGCAGAACGCATGTCGACCTCGTTTGTGAGTCGAAGGGCCTCATCGAAAAGCTCCGCTCTCCCCGTGCGCTCATAGCGCCTGAGTGTAGCATTGCGTTTATCAATGAGGAGCCTCAGCTCTGGTCCAGACCAAGGATCATATTTCTTACGTGGGCAAACCGTTTTCAAGGGCGCCAATTCCTCGATTACAAATTTTATATTATTATTAAGAACACATAAAGCGCCCTCCAGATCGGTTTCGATGGAATTCATGGCTGTCCAGTCACAACAAGACAGGAGGTCGACAAGGCTAGTTGTGTCTATGCACTTGTAATCCCGGTACGAGAAAGTGTCACTCGTAAAAGTGGGGGCGTAGATGTCTATCGAGACATGTATGACACAATGCTTGCCGAAACTAGGCAGCCACTCATTCTTAGAATCCAAGATCGTGTCGTTTTCGTCGGTCATGATAAGGTCAATCCATGTGTGAGACAATGAGGTATGATGTGTGGGATCATGCCGGATGATCTGAAGAGATAACTTCGGATCTTCGGACAGACGCTTGATAGTAGCAGCGTCGTCTGAGTCAGATAGCAAATCCGAGTTCAGATCACCCATTATGATCTTATGACTATGTTCGCCGCATAAGTCCTGCAATACATCAAAAAGGTCTGAGTCCTTTTGCATCGGAATTTTCGGGGGCCTGTAAATAACTCCGAGTAGCACCGGAGGTGAGTCGCCCCTTTGTACGCTACAAAAAAGGTACTCCGGGATTCCAGGTTTTCCTAGACCCACAGTATCCGATGAGGCAAGCTTTTTGATTTTAAATCCATTGCGCACAAATAGGGCGACACCACCTCCGTTTACATTTCGATCCTGCCTAATGATGGAAAATCCCCCGACGAGAACTAGGCTATCGTCCACAATCGGACCCAGCCATGTCTTCGCAAAACCAAAGATGTCGATCGAGGGGCGCTCAGCCAAAAAATTTCGGACGATCTCAATGCGAGCCCTGAGCGAGTTCACATTGAGAAAGCCCGCCCTCAAGCCACTCCCAACACCCGGCGCACTGTCAGGGGGCCTCGCGAGTCATATGGAGGGCGCGGATGAAGATGACGATGATGACGACTGTATTGAAGTTGATGCAGATGATACAGTCGTCAATGATGGCATCGATGCTTGCAAAGTTGCAACCGATTTGCTTGTCAGGTCCGACTGAGGTCTGTTACTTGAAGTAGCGTCAGAGTTTTCGTCTTTTTCAGTGACAGTCATGTGTGTACTCGGTCGTCGAGGTCGTTTCGAGCCGGCCTGACAAGCCGTGAGAATAGCGAGAGAGAGAGAGAGAGAGAGCAGACGGGTCAGACTGCGTAACGTCAGAGGCGAGAGCTCAAATAAAGGCTTGAAGAGGTCTTCACCTTGGACGAAACGTTGCCAATGTTTATACATTAATAATTTGTTTTGTTTATTTTTGAAAAAACCAAAGGTTGTCCTCCCACATTTGTTCCTATTCAAACTAATTTTACATTATGGAGAAGAGTTATAATATTTTTATAGTAATAAATATCAGATAAATTTTCCTTTTGGCCCCAGCGTCGAAAAGAGCTTGAGAGGTTAGCTTATCCAGTTCAGGTGCCTTCGCCCTTACGGAGGCTCTGATGTCCCTTGAGGTGAATTACGCGACGATTGCGCGAGTGTCCTCGGCGTCCTGCGCCGTCTAAGAGACCTGTGGAGAGAGAGAGAGAGAGAGAGAGAGAGAGAGAGAGAGAGAGAGAGAGAGAGAGAGAGAGAGAGATTGATTGATTGATTGTTTAATATATTTTCACCCTGGGGTAGGACCCCATCGGGTGCTTCAGATAAAATACAGTGAAGTAGCAGATTGTTATAATAATTACATAGAAAATCATGGTAAAGTCTCGTAGCATGGTAATATAATGCGCAGAGTATAGTAGGGTGCGTAGAACACAGTACAATGCGGTAGCGCTTATTGTAAACAATTTTAAAAGTTGTGAAAGCAGAAGGTACGCTGGATTTAAGACTATGAGGTAAATACGCTAGGGGCGAGCTTAAACTAATAAAAAATAACAACTTATTCTAGATGTTTAAGACTACCGGCTGAGTAGATAACCGCGTTATGCTATGTAGACAAACTGGGTCGGCTGAGAAATCTAAGTGACTGGCTAGCTTAAGAGCTAAACAATTAGATAATAAAACACTCGTTGGTAACTCGGTCGGTCCGTCACGACGGTCTCGTTCAAGGAGCGATGCCCGCAGGGAGCCCTTGAACGCGCCTAATTTGTCAGGCGAGAACTCGATTTGGTGCAAGGAATTTAAAAGAAAAGATGCTGAGATAGCGAAAGACTGCCTAAGTGCCTCAGTTTTTGGGGTTGAATAGAGCAACGCTTGGGGTGGGTTACGCTCAGAACGTCGAACAGAGAGGTCGAGCGTCACTTGCTTGAACCCACTGGCGAGATAGATAGGATTTTCAAAGGCCAGGACGTTGTAGGCAAGAGAACCGAGCAGGAACTCCTTCCTCCTCATGACCGAGAGCCAGCCGAGTTCTAGGTGGTAGGGTGTAACATGGGCGCGGAACCGGATATTGCCAAAGACGAATCTAATGCACGCGTTCTGTGCACGTTGCAGCTTCAGATTCCGCGTAGTATCAACATCGTAGTACACCGCGCAGGCGTAGTCAAAACAGGGAAAAACCAGACTTTCAACGAGATCCTTTCTGATGTCCTTGGCGAGGGCATGTTTGTAAAATTTGAGGGCATATAGTGCGACGTAGATTTTAAGCAGTACCTTCGTAGTATGCAGTTGCCAATCAACGGATGGTGTGAGCCAGACACCAAGGTTACAGGCTTCGGAAACGTAATTGAGTCTTACACCGCCAACAGTGATTTTGGTCAGCGTTACATAAAATTGACTGCCTAAAATCATGGTTTTACACTTGTTGAGGTTGAGTAGAAGCCCACTATCATTCGCCCAGCTAAACACAGCCTCCGCATCTGCTTGTATTGCTGCCAGGGTGCTGGACAGTTCGTTCGGGTAACAATGATGGTAAATCTGCGTGTCGTCCGCGAAGATCATATGCCTCGAGAACTGCAGAACTCGCGGAAGATCGTTGATGTATACTGCAAATAACAGCGGTCTAAGGACGCTCCCCTGGAGCACACCCGAGGACGCTCTTAACCAATCAGAGGCAGCTCCACCCTTATCTATCACGGCCTGGAAGCGATCAGCTAGGTAGTTTGCGACGGTGCCTTTTGCACGTCGCGTGAAGGCGAAATAGCCAAGCGCAGAGAACCACTGTCGACAGCTAAGTCGTCAGGGCTCTTCTAATTTCTGTGATGTTTGCCCGAGGTACATCGTGAGTGCGTGCAATGCACGAGGATACGGATCATCGCCGGAGCAGAGGAAGACCGAGGAAGAAAGAAGAAAGCGGAGAGATGTGTAAAGAGCAAATGGAGAATGTGTAAATAGTGGCACTGCTGCGACAGTGCGGATAGGGAAGGCATGAGTGCGAGTGAGAGAGAGCGTGAGAGGAGAGCGCGTGCGCCAATCGCTGAGCCGAGCCGAGCTTCGCGCCGTCGGGGCAACGAGGAGCGGGGAAGGCGAGCTGTGCGAGTCTGATATGTGTCGGGGTTTCGGCGATGGGACCGCGCGCGAGGAGGACCGAGGGGTGGGAGAAGCGAGAGCGAGCGCTCAAGAGCGCGGTTTTCTCCCGCTCGCGACTTTTTTTGTGTGAAGCCCAAGCGGAACACACGCGTCGGTGAATTTTGAGAGTGTAGAGTCTTTTGAGTATTTATTGTGGGGTGTAGAGAGTTTTCGAGGGTTTCGTGGGGACGTCTAGAAGAAGACGAAGCGAGCAGCCAGTTCGAGAGGACGACCTGGACTCTGAGGCGACTTCAACAGAGAGGACGAGAGAAGGAAGAAGCCGCGCCACGGGTCATCGCCAGGGAACCGCCATCCCGAGCCGAGCTGCCAACGTCTATCCGGGCATCGAGGCGAAAGAGAAGTAGGTTGCTCGGAGACGAGTTTGTAAATCGCGGTCGCGTTCGTGAGAGGAGCGTGAGGGCGAACGAGTGAGAGTGTGCTAGCGAGATAGTGTATGCGAGAGAGAGAGAGAGAATGTGTAGAGATTGTATGGAATCAGAGGACTGGTGAGTGAATAAAGTATTGTTTAACGAGAGTTGGTGTAGTAATTCCGATTACCCCCTTGTAACCCGAACGAGGGAGAGAGGATTCGGCGGAACCTCCTCCGAGAATCGCGGAGAGAACGTAATAAAAATAAGTTGTTCGAAGTAGCTAGTAAGCTGGGAATGGACCAAGCGCTCAAGGACCTTGGACAGCTCAGGGAGCTGTGCAATAGGACGCGTGTCCGAAGTCGAGGTGATAGTTTTACTCTTTGCCAGGGGGACGATAAGGGCTTTCTTTCAGTCGGACGGAAACGTTCCATTTAATATACAGGCATTACAAGATCAGTTAAATAATCTAGTACCTCTTGAAGCGCCGCCTTAATCATGGAAACTGAAATCCCGTCAACCCCCGATGCTTTGGAGGCGGCACTGAGGACAGCATCACGTACCTCGGCGGAAGTAACAGGCCAAAGTTCAAAGACTCTGTCAGTAGCGGGTTCGGCAATGGGGGAGTCAAACAGCATCTGAAACACTTCTTCCGAGAGTGGCGGGTGTCTGTTTACTATGGCAGCGTAGTGTCTGTTCAGCACATCGGCATCAAAATAAAGTAAAGGTGAAGGAAGGCGAGGTGAGGTTATGTACATCGAACGAAGTTCTCACCATTTCCAGTTCGAATCAGGAGCTGAGGCTAGCCTGCCTGCTAGGTACTCATTTTTGGCCGTATCAAGAAGATTCAATACCTCGGATCGCAGGGCTCGGAAGCGTTCAAAGTCGCTCTGGACGCCTGAAGAGCGCGCCAGGCCGTGCACCGCATCTCGACGTTTCATGAGCGCCTTAATCGCTGGGGAGACCCAGGGTTTTCTCCGGGACGACAGCGTGATCAGACGAAGAGGGGCATCTGCATCATAAGTAGAGATAAGTGCAGATGTGATGTGCCGCTGGAATACATCCGTATCCGCAGGACAGGGCCCGAGCGTCACCGGCAGAGTTGTGGATGTAGTCAGGAAACGATACTGGCTGAGCTGGAATGGATCGTAAGAGGGGCGATAATATCACGCAAAACAGTTAAGATGACAGCAGGATCCACTTTCTTCGAGTTGCGGCACATGATTACCTTCTCAAAGGCTGGGGGCTTGGCTGTTCGTATGATCAAGTTAACGAAGTCGTGACCAGCGATGAACGGCGAATCGGATTTACGCAGGGCTACAACCGAGTCCCTGCAATTTACTATGAAAAATGGGAGGGCGGACGATCGTACTGGAAGACATGGTGTGGGCTCAGAAGGCACCAGGCGGAGCGAGAGAGATTCGAGTGAAGAGCGAAGATAATTAGAATTGGCGTTCTGCGTACACATGTCTGCGTTGAAGTCGCCTGTTACAACCACGTTTAAGTAATGAGGGAGGAGCGGGGGTAGGCACTAAAAGAGGTGTGATGGATGGGCACAGTTAGGCCTGCGATAGACAACTGCAAATAAGCAAGCAACAGCAATTACAAATTCAGGGATTTTGCCGCCTGAGTGCGCAAGAATTTTGAACTTGAAAAAGTCACGTGCATAAAAAGCTACTCCTCCGCCGGCCTGGCCCTCTCTATCAACCCGGAAAAAATTGAAGCCGCTGAGCGGCAGCTGATCGTCGGGATCAGCCGCAGAAAGACAAGTTTCAGTAACTCCGATTACATCGAAGCGAGATGCCGTACAATGCTCCTCAAACAACGCAAAGTGTGAGGCAAGTCGGTTTACATTAATATGACCTACGCTTATCGATTCGAGGGGTCCGGGGAGGTTGAGCACGGAGGCTGCACGTCATTGTTCTGGACAGTAGGGCTCGAGAACAGCAAGCTCTTCTACGGACACGATAGGAATGAGCGGAGACTCTCTAATCTGCCGCATACAGAAGACCAGGTTTTGTACAATAGGGCGCAATTCTTCTCCGTTACTATATAAGAAAGGTCAAATGCAGTAGAATACAGAATAGATTTATTAACTACAATCGATTTGAATTGAAACTTTATTAAAATCGATTGACTTTATTAAACGACACATGATTAAAAAAATTCATGTCAATTACTTATGTATTTTAATCCGGTTTCATCGATATTATTTTATCGTTTTAAATCTATTTTAATGCAATCAATATATTACACACGTAGCAGCCTGAATGTAATCGCTTTCAAATGTAAAACGCAGAATTAAGATATAGTTTTAACATTTTTTGTCCATCGATTTTAATCGCATATTTTTAGCAGGGAAGTATCTTGAGAGTTGTTCCTAATGGATAATCATATAACTTAACTTAAATTGAAGTGAGCCCTCAAATAAACAAAATCATTTTTTTGCTTTATTATGATTAAATATAATAAACTTGACTTGGTTTGATTTATCTCAGTTCTTTTTTATCTGTAATTTCGTTGCGAAATATTTTTTTAGAGATTTCAGACCTTTATAGTAAATTTTTTCAAGTATTTCATATTTGTCCAAAAATAAAGTATAAGCATCTTTAGCACTTTTCGACCATGGCATTTTTGTAACATTTTTATCACTAACATGAAAACACTGATTGTCGCAAAATATAGTATGGTGGCTATGATTGATAATGTATGTTAGAAAAATATGGATAGGTATAAATTTACGCTGACCACGAATATTATTATTGCACTCAGATATCAATATCTACGTAGCGCACCATCTAGATTTCGTCATCTGCTACCCTATACACCTAGACGCTGTCCTCGTACAATTTATTTTCCTATACACCAAAAACTACGAAGTGCACTACCTAGACCTCGTCATCGGCCACCCTGTACACCTAGACGCCCATGTCATGTGATTTATTTACCTAGACACCAAAAACTACGGAGCGCACCACCTTGACGTCGACATCGGCCACCCCGTTTACCTAGACTGCACCGCCCTTAAATGATTTTTACACCAAGACACTGAAAACTACCTGGACCTTGTCATCAGCTACCCTGACCACCTAGTTAGTGTTACTGCTCCGGAACGCAGAGTATGCACCAGCAACCTTTTGATTCTAAATATCGTAATATATTATATAATATTTTCTTGAAAAAGCAATACTTATCTGTATATAGCTGTGCAGCCAACTTCACGGTCCTAACACTATGAGCCAAAAAAACTTACCAACAGTAATGATAAGCATTTTTTTTTTTGTATAATGAAAAATCCGAACACCAATATAAATAGTATCACGGGTGCCAAAGCTTCGTCTGTTTCTCCAACTTGCCTTCGTAGCGCCACTGCGCCACTTTATTGGATGTTAAATAATTTTTTTAGAGTAGACAATAAAAAAACCACTGCCAATTCATTGACACGTAGCTTCCTCCAACTAAATTTATAGTTCCAATAGATAAAATATTAACAAGGGGCGCGGTAGCACCCCGGTGGCAAGTATACGTTTTAATACACTGTGCCGTCGGGAGCGCGAACTATTATACTTTAAATTTGCTAAATAACCTATTTACGTTTTACGAATCTGTATATTATTGTATGCGATCTGTTGTTTCATAAGATCTGTCTAATTACCGTATTATTTTGTTAAAAAAATTGATCATTTGTAAAATAATTAAGTTTGAAAATTAATTTTACGAAATAAATGAATTTTTGCATCTCTGATTCTCTTTTTTTTCAGTCAGTCAGTCATAGAGATAGGTATAGGTACATAGATTATTTTAATTCTTACAACAACAACAACAAAGTAGTAGATATTATATTTAATTGCTTATTTTATTATAGACGTAAAGAAGCTTGATCGTTGTACACCCAACGGTAATAAGTTTGAACGGCCGCTCCATGTCGTATCAGGTTATTTTAATTGATCAGCTAATGCGAGTGAACACTCTGCACGGAGCGCGAGTGTTCGAGTTTTTTTTCTGATTTCACGGCTTGCAGACGTTTCTTTATCGCTGCAAGGATCGAATATGCATATGCTATGCAGTTACATGCAATTTTTGGAGCCCATGCTTAGTAGCCGACAGAAAACCGCCTGTAGTTTCAAAATATTCTTATTCCCGGAAGATAATCATTCAGTGCAAGCCCAGCTGAGCTGATCGAGCAGCAGAACAATCAATATTCCAACCAGAATTTAGCAGAAAGAAAAGTCATACTTATATACTAATTTAGACGCCAGCTTCCTTTCTGTATTTTTTTAATTGTACCCTGGATTTTTTAACTCGATATGGTTCTATTTATAGAGCTTATTGAAAGAAACTTGGTTTTTCTCCTAGCAAATACTTTCTCTGTTTGTTATTAACAATAATAACGGCTAATTCATGGTTTATTGAAAATATCTCAAAAACTACTGCACCTATAAAAAAAGCTTAACTGGGGCAGAAAGTCTTGAGATACGAGGGTGAAAACGTTGCGATATCGGAAAACTAGGCTGTCTTATAAGGGCTGTAACTTTGGCTTCGACCAATGAGAATGAGCTCACCAAAAAAGGAATTGAAGGCCTTTCTGAGACGAAAACTTTAAGAAATTTTTTTACTCAGAAAGCCTCAAAATTAAAGTATGCCAGTACTGCGCGACCGTCCGTCCTATAACGCGAAATATGGTTAAATAAGGCCCTGAACCCCAACTTCGAGGACTTCGTAGATATGCTAAAACCCAAATAAACAAAACCAAAATAATTACATCTTTTTCTACTATATTTGGACTGTCTTTCCTGAAAATTTGAGCTAGATTGGGGCAGATAGACCTGAGATATAGGGGTGCCAATATGGCGATTTTTGAAAACTAGGCTGTCTTCCAAGGTCTATAACTTTTTATTGGAATGATAAATTTGAGATTTTCAAAAGGGAAATTAAAGATTTTTCCAAGACGAAGATTTTAAGACTTTGAGAGCTCAAATCGACTATAAAACAAAAAAATGGCATGCGATCGAAGATACGCAAAAAGTGCAAAAACTGAGTGTTTACGTTTTGCCCTACAGAAAACGCCCCTTTAAGTCTGAGGTCCTCGGACTTTTTTGCTAGAAAGCTGACGTTATAACGAGAAGATTCCTATTTTTTGGCTTAAAAATATTGATTAGGTAACCCTGTGCAAATGTTTGAAAATAGCCATTTTTCACGATTTTCGAAAATTCAATAATTTATCACGGAGCTAGGGGGCACCTAGAGGGCTAAAATTTTAGAAATAGCCGTTTTTTCCAATGTACTTTAACACACAAAATCGGCGGGCTGATTGGGCGACCCCCCCCCCTCCCCCGACACCGATTTGACGAAAGGACCCCGTAACACGCCTAAGTGGTTTCCGTCAATTTCGCTGCATTTTTGATATGGTGTATGTCTTGGCGTCCTGTACAAATGTCTCAATGGGCACGAAGGGGGTTGGGTTTAGAGTTTCGTGTCCATTGAGACATTTGTTCAGGACGCCAAGACACACAACATATAAAAAATGCAGCGAAATTGACGGAAACCACTTTTCCCATAGGCGTGTTACGGGGTCCTTTATAGGAATGACCCATATATAATTTTGACATAAATTAATAGGGAGCGACTTTAACGACGTGCAACGACATCCCTATAAGAGAAAGAAAAAGTTTTAAGAAAAATCAGTTTATACATTTTAGCTCTTTACTTGAGAATCGCTCAACGAAGTCGCTTAAAATTTTAGCAGCAAATAGCTTTTTTTATGGTTAATCGCGAAATAAACTTTTGAAGCATTCACTGCATTGTTTTAGAGATATGAGGAATCAAAAAATTTTCAAAAAAAAATTGAAACTTTGATATCTTAAGAACCATATGGATTTAAAAGCTGCGCAATGAACTTAGCCAAGACACATAAAATATCTACTTTTTCCCAAAATCTTAAGTGCAATAAAGCCTTATTTCTTCCATAATCGAGGCACAAAAAAACTCATATTTCCAGTTTTCGATTTTACTACTTTACGATTAGTTTTCGATTTAACTACTTATTTTTCGCGAAAAAATAAGTAGTTAAATCACTTGAAATTTTAATGGGATATAGTTTGACACGTGACCCATCGACATGATTATTTTCGTGAGGTTATGATGTTTAGTTTCAGAGATATCAATTTTTTTCATTTTATCTCCCGAACAAAGCGATCGATCCCGAGGACCAAACGGGAAAAAGTAGGTAATTTTGTTCTTTTTCAAATGCATATTAGCTGAATTATTTGTAACAATGGGATGATTGAAAAAAACGCAAAATAATGTTTTTCTAAAATAAAAAATTGGCCATAAAATAAAAAATAGTTAGAAAAATAAAAAATAAATGTTTTTCCGAATTCAAAATCCAAAAATATACATGCATGGCAAATTTTATTGATATTCACCAAGTAGTTCCAGAAATATTATGGTATACATACACACACATCCATACGGACATTTTCTAAAAACACGTGTTTGAACTTCTAACACACCAAAAAGTATTTTCTACAAGTTTTGACGAAACTCAAAATTTTACTATTACAAAGCTTCCTCTAGGAGGAAGCAAAAGTAGATGTTTATTTTCTAGTTATACTTAATAAATTACGTATTGGAATCGTATTTAATAATTTAACTTTTACTTTTATTTCTAAGAAATCATAAAACAATAGTATATTGCGCAACTAGAGGGAAAAATTGGCTTTATCTAGTAACATTTTTCTAGGAAATTATCACCTGATGTTAAAAGAGCTATTCTACCTTATTATACATCTTACTTTTTGCCGAGGGCAAGTGAAAAATTGAAAATATAAAGAAAAATTATTTAAAAAGAAAATAAAAACTTATGAAAATTTTCAAACACTTGCAAGCAGTAGGACGAAAAATACACTTCTCCCTGCTGCGAAAAAAAATCGATTTTCCATTCATTTTTTATTCGTGAAAAAGACCCCTTTGCCTGCACATGTTGAAAAAAATTAAAATGAACTAATACAATGTACGAAACATTCTAAGAATTATATCATCGTTTTATATTTTATGATTTGTATCCTAATGTGATAATATAAATATAATAAAGTATTCATAGAGCACAAATTATAAAAAAAAATATTAAAATATTTCTAAAACAGTTATTTATTTAATACAAATTTTACAAATGCTGTTTTCGCCAACCGGATTGTATACTGTCACGTTGACCTTTTTGCCGTCCAAGTACGAATTCAATGTATGCCAAATATCCGTCATTATCTAAATCATCTTCTTCTAGCACTTTGTCGATTAAACCTAGATATTTTTTTAATGATATATTGAATATATTGAATATATTAAATACGTGTGTGTGTGTGTGTGTGTGTTGTTTTTTTTTCTCGTAGAAAGAGGTATTGGGAAAAATCTTAGAAAGACCATAGCATGACCTTGTTAATGGGGTCGTCGAAACAGCCCTATCCACAATGTCAGCCGTGTGTCGGATTCCCACCGACTAAACCTATCCTCTCTACGGCCAGATAAAAAAACACCCAGCTGTAAAAACGAACGCCCTCTTTGCCTTTATCGACCCTCGGTAAAGGTGCCTAGCTCCATCTGCTATGCCCCTGAACCCCGCGGTATCGCCGACAGGCAATGTTTCGCGGAGGGGGGGGGGGGGGGGGAGGGCTTTTGCTCGCCTTTGGTCGATGTGGTCGTCATCACTATAGTCATCCTTCATTTTCTGCTTCGCACATACACATGTACGTACTCAGCCTCTTCGTCTTCTTCCGTCTTTTTCGTCTTTCCGGACTTTCTTGAGAATGTCGGCTGCATAGTTGCTGACTGCGCACCATCCATCCTCTGAGGTCAGCATGGCCGTCATAATCGACTTAGAAGTTACTCTAATCTGAAGTTCTCTCAAGTTGCTCTCGCTTCTGGTGATATCGTGAGTACTCGCAAAAGACGTGCTCAACATCCTCTGTTGCATCCGAACATATTAGTCAGTTATGATGGTTGTCTAGTTTGAACTGATGCAAGTACGCCCGGAAACATCCATGTCCGGTCAAAAACTGCGTGAGGTAGTAGTTAACTTCCCCATGTCTTCTTCTAATCCACTCTTCTATTCTTAGCATAAGGCGATGAGTCCATCGTCCTTTGCTACTAGCGTCCCATCTTGTTTGCTATTCAGCCACCGTCTTTTTTCTTGCGGCATCCCAGATCTTCTTCTATCTTTTGTCACTTGATCGTCTCCTAGCTTCGAATACGTCCTTTCTTTCCAGCGCTAAGAGGTCAATGGGTGGCATACATGCTATAATGCAGGCAGCATCGTACGATACCGTACGGTCAGCGGACGCTACTCATAGTGCACTTTGCTTATAGACGATAGTCAACTTCCATGTATACGATTTTACTCGCATCGCATCTGCCCACACTGAAGCTACGTATAGCACAATTAATGTGGTTACACTGACTAAGAGTAACCTTTGCTTCTAAGATGGCCCTTCTACATTTGCATCAATCGTGATAGAGGAGCCCCAACTTTTACTGCTTTATCACTATTTCCAGATGCTGTTTAAAACTTAGTCTTGCATCGATGGTGATGTCCAAGTATTTGACGATTGCTACGTCTTGTATGAGCCAATCTAGCAGTTGTTCAAACTGCTCGATTGGAGCGTTAGGTAAAGCGCAGCAGCTGTAAACAGTAACAGTGCTACCTTAGCCCCGTATAAATCCTTTTCAATGGATCATCATTTTTTTACAGAAAGCAACTTTCTCACATGTCCAGATTGCTTTACCCGTAGTATCTATTTCCCACGATGGTTCATCTAGATCCTTATATTGTTTGCATATACTACGTCTACCTCTTTGTTGCGGATATACTGATTGAGTAGGTCCTGTGCTGTCTCACAATGCTTCAGATTAATCTGCACTATGTTCATTTTTGTTGGTTCTTCAGTACTTTTAATGCAGCTCGGTAGGCTAGGCATGTATAGCTACTAGCTGCATGGTCACTCTTCAATTCTTCATTCTTTTCCTGGCAGAGAATGCGACTCAGCGCGTTTGTGCAACTGTTCGCTGCATTTCCTTCCGTTTCGCACTTAAAACAGCATTTACTTCTGCCGTACGTCTCAGTACACTTTTTTGCGAGATGGCCAAAACCCAGGCATTTATAGCATCTCGATGTGTTCATGTCTCTTGACTAATCTCCTTGATTCTGCAA
Source organism: Trichomalopsis sarcophagae (assembly GCA_024372645.1). Taxonomy (NCBI): domain Eukaryota; kingdom Metazoa; phylum Arthropoda; class Insecta; order Hymenoptera; family Pteromalidae; genus Trichomalopsis; species Trichomalopsis sarcophagae. The sequence goes on along the minus strand of QLSS01000137.1, from coordinate 24,158 downwards.
TTAACCTAATCTACTTTGAGCTTTCTCCGTGTGATCGTCTTTTGTGCAATCTGGGCAGGCAACTGCACGACGGCAGTCTGCGTATCTCCATAAGTTTTCCGAAGAGTTTTCCTACATAAGTTTACAGAAGAGTTTTCCTATACTACTTCCTTCTCTTCTGCAAACTTTATACGGTTATTACTGGTAAGCATATCCAGGTCTTTTATTTCAATGACTCCTTCATGCTGAAGCTTTTTGATTGTGGCTTCTTTTACCAGCACCGCTTGAACCGCTTCTCGAAATTCTTGCGTGTTCACTTCTTTGGAGCGTCGTAGATCCAAACAAAGATCTCCTGCCACTACTTTGCGTATCTTATTTACGCTGTTACCAAGCGCCGTCAGATTAGGATCCGCTATTATTTTCCTTAAAATATTAGCGTACGAATTTCCTTCAGCAGCTTTTATAACAAGTGCATCAGGCCTGGTGAGTCTCTCTCATAGTTTTCGAGTGCCATTTTTCTTCTTGGCACCATTGCTTTCGCGTATCTCCTCTTTTCTCTTCTTTCCTTTCTTTTTCTTCTTTCTAGTAATATCCTTCTGCCAGGGTGGGTCTGCCGTTTATTCTGCAGACACCTGTGATTGGATTTTATGAATGCAACTTATTTATTTTTCTTTTAGCGTAGTTTTCTTGTTGCTCTTCTACCTGGCTTGGTGACATTGCCTTACGCTTATTTAGCATTCTTGTCATCCCGCGTTTGATGCTTCTATCGTTTGTGATGCCTTGTCCTTCTTCTGAATATGCTATTGCTTCAGTAACAGTTGAGCTTTTTTTAGCATCAATCCAAGGCTCTCCCTGCTCTCTTCCAGCGCCACTTGTCCTCTCTCAAGCCGCTTAACCTGTTAAAAGCTATTTATCGGCGATCATAATCGCCGATAAATAGCTTTTAACAGACTTATGAATGTTGGATGCGTTTGACACAACATTATCCATAGAGTTTCAGCCTGTCTTGGATCTTCTCCTATATGCTTTCTTGTTCTCGCTCAGCATCCTGGGTTGTATTCCAGATCTCGAGAGCTCCTTTTCCTGCTTTCTCTCCTTGCTTGGTTAAATTTTCCATGCTCGATAATAGTCTAGATTACGGTATGTGCCCAATCACCGTCGATCCCCCCGTCTATAGTGCAGCTGACATGGCCACAACACATGACTGTAAGCGTTGTTAGACAAGGAATATCATACCAGAGTATATGCACGCGATACTGCCCTAGCCCACCTCCACTCTTCCGAACCTTCCATTCCGAACAAAGTGCTTGGCTCTCTAGAGAGTTTCTGGCAGACATCAAGCAATATCACGCACTCGGCTTAGCCGATTGATCAGTACTGGCTATGTGATCGGCCTCCTGTCTTGCCCTCAGCAGAAGCTAAAGGTGGTTCAGATCACTTCGGCTCGCAACCTCAGATTGCTTCCCCGCCCAGGATCTCCTTTTGACAGCTTATAGGTCGCATGCACGGCAAACGCGGCGGCCTGATTTAGTTGACGGATCATATTTTATTTCTGCTCTACCCTCTAAAGTATATACCTCAGCAAGCTCTTCCCCATCCGCCAACCAGGGGATGCATCACATACGACTGTCAGGTTTACCCTCGTGTGCTTTTTTTTTTTTGGAGAGAGAGGTTTGAGGGAAAAATCTAAATAGACCATGACATGGCTCGTTGATAGGACCATTGAGATAATCCTAGCCTCGAGCCCCCGTGTGTTGAATTCTCATCAACTAAAACCCTTCGTCCTGCGACCGGACATAGCGTTCAATCGCAACCCGAATCCTCTCCGCTCTCCTTACCGATTATTTGGTGAGAAGGGCCAAGCTCCATCATCAGTGCCTTTTTCTCCCGCGGTACAACGGTTAAGTATTACTTCGCGGGGGGACATAGGGCTATTGCCCTCTTCTTCTTGATGTGATTGTCATTCCTTAATCGTCAATGTAACTAGTGAAGTTCACTATCGTGCTCATCTTCTTTAGCGTCTGCTGTCTACTTCTTACCGCATCGTCCAGTTGCAGCGTCTCTCGTCTTCTTCTTCTTTTTTCTTCGTCACTTCTCACTTTCTTGAGGATGACAGCGGTGTAGTTACTAACCACGTGCTAGCCCTCAGCGGACGTGAACATAGCTACCATATAAGACTCATCTGCTGATAACGCGAGCAGTAACAAAAAACGTGGTCAGCATCCTCATCCGTGTACAGACATGATGGGCATAATGTCCCATCTTTCCTGCCACTCAGCTACTGTTTGTTCTCTGGCAGAGTTCCAGATTTCCGTCTTCGTGCTATCACTGTACTCCTGTTTTACCAGGTATATGTCATTCCTCTCTAGTGCTAAGAGGTCGATGGGTGGCATGCTTGCCACAACACTTAAGGCATCATCCAATACCTTGCGGTAAGCAGACGCTACTCCACGCGCACTCCGTCTATACACGGATGACAGGTTCCGCGCATAGGTTTACTGCCATTGCATCCGCCCAAATTGGTGCCCCGTACAACATAATCGATGTACTGATACTTGCTAACAGTTTCTTTTTCTTCTGCGTAGCTCCACCGATGTTCGGCATGAGCCGCGATAGAGCAGCAGTCGTTCTTGACGCTTTTTCACTTACTAATTCTAGATGCTATTTAAACGTCAGCTTTTTGTCTATAGTAACGCTTAAATACTTGATAGTCGATTTAGAGATTATCTCATGGCCGTCTATCGCCGGTCGATCGTCTCCATTTTCTTCCTGCTAGATATCAAGATCGCCTCTGTCTTGTGTCCAGCGAGTTCAAGTCCCGCTTCTCTCAGCCACCTCTGGATGGTGGTTATTGCTTTATTAGTAATTTCGGCGATGTCTCCTTTTTCCTTCCCTACTACTACAAGAGCTATGTCGTCTGCGAATCCTACGACCATAGCCTCCTGTGAGAGTTGTAGTCTCAGCACTCCGTCATACATAATGTCCCATAGTGGCAGGCCCAGTACTGATCCCCGTGGAACACCTTCCGTGACCATGTAGGTTTCAGTGCCGCATTCCGTTTAGTATAGTACGATTCTGTCCTTCAGATAGTCGGCCATCATCCTCCTGATATAGGTGGGCACGTTTAGCTTTTCAAACGCTTCATAGATCTTCGTCCAATTTGCAGTGTTGAATGCATTTTTGACATCCAAAGTAATGACTGCACAGTACTTCTTTGTTCCGTCCTTACACCGCTTTCCACTGATGGCTGATCGGGCTGTGTTAACTACTAGGCCGATCGCGTCCAGAGTAGATCGGCACTTCCAAAAGCCATACTGGTGCTCGGCAAGCCCCCTGGTCTCTTCAATTATACACTTCATCCTGTTGCTGATCATGAGCTCCAATATTTTCCCTTGTGTGTCCATCATGCATAATGGTCTGTACGATTATTACTCTTAGGTAACAACATGAGTCGCTGCTTTTTCCAGTTCATCCAGCTTCAGCGCTACATTTGGTATGCCGTCAGGGCCTGGAGCCTTTTTGTTTCCGACCCTCTTGCATGCTGCGAGTAGTTCCTCAACTGTGATTGAAGGTATATCTTCTTTTCGCACTTCCTCTGCTATAACATAAGGTGCGTCCAGCTGAATTGGAAAAAGCGCTGTTACTACCCTCTTTAGTGCCTCTGGGCACTTTAGGGTGGGTATATAGCTTCCTTTGTATGTCCTTATAACTGTCTTGTAGGACCTGCCCCATGGACCCTTATTGGCCTCTTCTAGCAGCTCCTTATGACATCCCTGCTTGCTTACGCTGATGCACTTCTTGAGGATGCACTTGGCTTCTTTCATTCTTCTACAGCTTCGCTTCCAATACCGGTTCGGTAAAACTTTTTCCTTACCCGTTGCTCCAGCCTTCGCGCTCAGTGGCAGGTGAAACGCGCTGATCTGATCTTCTCGTCCCACCAATATACTGGTGCCCATCTTTGATTGGGCACTTTTCTTGGCATAACTGCGTCACAGTTACATACATCTTTGATTGGGCACTTTTCTTGGCATAACTGCGTCACAGGCTCGGGTAAGCCATTTTGTCATTTGTTCAGCCTTCTGATCTGTTGATCCTGTCAATTGGATATTTCCTAACATCATCAGAAATAGTTCGTTGTCATACTCCTTGGCTTTCCATTCCGTTCTCGTACTTCTGTGATTAGTACAGGGTACCTTGTTTGGAGTGCCCAGCTCCATTATTATGGCGTGGTGGTCACTGCTAGTGTAGTAATCGCTCACGGTCCATTTACTCATCTCTCTTACCAAAAATCTACTGACAAATGTTAAGTCAATCACTGATTCCGAGTCCCCCTTTTTATAGGTGGGTACGTTGCCTTCGTTAACCAGCACCAAGTCCAGAAGTGTGAATGCCTCTAGTAGGAAGACGGATGACAAGAAGAAACGACGGGGATTCAGATGAAGCAGCGAATTTTGGGAAGAAGAAGAAGAAAACCGATTGTGGGAGAGTTCGCGGAATCTCTGTAACTCCGGCTGTGTCCGGAGAATTTGCGGAAAACTGTAGTGTGTAAGCAGGTACGTGCGTTGAGCATTGCAGGGGAGCGGGTTGCTGGGCGCGAGTCGACCGTGAGCGGGAAGGCGAGCCGTCGGAGCAAGGGGCCGTATCGGCGAATTGAGCGCGGTCGTAAGGACTGTCTGATTCGCGAGCGCTGATTGGCCGGGCAGGAGCAGAGAGAGAGAGAGAGAGAGAGAGAGAGAGAGAGAGAGAGAGAGAGAG
>QLSS01000137.1:0-14563 GCA_024372645.1 Trichomalopsis sarcophagae | reverse complement strand
AGAGAGAGAGAGAGAGAGAGAGAGAGAGAGAGAGAGAGAGAGAGAGAGAAAGAGCAGGTGTGAGTAAGAGCGTGGTAGAGAGTAAGGCAAAGCGAGGCGAAAAAAACACGTCCAATCCGAATCCAGGCCAGGCCGAGGCGACGAGGATCATGAAGAGAGCGACCCAGCGACGCCAGGCTAGTCTCGACCGGGAAGGCAAGAAGAAGACGGGACGATCAGAGCCGGAGGACAGCGTCGTTCACCCGACTTGTAAGTTGAGCTTACTCAGGCTGAGTCTTGACCAGCGTGCTGTGACGGTGAGAACATGTGAGTCAAGTGTGTGTGTGAGTCATGTGTGTGTGTGTGTGTATGTGTGTGTGTGTGCGTGTGTGTGAAAGAGAGATAGAGAGAGGGAGAAAAAGAGAGAGGGAGAGAGAGAGAGCACGGCAACGCGCGAGGCATCAGTGGGGCCAATAGGGAGAACACGAAGCGAGGGGACTCGAGGAGAGAAGGAAGTTGGGGACGATATGGTCTACATTCGGACTCACAACAGACTCTTCAGGCTTGTCGGTTCCGTCGCGATAGGGAAGTTATAGCGATGTTATAGGTCGATGACCGATATAGAGGGCTCAGATGCGGACCCAAAAAATGGGCCTATGGAAAAGATGCGACGCGGTGGTGAAGGAAAGAAAATCGTGCGGAGAAAAGTTTCGTCTGTATGAGAGTCGGGTCGAGAAGTTCAGCCGAGGTGGCTGCTCCCAGACAACATTTAACAAACAAGTTTTAAAATTTTATATTTCAAAGCCGTGGTGTCTATGTTCCACATAAGAATTTGTCCAGGTATTTCTTTTAAAAATAAATTGAATATTAAAGAGCAAAAAAGTTAACAGAGTAACGTTTCATTCATTTTTACTAAATTTCAAATCCAATAAGAAGGAAGGAGTTAACAGTCTAGAAAATTCCTAATTTGCTGCAATTTTCTAAAAACAAAAGTAAGTGAAAATTATATAAGGTAATTAATAAATATTAAAAGGTTTGAGAATTTGTAAAATGAGCAGGCTTTGAACGCTGCCACTTATTTTACAAATATATTTTGGGAGAACTTGTCGAGTTGCCTGGAGGGTTGACTGGACTTTGCTTGTCGGAGGCCTTTTAACCTACAGTTCAACAAGACCTGTCCATTAGTTTGGGAAGGATTTTGTATAAATTCACGCTGAATATTAAAATAAATAAGGGAGCGACTCCATCCCGAGTTCAGCTGGGGGCTTTTATTGTAATTAGGTTTAAGTTCAAGCTAAAGTTTAAGCTTAAGCTTGGGATTAATGATTTGGGTTTGATAAAATATTACATGTATCGTCGATAATGTTTGCGCTTTGTAGCATGACATAATTTATGTGTTAGGATTACTAAATAATAAACTTCGAATCAATGGCATTAATAATACAATGTAGTAGTTGAAAATATTTAGTTTTTTATAATATTAATACAATTTGTTTCTACATGATATCCATCAGTCAAACCGTTGCATATTCACGTTCCCTGTAATTTCATTTTAATAAACTAATGGGTGTTGTGATTAAATATACATATCATTAGATAGTACATTGATGATATTGATCTATCATTGCAGAAAATTGACAGATGCCAATAAAAACTTTAAAAATTCAGACGCATTTCCGCTGCGAGCCAATACGCGGGATAGAAACTGTAGTGTATTAACACACACACACACACACACACACACACACACACACACACACACACACAAAAGCAAGGCAGACCGTGTCGGTAAGTAGGGCACTCGCACAAACACACGTGTTAAAGCGCTGATTGTAGGTGTGTATGATCTAGTCTACTGTTACTGTGGCGCCGCCACACGGAGCCAAAGCAAAGAGCTCCGGGACTTGGGCGAACGATTTGGATATTTTTGAATAAAAAAAATTGCATTAATTGCGGAATTGAACAAAGTTAACAATCTCACGCCAAAAAGTTGCGGGTATTTTTGTTTTTTAATGAAAAATCAAACACTATTTCAGCTGCAAGAAACCATAATACATGGTATTCTCAAAACAGGCACTCATATTTCAAGGATGAAATAAATGCGAATCGCTTTCAATTTAATTGCGGATTGCAAATATAAACTTTTTATTTCGTAATTCGCGATAATTATTTAGTTATAAATTAATTTTAATGTCGGGTTATTCGCCGAGCCAGTCCACCGCTCCGCGTCCTTCTGCGCACGTCCAACACGGAAGGTAGGTATATTTTGCGTCGTCACGGGGACAGAATCAGCTGCTTCTGCTTGCGAGACTTAACCTCATCCCGTGAGTCGCCAAAAGAGACTACGCTTGGAAACGGTTGTTTAATTTTATTGATGCAGCTGCAAAAGCTAAGATTTACTTCAATTCTATTCAGTTAATATAAACAAAGACAATCCATCAAGATTTTCAAATTCCAAGTTGTGTTAATCCAATTACGTACAATCATCAGATGATACAAAGAAATGTTCCAAGCAAGGTTCGTGTTAAACCAGCAGTTTTTAATCAACTGAGGATTCCAGTAAATAACTCATGCAGTAATATACTAATGCCACCAAATGAGACTTTAAGCAACCGGGATTTTAATCAAACAAACTATACTAAACAGTGTTCGAATCCATATCAATCCAAAGTTTATTGCAGCCATGAGTTTCTGAGACTCATGGTGAAGGCAAAGTTTTACAACAGAAATAGAGACACTTCTAGAATACCTTATATACGAAATACAATTGCTAATAGTGGACCAAGTTGCTCTACTGGTAATACCACTAATTTTAGGAGTAGCTCTTGTCATAGAAAATGAACTAGTACAGTAGCTTCAGTTTCAAAAAATCCAGTTATATCTCGTACTCCAGTTCCTATAATTAAGTTGGCATAAAAAAACTCGAGTTTAGTGTCTTTATCGAAAAGAAAGATGATAAGGGTAAAAAGAAATACCAGGCCAACTGCCTCAATTACAAATCCAATAAATTCGCCAACACCACTGAAAAGAAGGCCGTTATCCTCTGGATTCAAAAGAACGTAAACTTTCTCTAAAAATAAAAATAGGTTAATAAAAATGAGAAACATGCAACTTGTAAGAATTACAGATATAGTGGTACAACAAAGTTGACAAAATAGTTCCAAAATCCACGTACAAAAAAAAATGTTATGATCAACAATATTGCGTCAGTGTGAAGTAAAAAATTGTGATAATTACAAATGACTGATGAATGCCAGTTAATGAAAGTTTTATTTTAAAAATAATCCCAAAATGACCTTAGTTGATATGGGTGGTGGTATCAAAAAAGTTTGAAACAAAATAGTTCACTCGATAAAGTATTTTATAAAGAAACTTATCTCTGTATATTTGACACTGCGATGCCTTTTGAAGAATTGAAATTGTGATAAACATAGCCAGCATTTTGAAAGACAAATCCTTCATTCGAATGAGCTAAATAACTTGCCACATTACTGAGGTATTTATTCACTGTTCATTTGATTTCTTTGATGCTGTTCCTTCTTTAGGACATATTTTGCTCCCCTTTCAGCTTGCAACGACTTCAATGCTTCTTCCATCAGCTTCTTTGCTTCTTCTTTCATGCTTCTTCCATCACCATCATACTTATCTCTTTCTCGGTTAGATGCTTCTAATTTGTTAGTCGTTTCCTCTAACTGTTGATCTAAATTCGACGTCATCCTAAAGTCTCTACATCACATCTTTTAAAATTTTGATAACCATAAAAAACAATAATTAAACAACATAATGGTGTGATTTTCATAGTCTTTAATTGCAGTAATATTAGAAACAAAGTTAAATACAATATATAACATAATGGTGTACTTGTCACATAAATTCTTATAAAATATACATTTACATTGATTAGTAATATACTTAATATTAGGCTAAGGTAGTAGCTTATTTCACATTTATCAAATCTATATCGTGCAATCAATTTTAAGTAAAGTGTGGCTGATCAGTTCTAATTTATATTATATATAAATTATATTATACTTATTTGTTTAAGAAGCTTTATAGGAGTAGACTCATAAAAATCATTTAGCATAAGTATAAATAAATAAATTAATGAAAATACTAATTTTTTCTTAAATATTTTTCAGAATTCCAGAAGCGTTATCAATAAAAGATTGTATGCATGGATGCAATGCTCTACATGGCTCTCGAAACTAACCGGTATTCCATATTTCTTGCTGATGCGGAGAAGATGGGACTGGTAGTGGAGGCTCTGGTCGCCGTGCTCCCGACTGCAGCAATCCAAGAGGAACGCAAGGAGGAGAGTTTCTTCATCTCATACTCAAACCAGCATTTGCATAGTACTTGCAATGCGCTGTACTGCTTTTGAAATCAATCGGTGCGCACACATTGTAACTAATTATATGTATACAGCTGCACGACTAATAATAACTTACTGGATTTCCCATGCACTGATGTAGTTTTTCAAATGTTCTCCAAATGTCGCTTTCCACAATTTCTTTGATAATTTATTGCTGATGATCGCGTAAACTTTGCGTACTTGCATTGCATAAATGCTTGACAGTTAGGCTTTAAAGAATACTTTCTAATTCAGTCAGCGTATGCAAGACTCTTAGAAGTGAAAAGTAAGCATTGATTAGATTTATATCGGCGTATAATACGCTCCTCTACGCATACGGTAATCTGGATTCAGTAGTAAGTCAGCTGATCATATTAAACTGCATCAAATAGGATTAGAGCCATGTACTCCTCCGGTGATTCGATTTCTTGAACGGTTGGTGATAAACTATCATATAATGTCCATTTTTCTATTTGATCTTCACGTTACGTGGTAAAAGTTTCTAAAATGTATGTTTTATAATGTACAATGTTTTTGCACGGAATAAATTCTCCTTCAAAACACACTACTCCTCTTAATAAGAAGCTTTTCTTTCAAAAGTCTTTTTTTTTTGGTAATGTATTAAGATTAGTTTTTCTAAAAATTGCATTTTTAGCAGTACGTTGCAGTAAAGTAGTATTCTTTTTTTCACATAGAAATTCTACGTCCACTGCAATATAATTATGTAATTCATGACTTAATATTGCATTTTTATTTTTGCATGAATTACAGTGTCACTTTCTCTTTCCAGTGTTCCTTCAGAATAGATTCTAAATTGCTTAGACCAGTTTCTAAAAATTCTATAGCAGATATGCTAGATGTAACTAACTACACACCGTTCTTCTTCAAGTCCACAAGCACATTGAGAATTTTGAATAATTTGGACCAACTTCATTAAATCTATGAGCAAAGTTCTTGCATTGTCCTGACAATCGATGGTACATTTATTTAAATTTATTTCTCTACCTTTATATCGTCTATATAAAATGCTTGCTCTACTATCATAATAATTATTCAGCTCAAATGATTCTTGACAATACTCTAATACTGAGTGCAAACATCCAGTCACAGTCACATTTCTTAGTTTAGTATGAACATCTTTCATGAAATATGTATTTTCTACATACATACTTGCGATAATTTCAGAGATGGTGTCAAATCTATGAAATACTGCCTTCGTGGCAGACAACTACCATTGACTATCAATTTACGATGTTCAATGTAAAATGAACTTTGTTCAACATTTATCGATCAAGATTCAATACTTAATCCTTCTGCTGATGATGCATTATGAATAGTGTTAAATAAGTCATGATTACTGTACTCCGTAGAGTCTTTTTATACATCTCTATGTTGATACTTTTTTTTGTTATGATTTTACCAGAAATTGTTAGTTTTTCTAAATATAAATCCAGTACGTTGACTTGCTCAGGTTTCTGTCTAATGATTTCAGAATGTCGAATCTTGGTAAAGGCAAAATTTGTTAATGCATCTATCTCAATTTTGTCTCTTAGTAAAATTATGTGTACTATTATTGGATTTAGTACGTCTATTTTATAATATTTATAGAAGGTTTCCGATATTGCTGAATTTGCAACATCATTGGACGATGAAAAGCTATTTTTCATCACATTAGTCCAAGATGGAAATGTGTAGCATAAATCTTGAAATAGCTTCACAAAGTTTGAGCAGTAATAAAAATTAGGATGTGCAACTATTTCCTTATCTTGTATACACAAAAATAGAGCTTTTGCAAAAAGTTGATCCATATTATTTAATAAGTATACTTGTGGTGAGAAAGAGAATTTGGTTGCATATATGTGATTCTTGATACTATTAAAACTGACGTTACAAAATCTTTAAACTGATCTAATGTTTGAACTTGGGTAAGAAAGCCAACACTGCGTACATAAAAATCTATAACCCTAGAAACAGCATTTGCAAAGCAAGACCAGGCCTTCATTATACGTAATAAATGTGTTACATATGATCTATAAAAACATTTAGGTGCTTCACTAACTTCATTTATTAATAGTTCATAACAATGTAAATTGTAGCTTTTATATGTCATATTGTTAAAAGCGATGCAAAAAACATTTTGTAATGTTGGCGAACCATCTGTGCTGATTTCTTTTGGTACTTTAGTACCGCTCTCAATCCACTTTTGAAATACTTCAATAATAATTGGCACATGATGATTAGAGAGTAGAGCTTGCAGTAATGGAATAATTTTTCCTTCTAAGCTGATTAGTAGAACATAGTAATATATTGGTCTACTTTTATTAACATTCGTATAAAATAAATATCGTTTTACTAATCTTCCAGTAGAGTCAAATGATAACGGCAAACGTTTTTCTTGCAACGTATTCTACAATTGCACTTGTTTATCGCTCTAGTAAAATATGTTTAACGGCTCCAAGGACAATTTTCTTACGTTGCACTTATTGAGAAACTCTTGATTAGCAATTGATTTTTTCTTGAAAGCAGTATAGCCTAGAGCTCCATCGATTACTTCGTGATGAAGTTTTCGACAGGAGCTTGATGTGTTTAAGTGTGGTGGCTCATAAGGCGTGGTTAATTGAGAAAGTTGCTTCTCTCTATACTGAGAACCAGTCATGGTGACTAAATCTTTTTTCACTTCTATTCTCTTAGACCCTGATAATTTATTCTTAGTTGTCTGAGGTATAGCATGCGTTGCAAAACATCTCACTTTAACTTGATATTCTCTTCATTAAGTTTTTCTCCTTCAGCAAATATGTCACTATTACAGCCAGTACAGTGACCCTTGATTTTGAACTGCTTCTCTGTTATATCGTCATCTTTTAAAGCATAAGCACAGGGTAGTTGCTGACTATGCCATATAGCCATTCTGAATTCATATCTCCAATCTTTACTCACTTTTTTATCACTCCAACTATTAACTACCTGATCAATTGGTATTGTTATATTGAACTCTAATGGTGCATAATCAACTGTGTTCATTTGTTGTTCATGTGGTTGATAGTCATCATCGTCCTGTTTTTTGATTGTAGTTTTCTCTTTGCTTTTGATTTTCAAAAACTTTTGCAACTTCTCCTTTGAACCGTGTTTATTTTTATGTACGTACAAATACAAGGAAGCTGAACAGATTTTGAGATTTAGTAATTTTTTAATTTTTTCCCAAATAGGATCGCTTTTTTCCTTCACTTTTCCTTTGTCGCAACATATTTGCCATTGTTTTATTGATTCACCAGATACTCTGGAGGCACTGACGATTCACAAGACCTTCAATTTAAACTTGTCTGCGTGTGTACAATTAATTCAATTAATAGTATATTACGATACGTGTGACTTAAATAGTTCTTTTTTCCACGGGGCAGTTAGCACCCGAGCGTAGCGAGGGCGCTAAGCGCCGTGTAAAACTGAACTATTTAAGTCAAGAGTATCGTATAAAATTTTATAGAGCAGACTGCTAAAATCCGCAAGTCTCGCCTATGAGGTTAGCGCACTAGCGTAGCGAGTGTGATAAACACGGTGCGAAAAAGGACTACTTTAGTCACAGATAGGCTTGACTTAACAGCGGATTTTAGCAACACTGTGCTATAAACAATCTTTTCATAAAACTTTTGTAGTAACGTAAAATTGCGATGGTTACAGCTAGTTCTTGAGATTCAATTTAAACAGTTTCACGTTCCCCACTCAGACTCTAGAGTAGCCAACTACCGAAAGTATAGTATCGAAACATATACACTTGTATATCTATATATATATAGTATCGAGACAAAACACGCGAGAGCTTATGACCTGTCTTTGTATTGCTCATTCTCGTTTTGAAGTATATTATCTAATATTATTTAAAAAATATTTAATAAGCTATAATTATTGTATGATTCTTTTTTAGTGAAAATAACCCTAAATTTTAGAAGTACGATAAAATCAGTATGAATAGGATTCGTTTTGCATCGATGTATTTTTACAAACGTATTTTTATTTTGTATTTATTTTTAAGGTTTTTAAGGTAATCTCAAGAAAGAGTGGATTAATTTCAAAAATATCTGTTTGAGATCAGCTAGGCAAAAAATAATGGGCAAGCGAGGTCCGAAGATAAATATTTCTCTGAAATGAGAGGGACTGAACTAAGGAAGCATCACATTTTTGATAGATCTAGAAAAGTTAAAAAAGAAGGTCATTTAGTGTGGGTGATTATATGCAACAATTTAAAACAAGGCAATGACAAAAAACCACTTACTGTGCTGAACATTCAATCATATGTAGCTCAAAATCGGAATAATGTTATAAAGGATATCAAAAATATTTCAGCAAATGGTTTATTAAATTTGAAACCTTGAAATCAAGAAAATGATTTAACATTAAACGTAGAAGAAGAGTTATTAAAAATTAGAAGTGATGCATTATATAAGTTAGGTACACAGTAAGAGAACTGTGTACCTAACCATTTGTACTTTTTTTACTGAAGTTTCGAAGCACTTAATATAGCTTCTAATTTTTAAGACATTGTTTTGTTTTTGGCGTTGTCGGATAATTGTCAGAACCATTTACAGCACCAGATAAATCATATAGTAATAAGATATTTATGCTTACTCTTGGAATAGATATATTTAATGAATATATTCCAGTATGTGAATTTTTATTTGAGGAAAAATCTTTTTTCTTGCTTACAAGATTTTTCCATGAATCTGTCGGAAGTGGATTGAAAATACCAAGAAATATCAGTATTCTATTATTGGAATCACATTATTGGTGCCAATTCGTTTTTCAACGCAAATATGTCCTTAGAAAACTGTTTAATAAAGTGTTATGAGTATTTAATCAAAGAAACTGAGTAACTTCCAAGGTGTGTCATTATATATTGAAGAAATCAAAGATGAAAAGGATTATGAAGAGTTTTTGAATCAGGAAGTCGATAAAAATATCAATTATAATTCCTGCAAAAGGATTGTTAATTTCATAACAGATATTTTTGTGAATGCTAAAAATGACATTTCTCGAGATAGAGGAGATTACAATGCCTTCTACAGTGAAATGTTTTGTAAGAAACTTATCGAAGTAAGTATTCAGTTCCTATTGTGGACAAAGGACATGCTCGAAGAAGAAAACAAGAAATCTATTTATATTTAAAAAAATCACAGACAAGCTTTTGAACAGTATATTTTAAATTCATGTGATAATTTAACACCAACACTAGGAATACTGTTAATAAGTATTATTGAATACAATAATGAAAAATTCGAATTTGTTAGAGTTACCGTAAAAGAAAATGCAATAAAGGATATTGATTTTGAAAGAACTTGAATATGTATCCACCAAGAAAATTTAAGTTATTTTGATAGCATAATTGAAATATTAACTAACGTACTCACTAATTAAAAAATTTCAAGACTTTGTTGACAACCCAAAGGACTTAATGAGAGACTTAAAAGCAGAATTTTTGTCTATACAACAAAGTTATGTAATGGATTTTAATGTTCTTCTTCCATTATATAATGTCAGAGTAAAGTTGATTGCAAAAATTTGCAATTCAGACGATGTCAAATTTTGTTGGACTAAAACCGTAGGTGAATTTTATAAGGAGATCATGTTTCCTTATGTTTTTAAGAAATTTTTTGCGCTTCTTGTAAGAAGGATATTTTTGAGCACAGCAATTACCTAACTTGTTAGATGTTATAACTGAATCTAGTTACCACAATATATGTGAAAATTGCGGGCAAACAGTAGATTTAATGAAGATGGAAATAAGTTATTTGTTATGTCTAGATGTAGAAAAGACTGTGCAAAGAACAATTAATTTGAAAGAAATTAACCCAAAAATCGAGTTTGGAGAACAACGATTCATTCTCATCGGTGTAATTAGTTTTACAGAATCAATAGATAAAGAAAAGATACGACATTACGCAGCTTACACTAGAAATTTCAATGGGTTATGGCTTAAGTATGATCGTACACATATTCAAAGAGGGTATCAAAATTGCAAAAAATGAAGCTTATATTCAAGTAGCTCTGGCATTATAGGCTGAGTATGATAATTTAAATAAATAAGTAAGGAATGTATATATTGAACTCTTAATTGTGCAGTATATGACAAAATATAAATGTGAAAAGAAGTGACGAATAGAAACTAGTTTTTGAGATTTGATGTCGATTGATCTGTTCTCTCTTTATCACAACTTTCTATACAATAAATGTTCGGAGGTAGTGGGGAATGTAGCACTATGACAATCTTAATTTACCAATAAAAACTGTTAATACATGTCAAACCATTATCAAGTATTAAAATGAAATGAACACATAAACTAAAAGTTTTGTACTTATATTTTGCATTTCAATTTATTTCTTGATATTTCTAAACATTACAAAATTGTATTTATCTAAACTTTGGGAAATTTACATAAAATACAGTAAAAGAGCAAGCGAGCAAGCACACCTGCTCTAGATGCCATAATTGATCAAATTTGTTTTCTTATTCAACAAGTTTTAACCATTGACGCACTTTTTCCATGTAGCATCATACTCGTACCTTATACCGTATATCGACTAACTAAGTATATAGAAGTGCTGCCGTTTTGTAGGGAGTTTACTGCTCGCGTATTAGTATACATACACACATGTGTGCATGCAATTGTGCACTCACGTGCGTACGGCTGATAAACGTCATTCTGTGATCCTGCCTCGAATGCGATCGCGCGCTTGACGACGTACTCAAGGGAAACATGATCGGCGACGGGGCAATAGTGGCCCGTCACGGCTGATTTCGTCGGCGCGTCCACCAGCTGAACCTCGGCGTCAACGGTAAAAGACTACTACTCCGCTGTGAATCGATAAAATAAAAAGTGAATACTTCGACGTTAGAGAGGTTAAGTCTCAGTTAAGAATAACCCAAAATTAAAATTAATTTATAACTAAATAATTATCGTGAATTATGAAATAAAAAGTTTATATTTGCAATCCGCAATTAAATTGAAAACCATTCGCATTGGTTTCATCCTTGAAATATGAGTGCCTGTTTTGAGAATACCATGTATTATGGTTTCTCGCAGCTGAAATAGTTTTTGATTTTCCATTAAAAAACAAAAGCATCCTCATATTTTTGCAGTGAGATTGTTAATATTGTTAACGATTCCGCAATAAATGGAATTTTTTTATGTAAAAATATGCAAATCGTTCGCCCAGGTCCCGGAGCTGAAGCAAAGGGCTTCAATAATTGTCAAAAAGAGTGGGGGGCAGTCGATTCACCTCTTTATCTTACACTGTGGTCAGTACCAAACGTGAGATTCTTCGACCTCGAAATCGACGTGCGTAGAGGTGTAGCACATCACAGCAATAATTATGAAAAGTACGGTACACAACAAGAAATGAATTAGCTTCTTCAGACTCAGATGATGATTGAGTACTCCTGTCCATCTCAGGTATTCGCAGCATTCTAGACTTCTAATCGGGTTCAATCATCCTTACTTGAAAAAGCTTATTGTCTATTTTCTAATTATTTAATGTTGTATTCTATTTAAAAGGGGTATGTGATATTCTGTTTAAATGATAATATTTTTATCAAAAGATTAATAATAACTTAACGATGTCAATTTCATGTTCTTTACTTACAATGTATCATGAAGGAGTTCATCATCTTGCGTAAGTTTAATTTCACTCTGTGGCGAATAATGGTGATGTGAGATACTGCTTCTAGGGTGATGAGGTCCACGAAAACAAAATGCTATTTCTGCATGTATACACAATAGAAAAATAAACATCATCTTTTGGCTGAAAAAAAAAAACCATAATTATGTTTATATGTTACAAATTTAATTTCAAGAGCAATTGTAAACTATACATTTTTAAAAAATAAGTGTAACATTATTAAACTGTTCATAAATACAAAGTTTAGTTCTTAAGAAAAACACAACCCTTGACTCATACGGATCTTTACGGTATAACGTGAGTTTTCGTTTCGTCAAAACCCGGGGCGCCAGGCACTCACCACTGAGCACCAGAGTCTCGCGACTCCTTCTTTCCAGATTCGGTGAACGAGTAATAGCTCGGTCAGCTCAGCCCCACACTCGCGGTCTGGGAGAGGGGAAGGTTCGGGGATAAAATACCTCAGGTCAGACCAGCCTTGCTTTTTTTTTTTTTTTTTTTTTTTTTTATTTATTAATACCACATACATGCCTTTGATCGGCATCCTATAGAGACAAACAAGTTGCCTGTACATAGGGATGGCATACAGAAAAACTTACTCACTATAATTAGAAACTAACTTACGAACTAAATAAAAAAAAAATAACCATAGAAGGTCATGATGTTGCATTCATTGCTCTCATGTCCTCATACCTTTTTCCCTTAAAATTTCGTAAATATTTATACATCCAAAATAACTCTTTCCAATGAACATTTTTAATTTACTCTTAATAGAGACTTTGCTTAATTGGAGGTTTTTAAGATCATTTGGCATGGAATTAAAAACCCCTATTGCCACATAATAGCTACTTTTTTTGCTTATTGTTTTAGAGATTTTTGGTAACGATATATTTTTATTGCTTGTTTTATTTGCACTACTTGTATATTTATCTCTTAAGTCGCTATAATGATATAGTATACACTCTAGTTCAAACATTTGCCTTATCGGTAGTGGTTGTTTCTCAATTAAACAGCAGTTTTTATTAATAATTCGAAGTATTTTCTTTTGTATATTTTGGATTTGGTTTAAGCAATTATTGTAAGCACCACCCCAGGCAATTATACCATAGCCTACAATACTTTAAAATAAAGCATAGTATAACATCATTAGCGTTTTACTCTCCATAAATTTCTTTAGTTTAGCAAAAATAAAAATCAAGTATCTCATAGTCTTGTGGTTAATGTGCCTATCCCATTTCATGTTATAGTCTATTATTAAGCCTAGATATTTATGACTATCAACCCTCTGTATAATATTATCGCCAATTTTTACATTTAGAGTGCTAGGCACACTATCACAGTAATTGCCGTATGCAATATATACAGTTTTGCTTACATTAAGTGACAGTTTATTTAGGTTCAGCCATATTGCTACCTTACGAAGATATTCGTTTAGTCTATCCTGAGCGGCAGACCACGTGTCATCACATGAAATGATGACAGTGTCATCCGCATAAGATAATATAGTGTCTTTTTGCATATCTATCAGTAGGTCATTCACATATAATATAAAAAATAGGGGTCCAAGAATGGTTCCTTGTGGCACTCCTATAGTAATTTCTTTGTACTCACTTCTGTAGTTGTTTATTTTAACACATTGTTTCCTATTAGATAGATAGCTGGTCAGCAACTTAAAAGCGTTTCCTCTCACACCATATCTCTCTAATTTGTCTAACAGTATATTATGATCTACCGTATCAAAGGCTTTTGGTAGGTCTAGGAATGCTGTCATAATCGGTTTACTTTTATCTAGATTTCTATATATAATATTTGTTAGGCAGTTAAGAGCATCTTTTGTTCCTCTCATTCTCATAAAACCAAATTGTTTATTTGAAATTATTTTGTGCTTGGTGATAAAAGGTATATTATTCTTTCAAAAATTTTTGCAAAGTTTGAAATAAGTGATATTGGTCTATAATTACTCATATAATTCTTATCTCCTGACTTATATACAGGTACTATGTCCGCTTGCTTTAGTACATTTGGCCATATTGATTGTTGTATACTTAAGTTATAAATATACTCTAGAGGTTTTAATAAATATTTAGATAAAGTTTTGATAGTTACTGCATTGATATTATCGACTCCACCAGATTTCTTTTTCATTGCAATAATTATGTTCTGAATCTCAAACATATTTGTCGGATTAATAAAGATCGAGAAGTTATTTCTATCTGGCAGTTTCAAAAGTTCAGAGTCCATATTTTGAATTTGTTTGCTTAGATTTATTCCTACATTACAATAGTATTCAGTCATCGCTTTCGCAATAGTAGTCTTATCATTTACTTTCCGTTCACCAACCATCATACTATCCAGCAGAACTCCTTGTTTCTTTTTTTTCCCTAATTTATTATTTATTATGTTCCAAAGCTGCTTTGAATTGCCACTTGTTTATCTAATAGCATTATTTTCATATTGTGAAATACGCAATTTTACGGTCAATTACTGACCAAGTTAAATATAGGTCAACGTCTTCCCGTCAGATGGAAGAAAGTTCAGAGGCAGGTATAAGTAACAGGACAATAGGTC
>QLSS01000136.1:299159-319155 GCA_024372645.1 Trichomalopsis sarcophagae | reverse complement strand
CCATTTTCGAGAAATTCCGTTATCAATTGTTTTCGCTGTGTTAAGGGCGCGGCCCTGAAATAAAAATTGTGCTAAATAGTGGCTTTTTTCGAGATCTTCCGTTTGGCATAATTTTCATTACGAAAAAATTGTGCAAAGGTTATCAAAAAACGAAAAAACCGTGGGGGGTAAAATATTTTTCATAATTAAAACCGATTTTACCCCAGGATAGGGGTGCGGCCCTGAATTGGAAAGGGCACTATTTGATTGTTCATGAAATTACCTTTCATTTGAGACCTCAAACGTCAAAAAAAAATTGTGCAAAGCATGCTTTCTATCCGTTTTCATGTCGAAATTTAATTTTTTAAGTGATAAAAGGGGTGAAAACTTCATTGCTGAATAACTCAGCTTCCCCAGGGGTATGGGGGTTATTTTTTTTTTTAAATGCATGTTTTTGTGTGCTCTACACGATGGCATAGGTTTCATAGGTTACCCGAAGGGGGCACGAATCATCTATACTCGTGGGCATCCTCCTTTCTGAAGTAAAAAGGAGGAAAAAGATAAGACCAGAAAAAGGGAACTCAATTAAGAATTTCTGCAGCCAATAAACACAAGGTAAGCTTTTTATTTATTGTTTTGAACTATCATTAAAAAAGAAGAGAAAAGATTGCGGGCAGGGACACGAATCCTTACCATATTCCACTCTGGACACCTGTATAGTGTGTCGGATAGTCAGACTTATGCATAAAAGGGGAAACTCTTCAATTTTCCACCTAACAGATGTAGTATATAAAGTTATTTTGAAAATTTAGTCTAGGCGTTGTGTAAAATATTGTTTATTCAGTATATATAGTGAGTAAGTGCAAAAAGTTCGTTTGAGAAAGTTTAAAGTGTAATATAAGGTCACTTCGTATAAAAATTAGTAAAAGTATGTGTATATATATATATATATATATATATATATATATATATATATATATATGGTGATGAGTATGATAATATACAGTAATAGTGCAAGTGTTTATTATAGTTAGAGTGAAAACAATTCATATTTCCTTAAGATTTAAGGTTATGCAGAGGGATAAAATATCAAATATACGTATATACAGGGTGATTCAGAAACAATACAATATTTTTATACCATTGTAATCAACGTGAAAAACTGAGTCTAATGGAATTGGTCCGGAAAATTTTCCTTCACTTTTCACTTTCCCAGTAAGGAAAGAAAAATGCTCCCACCGCCGCGCTTGGCGGAGAAGCGCGTGAGGGGAAGTGAGCTCGGCGGCCGCCGCGGCAACAAGCGAGGGAAGCCGTTGCTACGAAGATTGGCGACGGCTGCGGTGAAATAAGGGGGAGCGGCGGTGATTATAAACCAACGCAACTAACATTGCCGCAACGACTTATGATCGGCTTGCGCTAAAACTTTTATTAAGAAAATTTAACAATTGTAAATATTGTGCATGTAACATAGTACCATTCGAGATGCATGCTAATAAATTGCAGGTTATCAGTAGACCGATGATTTAATAGCTGATATTTGAATATCACTAATTATCTTCTGCTATCAATGATAATATCGAACTCTGTAAGACAAGCATTTCTTCGGTAAAAAAGCAAAGCTGATTTTCAGACTGTCGCAAATTGGCGTACAGTCGCGTACAGCTACGCCCGTCGAAAGCAGCAGCTTAAAAATTTTCGTGCTCTACTGATTTCCAGACTAGCAGAAATCGGCGAAAAGTTGCATAAAGCGTCGCCCGTCACAAAGCAACTTGATTTTACAACAAATAAAACAGACAGATTTTGCCATACTTTCTGCGGAACTTTCTGCGGGACTATCTGCCAGACTTTCTGCCAGACTTTCTGCAGGATTTTCTACGGGATTTTCCGCGGGACTTGGTGCAGGATTTTCTCCTTTGAAATGCTTTTGTAGAAGCAGCTTAAAAGTTCTTGTGCTTTACTGATCTTCAGACTATGCCTAATCGGCAAAAAGTCGCGTAAAGCAATGCCCGTCAAAAGTCAACGATATTTTACAAAAAATAAACGATTCACCGCCAGAGAAGTTCTTTTGAAGAAGCAGCTCAAAAATTCTTGTGCTCCACTGATTTTTAGACTATGCCTCATCGGCGAAAAGTCGCGTAAAGCCATCGCCCGTCGAAAGTCAACGATATTTTACAAAAAATAAACGATTAACTGCCAGAGATATTTTTTTCAGATGCAGCTCAACAGTTCAGGTGCTCGACTGACTTTGAAACTGTTGAAAATCAGCGTTCAAAGCATTTTTCGAGACAGTATGCAATACTTTTAAGAAACTTTCTGCAAGACTCTCTGCGAGACTTTCTGCGAGACATTATGCAATACCTTTTGATAGACTTTCTGCGAAACATAAATTGATACTTTTCGGGAGATTTATTGCGAGACATTATGTACTAATTTTTCCGAAACTTTCTGCGAGACTTAATGCGACAATTGTTGCCAGACTTTCTGCTTTTAAGAAAACTTGATTAATGTCTCACAGAATGCCTTAAAAGCCGATTTGCGACAGTCTGAAAATCAGTTAAGTATGAGAACTTTTTACGTGCTCTTATCTGACGCTGCTTAGCTTATTGCTTGTAAAATTAAATTGACTTTCGACAAGCGTAGCTGTACAAGACTCTACGCCGATTTCGGATTGTCTGAAAATCAGTAGAGCACAAGAACTTTTAAGCTGCTTCTCCAAACGCACTTCAAAGCAGAGAGTCCTGCACGAAGTCCCGCGGAAAGTCCCGTAGAAAATCCTGCAGAAAGTCTGGCAGAAAGTCTGTCAGAAAATCTTGCAGAAAGTCCCACAGAAAGTCTGGCAGAAAGTCTGGCAGAAAATCTCGCAGAATATCTCGCAGAAAGTCTGGCAGAAAGTCTGGCAGATAGTCCCGCAGAAAGTCCCGCAGAAAGTATGGCAAAATCTGTCTGTTTTATTTGTTGTAAAATCAAGTTGCTTTCGACGGGCGTAGCTGTACGCGACTGTACGCCGATTTGCGACAGTCTGAAAATCAGCTGAGCACGATCAACATTTTTCTGAAAGCTCTGAGACATTAAGTTTGCATTTTTACGGAAGAAATGCTTGTGTTACAGAGTTCGATATTATAATTGTTAGCAGAAGATAATTAGCGATATTCAAATATCACCTATTAAATCATCGGCCTATCGATAACCTGCAAATTATTAGCATGCATCTTGAATGGTACTGTATTACATGCACGTTCGATATTTACAATTGTTAAATTTTCTTAATAAAAGTTTTAACGCAAGCCGCTCATAAGTCGTCGCGGAAATGTTAGTTCCGTTGGTTTATAATCACCGCCGCTCCCCCTTATTTCGCCGCAGCCGTCGCCAATCTTCGTAGCAACGGCTTCCCTCGCTTGTCGCCGCGGCGGCCGCCGCGCTCACTTCCCCTCACGCGCTTCTCCGCCAGGCGCGGCGGTGGGGGGGATTTTTCTTTCCTTGCTGGGAAAGTGAAAAGTGAAGGAAAATTTTCCGGACCAATTCCATTAGACTCAGTCTTTCACGCTGATTACAATGGTATAAAAATGTTGTATTGTTTCTGAATACCCTGTATACATATACATATGCTCAGTGATGGCTTAGAATATAGTATATCAAACATATATAGTCATTGTACGAGTATTTCATAGAGGCAAGTGAGAAAAGTTTAGTTTTTCAAGAATTTAGTATGGGCATATTGAAGAAATGTCAGTTTCTACCTTTATTAGTCTATACAGTTACAACCCTAAAAGCTTCTATTGGAAAAGAAGGGTACTAACACGTTTTAAGCTCTCGCAGACAAATGTACATTGATCCCGAGGACGCACACAAACTACCAGAAATGATCAAAGAAATTTATAATGATATCAACTACCATATTTATCCTAGCATCGGAATTATGAAATGTTTTCACTGTGTCACGGAAGGCCACATAGCCAAGATATGCCCCAACCTAATGGAGAAAGACGACGCAAACATAAACAATGCAAATGGACCAGTATCTTCGAGAAACTCGACAAATATTCTTCTAGACAATACTGAGCCGCAGACAACAATAGCAGACAATTCATCATCAGACCCGTCTCCAATACAGTCAACGGATAACCAAATCTTCCTTCTTCCTTCTAACAAAAGGTCAGCTCTATCTAGTATAACGTTGTCATCTACCAGCACGCCCAACAATAGGGATGAAAAACGACTGATAAAACCAAAGGGAAAAAGTAACCAAAAATCTAACAAAAAAATCAACTATGATTAAAAATCGACTAGCCTGGTGGTGTGAACACTATGATATATTACCAAATAATCAAACCGGTTTCAGGACAGGCAAATCTACCATTAATAACCTTATAAACCCATCCATACATATAAATTAAGCCTTTATCAGAAATAATGGTCTTTTAGCAGCTTTCTTGGATGTGTCTGGCGCGTTCGACAATGTCAACTGCGATCTCCTTCTTGGAAAGCTAGCCGATATCGGTTGCTCTGAAAAACTTATCAAATTTGTTCAATTCATAACAAAAGGTAGATCTATCTACACGGACTACTTAAAAACTAAATTTCGCACAGCCGATAAAGGTGTACCCCAGGGAGGAGTTCTCAGTCCACTTTTATACTTAATGTATCTAATATTACCGATAACCTCCCCAAAAGTATACATGTATCTTAATTCGCCGATGACCTAGTAATATATTCGAAACGCCCTCCGCTCAAGAATACAATAAACACCGTAGAAAAAGCGATAAATACAGTCAACCAAAACGTAAAAAATATAGGACTAGATCTTGCACCTCAAAAAACCGTTTTAATCTACTTTAACAAAAAGAATATTAAACCAGGCGAGATTTCAATAAATGTCGACGGCCACGAGGTCAGAACAACCGAATCCACACGATTCCTCGGAGTTATATTTGATTATAAACTCAACTTCAAAGAACACATAAACTATGTAGAAAGAAGATGCAGCTCTGAATATCATAAAGTATCTATGCGGCACCTGGTGGGGCTCCGACCCTCAAACATTGTTGACATTCTATAAAAGCTTTATTCGCTCCAACACAGACTACGGCTGTTGTATATACTTTCCTAGTCACATTGATCAGATAAAAAAAATCGAAAGAATCCAGTACGCCGCGATTAGAAAAGCCATGGGACTCCGCAAGCTCCTACTGCTTGAAGAACGAGCAAGATGTCTATGTAAATGTTTTGTCATTAAAATTCTCAGTAATAAAACATCCCTCACAAAAGAAATAATTCTAAAATATTACCACTCAATACAAAATAAAAGTCAACTTACAAAAATAAACCTGATTAATCGATGTATCAATATAGTTAAAGAAACCTTTAATGAAAAACATTGATATGACATTTACTCGTACGACTTCGAGTCTATTCATTCAAATCTACTTGTTAATTTAGAACTAGGAAAACAAATAAAAAGTAATTGTCCTAACGCTGTTCTCCAAGATCTCCTCACCTCTCACAAATCTTACGCCATATTCACCGATGGCAGTAAGAAACCAAATAACAATTTTATCGGCACAGCTAGTCTTTGTACAAGACCTGGAGATCAGTGTTAAACAAGCCATAAACAACACAGCTTCAATTTTCACAGCCGAATGCTCAGCCATTTCAAACGCCCTAGATATCGGTCTGCAAAACTTAGGTCACTCCTTCTTAATATTATTCTCCGACTCTCTCAGTACTCTAAGCAGTCTTAATTCAACTTAATTCACCGCTAGGATCAACCCACATGTGCTGGAGATAAAGAAAAAGCACAATGTATTCATTAGAAAGAACCCAGAAAACGATATCAAATACTGGATTCCAGCACAAGTCGGTATTCTGGGAAATGAAATGGCTGATCAACTCGCTAAGGAGGCCGCTGAATTGAATGATTGAAACGAAGTTCAATTCCTAATAGGGGTAAAGTGAATATTTTAAATATTAAAGATTTATATTTGTAATATGTGACTGTATAATCCACAAATGCTAAAATCACGTTTTTCTTCTTCAGCCCGAAATTTGAAAGGACCGTTAAGTTAGCCGCAAGAAGTGTTAGGACCGTGAAGTTGACCGCAAAGCTATATACATATGGGCTTGCTTTCTCAAGAAAATATAATACTTAATATATTACAATATTTAGAATTAAGAGGTTGCCGGTGCATACTCTGCGTTCCGGATCTGTAACAGTAACTAACTTGCCAAGGGTCAGGATTTTTTGAGTGTCTTGGTATAAAAATCATTCAAGTACTATGTCTAGGTGTACAAGGTAGAAGATGACAAGGTCTAGGTGGAGCGCTCCGTGGTTTTTGGTGTCTAGGTGTAAAAATAATTCGAGGGTGGTGCATATCAGAACAATCAGTGATTTAATGTTAACAATAAAAATGTTATCAAAAAGCTGTGGTCAAAAGGTGCTAAAGATGCTTATATTTTATTTTTACTATGTTGAATATGAAATACTCAAAAAAATTTACTAAAAAGGATTAAAATCTCTAAAAAAAAATAACTTTTAAAAAAGTAAAAGGTTAGGCGAGTTTGATATATTCCGCAACAAAATTACAGATAGAAAAGAACTAAGATCAATCAAAAAGACACGTTTATTATATTTAATCGTAATGAAGCAAGGAATAACTCTCAAAATAATTACTACGTAACTTGCCATGCCCGTTTCATTCTGTTTATCGGTGAACAACTAAAATTTTCTTTTCACATGCCAGAACGTCATACAAACACCACAAGTACAAACAAATGGGCATGGCAAGATACGTAGTAATTATCTTGAGAGTTGTTACTTACTTCATTACGATTAAATATAATAAACTTGACTTTGTTTGATTGATCTCAGTTCTTTTCTATCTGTAATTTTATAAAAAGATTATAAAAATAAAATTTATTTTGAAACGATTGCTCAAATTTTAATTATAAGAAACGTTACTCACGCAATAAAATTTGCTGAATTTAAAATATATTTTGATATAATTAATATTATATTATTAATTATAATCAGTAATCATTAACTTTTTTAGAAGCCAACACAAAAAAAAAACTAATGCTAAAAATTAATCATAAATTAATATATCTAATAAAACAATAAGTTTAGCTGATAAAACAACTATAATAATTGTAATCATCATTTTGAAAGAATCATACTGATGGATGTGGATAACACTGACATCGTATATTTATCAAATCAAAATAGCAAAAAACTTCATTCAAATTGAAATTTGATTAAAACGGTATAATATTTTATAATACCTTATTGATAATAGATCAATAGATGGGATATTATAAAATACACAGATGATAGATCAATAAATAATTGATTTGTTTTTTCATATAGCCCATACTTATTATTTAAATTCAACTGTCACATTAACATTGAAATGTATTCAACGGTATACTAAGTTAAATATTTATTTGAATGTGCATTTTCGGTCTTTTCCGGATCATTTTGTATTTATTCCCGATACTTCCGGTCAACTTACGGTCGAATTCCGGTATACATTTAGTCTACTTTCAGTAAACTTCTGGTTTACCTCAACCCCTAAGAAGGGGTAGTTTTGGGGATAAAGTGAACTTATAGTCGGAGACTACCAGACACATTTCAATATAATAGAGGAAGAGGATGACCTGAGATTTGTAAATAGTTTTGTAAATGATTTCGGACATGATTTTTCACGCGAAAAATCATATTATGTAGTTACGTAATTCATTACGTTAGAATTCAAGCAATCTATCACGTAATATACCTCCGCTTTTTAGTTTCATATTGTCTATAATTTTTATAATTTCTGATTCGATGGTTGATTTAATGTAGATTATTTTTGGATTACTTTTAGGTAATTCTAGTTTTTTATTACTTGGTGTAATTATTTTATTACTCAATGTTTCGCCAAGTATGCAATAATATTCGTTCATTTTATTTGCAATTTCTATTCTATTTGTGATTATTGTATTTTCTTCAGTTTTTTGTTGACTAATAGTAGTCTCAGTTTTATTTTTATTTTTACCTTTTTTCTATTAATGCAGGCCCTGAGTTTTCTGGGATCATCACTATTTTTCTTGATTGTTTTCTTTTCATGATCAATTTTCGCTGCCCTTATAACTTTATCTAGAGTTTTAACAAATTGTTTATTTTCCTTTAGTTCTTTATTATCCGGATGTTGTTTTAGTTTGTTATATAATTTTTTATTCGTAATACAGGATTTTACTATCCCATTTTTTATCGAGTCTTTTCTGGGAATTTTTTGGAATCATGCAGGTTATATTTTCGCTTGGATCTTTTGCATTCTTAAATTTTGTCCAATTTACTTGCTTAGCAGTGTGATTAAGTTTTTTGTAATTGTAACGATAAAAGTCTCCTTCTAACTGTTATCTTGTTTTAGTGTTGGATTTTTTAATTCCAAGAATGGTGGATAATGATCAGCAATTGGCGTCATTCAGGACGTCAGTTTTAATAAAAATATTATCAATACACGTTCCTTCATTTGTAGTTATGTTTGTTGGTCTGGTGGTGTTTGTAAATCCTAGTAGAAAACCATTTTCCCAAAAGGTTGTTTAGGAACTCTACACTTATATAATTGTAATCCTGTATATTTATGTTAAAATCACCAATTATAATATAGTATTTTTACTTTTTTTCTGATCTAAATAGATTTTGAGATTCTGATGAAATTCTATACAACTTAGTCGGTGTGATCTGTATAACAATAAGATTTCTAGTTGTTTTTTATTATTAAGGGAGATAATTGTGTTTAGTATTTTAAGCTTACCTATTACAATCGTATCATTAATATGTTTAATATTCTCATTTACATAAACTACAACACCATCATTTTTATTGATGTCGCCGTGATTGTAATATAATTTGTAGTCTTTTATTCTATAATACTGATAATGTGTTAATTTCCAAACCTTTGTGCATACAATAACATATGGTTTTATTTTTAGACTTTTAAGAAAGATTTGTAACTTTTCGAAATTGGCATTTAGGCTTCTGATGATTAAGTACAGAATAAGATCATTATTACTACTTCTATCCTTATTAAAAGTCTCGACATCCCTGTAAATTCGCTCTAGTTCATTTAGACTTTTTTGTATTTCTTCAATCAAATTTATTATTGCATTATTGAATATCTTCAGCTGCTGTGTTTGCTGGATAATTTTGCTGACTGGTACCTTGGAGTTGCGTAGCTCTTTGGAATTTTTCCACGTTCTTTCCTGGTGCTACTGACCTCTGGTATAGTAGCCTGTTAGTTTGTATTGTCTGTATTTGTTTAATTGCACTTGTTTCATCCTAAGCCGGTAATACAGGTGAGATTGGGTAATGAATAGAGTTAATATATTTTTTTATCTTCTTTTTGAGTATAGAACACTTCAATCTGTCTGTTGGTAGATCATCTGTTGTTAAACCTGTTTTACATTTATTATTGTTAAATACACAGTTTACACACTCAATTTTATTGTTATTGCATACACTCACATTGTGTTTATCAGAGCACTTTATACATGCAGGATCATTTCTACACTTTGATGCACTATGTCCGTATCTTCCACAGTTGTAGCAAGGGGTAATGTTTATCATAGGCTTTACAGCACTGATGACCTACAAAAATCTTATTGCTGTTTTCACGCATTGACATGGGTATATCTGGTGTGCATTCCATTAGTACTGTGCTGATTTTGTTCCTCTTATTGGTGTACATCTGCAGTACCTTACATGAGCTGTTTTTAAAGTTGCGTGTATTAATATCACTTTCTATGTCCAGTTCATCCATGTTTGTAGCGTTGTCTATACCAACAATTTTTATTTTTGGATTACCTTGTTGTTCTACCTTGACTTGACAATTTTTAAGTTTACTTGTTAACACGTTCTCGAGTGTTTCTAGACTTTTTGAATTCATACAGCTGACTTTTATTTCGCTTTCATTCTTTTTACGTATACACTTAGTTGGCTCGTTCTTCTCTGTAACTGGGCACTTCGTGAGCAGTTCCATTGTGTTTATCCGATTGGGTTCATTAACCTTAATCATAATACTTGGGACTCGCTTTGGTTTCGGCTTTATGTCTCTTATAACCTCTGCATATGATTTTATATTTGTCTGTGACCCTGTGATTTTTGTCTTGTAGTTCTGCTACTAGTTGTTTCAATAGGGTGTTTTCTGCCACAATATTCTCCATTTTATTTTCCTCGTCCATAATTGTTGTATTATGTTTTTTAGCCGTTTTATTGTGTAATTCTTTTAGTAGTAGTTCCCTGATTTCTACTGATGTTTTCGTTTTTATAAGCGCAATGGTTTTCTTTGCCACATCACTTAGCATATATTGTTTGGTATTAGTGGTTAAATCTCCTAGGACACGATCTTGGAAAATAATCAAATGTTCACCAACGTTCACAGGGTTTTTAGTCTTCTTGAAATCACTTTTATGATATGCGTTCTCACAAATTATACAAATCACTGTTTTCACTATTTTACTTGGATGGCGCTATATTGACAGTATTATATGTTATTATTTAAACAAAAATAACATGATTAAATTTTATTTATATACAAAGTTTTATATACTGCTCCGAGCAATGCTGACTGAACTGACTTGTGCATATCTGCACAAATATTTAATTGCAGCATCCCCTTTATTTGGACCAATTTTAAAATAATCTTTATTTATTTATATGTATACACACCACATATATATATATATATATATATATATATATATATATATATATATATATGGGTGTGTGTGTGTGTATGTGTATGTGTATCGCCCGACCGTATTTATTAAACGGGCGCCAGGTCGAATGAATTTATCTTTAGACAAAATTCACTAACACGTTGCCGGCTAATAGAAACTTCTTATCTCTGAGGAGATCCGGCCGTGGATAAAGTCGGGGGAAAATTATGACACTTTATATTGACACACTGAAATAACACGTCTTTATTTTTAGTCAGTTATGCGTTTCACAACAAAGCATCGACTGAAATTCGGCGTCGAACTTAAATCCGAGTGATACGCTTTCGCGAACGAAACTTCCAACGGTTACACAGAATGGCTTCGCAAATCGAGCAAGCCTACTCCTGGCAGTATGTCCATGAAATTCTTAAACGAATACTTCACTTGGTCTACCTCTGTAAATACTCTCTGCTAATCTTCCTTTCTCTTGTTCGAATGATCTCTCGTTCTCTAAAAATTCCTATCTATCCCTCTAAACTTTAATTCTCGGCACTACCGGGGGGTTCGTTCTAGGCAGCGATTCGAAACCTCATGAATTCATTCTCGCGACAGAGTTAGCCACGAGGTTCTCGTTCACACACTTGCACGCATGCGCATTACATATTTTTTTACGTTATCCTTATTTTATGCGTTTTCTGGAAGAACATTTTGCCCAGAAACACACTCTCTCAAACTGGTACGATTCCTTCATCCCATACATGAATTTGCCTCTCTGATTTACATTATTTTTATCTCGACTCCATTATTCTCTTATTCTTGTATCGGCTCTCACGCACGCACGCTCGAATTCATTGGTGAGCCGCGAGCGAGTCTGCACGAAGCGGTTTTCGCTTTCTTTCTTGCTCACGCTGGTGCGGTGCTATGCTGAAGTCTTCTCTGGTAGTGCGTGTGTGAAGGCTGGTGGGAGTTTAGTAGTGAAGCTGACGGCGAAGCTACGCAGTATAGTGCGGCTTGGTCTGCTACTCTCTCTCTCTCTCTCTCGACAATAGCATAAATAAAGCGACCGAACGGCTCAATAGAATACACTATGAATGCATTATACAGAAACGCGAGAAGACGAGAGACGTCGAAATCAAAAGAGACTTTATCGAAACTAATGACAACCAATTTGAATAATTAACAACGAAAATTATAACAAGAGCGTGAATCCCCAAATCACAGCATCATAAAACAAGCACTACAGACTATAGAAAACGCACACACAGGCAACTACAAGATACATCTTATATCTCCGGATAAACGACATAAAAATTTCGAGACAATCAGTCAAAACACGAATTAAGCAAAACCGTTTATAATTAATAATTGTCGGAATCGGTAAATTACAAATATATCTTGAATAAATCGTCTCTGTATCTGCGACATCCTATGTAGTTAAGCATCGTAAAACATTCTTGAAATCCGAAACAAACCGTATTAACTATTATAAGTCTGTCTAATATTTCAACTTAAATCGGAAGCGAATCAATCGACACTCCTATTTCTGAATCCCTCTCGGCCCTTAATCCCAATTGTTTGCGGCACTGTTCACCGAAGCTGCACAGCTAACCGGAGGACCCACCACTGCTGGAGACCCGCAAGACAAAAGGTAAGTGTCGATCATATTTTTAGGATAAACTAGTTAGATGCTCTCTCTCTATCTCTTTCGCTCTCTCTTTCTCTTCCTCTTTCTCCTGAAAGAGCAAGCAGTAATTAAACTAGCGCTTTATTAACTTAACATTAAGTAGATGCCTGATCCCGCATTCGTTCTCTCTTTTTTTTTTGCAATTAAATTGAATTAACAAGATGTTACGAGGGAGAATTGCGTCCGAACCCGACATCATACTAGATCGAAAAACGGTTAAACTATTAAGCAAGAATGCCAATAGATTGATTATTATTCCCGGTCAAGCAGTTTACTCGTACAGATATTTTCCGCTGTTGCTTTAGATCGCAAAGGTGTCTAAATCGAGACGTCTTTTGTGTTCCCCATGATTAAAATAACCACCTGATGATTCGTCCGCTGACAGCCATCTTACGGCTCAGGGCATTAATATAGGGTGCCTGTAAAGGCATATGTATATAGAATAAATAAATAAAAAAAAAGAAATAAAGTCATCTTGGTTCAAAATTTTGAGGTAAAATAGCAAGTAGATGTGTCAAATTCAAGATGTCCAGAGCTTTTTTTCAAATTCAAAGGATGCAATGATAGACTTACTGACTCGATGTTTAACTTTCCTTCAATTTCACTACTCAAACCG
Organism: Trichomalopsis sarcophagae; assembly: GCA_024372645.1. Lineage (NCBI taxonomy): Eukaryota > Metazoa > Arthropoda > Insecta > Hymenoptera > Pteromalidae > Trichomalopsis > Trichomalopsis sarcophagae. The sequence continues at coordinate 306,181 of QLSS01000136.1, read as the reverse complement.
CATTGAAGATGACTTTGGGTTTAGAGATGCAATATTAATATATTTTCACAACTCAGATATTGAATGGACCCTTTTTTATGCCAGAAAGTAGCGTAAAAAATCGTTCATTCCAAGCGTGTGTAAAAAAATTCAAACTCAAGTCGAGAAAAATGACGACGAGGGGAGAAAATCGGCTATTTTTCCCTAAGCTGAGCACCTTACCCTTGTTCGAAACAGTCCATTTTTTATCCTTGATGCACAATGTATGAAATCATTATCTCTGGTACTAGTCTAGGTCGTCAGATAAACTGTGGTTCTCATCTGCTAACTTATCTTTCTAGTACTCCGTAAGCTACGAGTATATCACTCTTAAACGAGTACTACGGAGGATCGCTGCTCTTTCTATTATGTATCAATATAAATCATATATCATTTAGTTAGCTCGTCTCGAATCGAGTTCGTCGATCTCGTTATGAATTTAAAGTCCAGTGTTGATCTCATTATCTAGGCAAGCAATCAAAATCACATATTGAATGATTTACACCAAAAGTCATTATGTTCAAGGAAAGGATTTCGCGTTCGAAAAACAGGCTAAGATAATAAAAACATAATATAATAATGTTACATAAAAAACTGTATTCATGAATTTAATATCGGTATGAATATCTTTATTCATTCCGTAGGAACAAGTTTGGTTTACAAAATTATTAACGATCAGGTATCTTTATAATTCATGTCAACGTATCCAAAGCAATATCGTCATGATTATCATGAGCACAGCTTTTATTTATTTTAAACATTCCACTGCTAATTTCTTTAGAATTTTTCGAGTATAAAATTGAATCGTTCTGAGAATTTTTCAACAACCATTGAACATTTTCTAAAGTGCCTTTACTAGTTGATCTGCAACCAAACCACCAATAAGCTATACTTCTAGGAAAAGATGGACTTGCCACATCAACCTAAAAAATAAGAACATGATTGAATACTTTTAAAGAAGTTATGACATTTACATATAAAATATATATTATTATCTACAAAAGCTGAATATTTGACTACAGTAAGGATATATTTTAAGGGATCACTCTTATGCCGTCAGATGCGCAGCAAATAGGCTTAATATCTAATAAGATCAATACGCGACCTTTCCCGTCTTTTGTGTTGTAGCAAAAAATGTCCCTTGATGTCCTGATGGAAATAATTGGGTGTGCCAAAGTGTGCTTTAATGTGCCATACTGTGCCGTACTGTGCCAAAGTGTTCAAATTCGGATATTTGCTGCACTTTGGCATACTTTGGCATACTTTGGCACACTTGACACACATGGGTTTTTCGGAAACAAACATCTCTTTTTTGACACAGTATGGCACAGAATGTCACATTATGGCATAGTATGGCATAGCATAGCATACTTTATCACACTTTGGCACATTATGGCACACTTTGGCACATCCCGCCGCACGGGCGCCAAAACATTGCCACTGCACGATGCCGTCATATGGACGGTACGCCTGAAGCTTGAAGTCCCAGTAGTACATAACAATAAATAATTTAATAAAAAAAAATAATTTAAGCCTTGGTGAGACTTGAACCCAGATCCTTTTGGTTAACAAGCTGGAGGTCTACCACTGAGCCTCGAGTACTCGTTACAGTTAATACAAAAAAATTAGACTCATGTTCTTCAAGCAGCTTTAGATACCTAGTACTTTTACAATATTAATTAACAATTGCCCGTTATTCCCTTAAAGCTGCTGTCCGCCGTAAATGTTGGGAAAACATGCCTTAACATACGGAGAATCCGCCGGGAATCCAAGTTTTCCGGATTTCGACCAAAATTTTTCTAAGTCCTTAATTCCCGAAAAAACCATGTATGTCAAAATGTACCAAAGTATGCCAAAGTGTACCAAAGTATGCCAAGGTATGCCAAATTATAAATTTACGAATTTGAACACATTTCCACTAGGGTTAATTATCCCATTATAAGTAATATGACGATTTAGTATTATAGTTTAATAAACTAAAAATAGCATTAAATAAAAAATATATCGATGAGAACTTTCTACGTCTTTTGTATCGCAGACGTAATTTGTTAAAATATATATAATTGAGTTCCATAGGTAAGCAATGCAATAGAAAGGAATACACGAGTATTGACGCTTCGCTCGGAACAATACTCAGTTCGAAATGACGCTCTGATTTTGTCAGTTGTTCAGTGTAAAATAACACCATGATTTTGAAACGCACTATAACACATCGATGTACATACACAAGTACTTAAAGTGTTGCGGTAGTATCCGTATACTGTAAAAAATCCTTGATATAAATACAAGCGTATTGTGAATCTACAGTGTTATGTTTTTGTTATTTTACTCGTCTAAAATCTCAAATTTAACACGTTTAACATCGACTAGTAATTTCATGACGAGACTACAAATTTACTACTCTGAGACTGAGACCAGGTCACTGAATTTCTTACTCTGAGAGTTGTATTGTTACAGAGTATTTTTTACAGTGAAGCTGCAGCATGCAAATCCGGACGCAGTTCGCGCAGAAGAAAGGGCAATATATATATATATACACACACACTCAGCGTGTAGTATACGGAGCGCGCGGAAAGAGAGAAGAAGGAAGAGCTATAATTAGCACTTGAAGGGGGAGGGAACCCTATTGCACCGTTTTTGGGTCACGACATCTCGATCAAATTTACACCCCACGGCGCGGCTAAAGATGTTTTACGTCAAAAGATGTTTTACGTCAAAAGAGTAAGTGCTAATAAGTACCCTTCGAAGCCTCAAACTCAAGTAAGTCTGCGGCGAGTGAATAAATAAAAATTATAAATTATGGCCTTATGAGAAATGTTATATCTGATATTATACCCGAATGAATATGAGAATCAAAACAAAACAAGAAAGATTACGCCTATGCCTCCCGCTAATGTCATTCTTTTCTCACGCATAATTTAAGTCATTATACATAATATACTATATTTAGTATATAATATATACTGCTTGTAGGTAGCACTGATTTGATCTCCTTTTATAGTCATTTTTTTCCCTTTTTAGCCATGTATGTTGCACAAGTTATGCAAGAAACGCGGAAAAAAATTATGAAAGTTATTGTTTACGTGATCAAACGTCAAGTGTAAAAATGTTCGATCATAGCAATGATCCAGATTTCGACTGTAGTGACGAAACACTTCCGGAGATACTCGGACAAGCAAAAATTTAGCAGTCTTTATTTTCAAAACTATTATTTTCAATTTATTGATATTACATTTCTTTTTTCTCCATTTAAACAGTTTAACCTTTTAGTTTTAAGGATGTGACACCTTGAAAACTTTGTGTTAATCCGATAGGAATATCAATTAAATTCGTCTTGTAAACGTTATCTTTCTATTTAGATTATATGATCTTTCAAATTATGTTTCTTTCTGGAAATTAAAGAAGTTAATTTAATAAAATCATATTTTGTGAAAAGGAACAAGGTATGAAAACAATTAAAGAATATTTAGATGAAACGAGAAGAAAGCAGATACAGAATATATCTACCTAAGGTAGAGGCTATGGTGAATAGTAAACAAAGAATGGGGAGGACGTTGTGAGGGCCAGGCAAGGGACATAGTTCTCTTATGTATTTTGTAAAACAATACAATCTTGATTACAATCTTGATGTCTTGTGACCCACCACCTAAATCGCTTAGGACAAGGCTGTGCTTGTTTGCTCTCCATAGTATCGTTTGTACTTTAAAGAAAATCCGCTACTACTCCTCTTTCTATTTATAGTGCCTCGAATTTTTCGAAAAAATTTTACAAAAAACTTTCTTTTTTTTATATTTTTACTCTCTCTCTCTCTCTCTCGCTCTCTCTCTCTCTCTCTCTCTCTCTCTCGCCCTCTCTCTCTTGTTGCGCAGGTAGTGCGACGTATCCGTGTTGTGATTCAGGTATACGCAAAAGCTAGACTTCGCAACGTTACCGCCACACACGTTGCATTAAAAATAATCACTTTGAAAAATAAAGGTACGGAACATAGAGACAGGAACGAGAAGATTTTAATAAAGTTGGCTGCAACTGAATGGGGGAACAAGAAAAAAATGACCTAAACAATCGTAAGGCCCATTTTCTTTTATAGCTGAAAGTTTCACAGAAAAGGTTGAAAAAGATGCCGAGCAGTAAAAGAATAAGAGGAAGGTAATTTAGAGGCCTACAGGAAGGAGGTAGGAATCTGGAGAGCAAGAAAAAATAGAAAGGGAGAAGAAAATGGTGGCAGATAGATAGCTGCAGAATTAAGAGGAGAAAGTGGAGCTAATAGAAGGTAAATTAAAGGAAACAGATACACCTTAAATTGTCATAAAATGAAAAATCAGATTTTTATTTATATATTTTCAAAATTGTTTAAAAAATGAATTAAACTATTAAATATATTTAGGTATAATGTAAAAAACATAAAACAATGTTTATATGTGCCATATTATTAGGTATGACATTTCTTCGAAGGCTAAAATTTAGAATTTCCATTTTTCATATAGTTTTCAGATGAATGTGGAGTTTTACGAAAAAATATTATTTAAAAAAGTTTTCTGAAAGTAATCAACAAAAATTGTTTTAACAGTTTAAAAAGTAACAAATTTAATGTTAATATCCAGACAACCTTTTTAAATAATATTTGTTTGCAAAACCCCACATTCATCTGGAAACTATATGTGTTTGAAGCGTATCTATCAGTATAAATGTGCCCTTCAAAGCCTAAATCTTAAGTAAATCTACGGTAGCTGAAAAATGGAAATTTTTAATTTTGGCCATTGAAGAAATGTCATACCTGATAATATGGCACATATAAATATTGTTTTATCTTCTTTACATTATACCTAAATATATTTAATAATTTAATTCATTTTTTAAACAATTTAGAAAAAATATGAACAAAACCTCAGATTTTTCATTTTTTGACGATTTAAGGTGTATCCGTTCTCTTAAACAAACTGCAAAAAGAGATGGACAAGTTCAGGAAATAAATGAATAGCAAGATAGAAAGACCGCAGAAGAATCAAAAAAGGAAAACTGAATTTAAAGAAAAGTAAAATGAAAAAGAAAGAGAGAAGGAAGCGGAAGAAAGTCAGAGATGTTAGGAGGGCGAGAACTGGAAAGAAAAGAGATGCTAGGATGAGTCACTAGAGGACTGGCTGGATGACTTACTGTAAGGCGTGGAATGGGAAATACAGGAGTGTGGGTACAAAGAATATTTCAGTCAATGAAATAAATAAAAAGGATAAACAACAAAGAGAGAAAGACAAGACAAGGTTACTGAAAGAAAGAGACGGGACAATCGTCATAGACACGATAGTGATAGAGGTGAGAAACAGACGAGAATAAAAAAAGGGATGAAACAGAAAGAAGAGGATTGAGTAATAAAAACCAGAGAAGAAAGGCTTTAAAGAATCATGAGTATAGCAGAAGAAAATAGAAGAAAGGTACACGTAGAAACACACACACACAAACTTAACCTAACACACGCGCAATCACATAGACACAATATGAAATCAAATGAAATATTTTAAATTGTCATAATATATATCAAAAATATAAAAAAAAAATATATTAATTACGTCTATTTTTTTTAAATTGTTTTCACAGCTTCCAATCGACTTGAACCAATTCTTGAAAATGTTTTTCAGAAGAATATATATTTTCATGTCTATATCATTAAATAGTTTTTTATTTATAAAATACATCAAGTTTTGTGAAATAAATGCAACAAAAAAAATCCGGACGGGCAGACAAATGAACATTTTTTAAGTTCTTTTAATGCTACAAACTAATTGAAATTTGATACGTTCATAATTTTTTGTAACCTGAATGATTTAAGTTCAAAGAACATTTTTACTTTAAACTGGATGTAATGTTCGAAATATTTTAAAGAGTTTTGGAGGGTTTTCACAAAATTGACCGAATATAAAATTTTAATATAGTGCAGACTAGCAAGTCCACCTCGCTTTTTGCGTCGCTCGGTTGATGTTAGGTATAAATATTTATAGCTTGGGTACGTTAAACCCTTCAATATAATAAAGGACGTTAAGTAATTGGAAAAAAATATAAAAGGCTTTATGTCACACGGGTACGTTAAGTCTTTCAATATAATAAAGAATGTTAAGTAATTAAGGATGCACCACCTTTGGAATTAAAATAAAAAATTTTCATTAAAAATTTATAAATATTCTTATATAAATAAACCAATTTTTTTTACTATTCTAAAACATAATTACTTTTATTTTGATGGTTTTAGACCTTCTATATACCTCTATAATACCTATGTATAGTAGGGAGTCCATAATTCGCTGACCGTAAGATTCCAAATGAACGAATGGCCCAAATGAGCTTAAACACCAGGGTCCTGTCTTAAAAAAGTGATGGATATCGTTGTGAAGCATTTAATTGAGAATCGTCGCCTGGTACAAGAATTAAGGAACGCGAATCAGAAATACGGATTTTATTGTATAACCTACAAACACTTCAAACAGCTGGCGCTAAGCAGGCAGCAAAATTTAAATGTTAATTATGACATGATAAGGAGTGCGCGAAACGCACTTAAATTTCCTAGTATTGTTTAAAAGTACATTAGTTATGGTATGAATGGGGGGATTTGGTTTAAATTTCATAGAAAAAAAGTTACATGACAATTATGTATGTCAAGTAATTAGAAAAATATATGAGGATCATAGGATTCATGGATAAGCCCTTAATTATAATTGAGGATGTTAAGTAATTGGAAAAATATATAAGAGGCTGTATGCCTCACTGGTACGTCAAACCCTTCAATATAATAGAGGACGTTAAGTAACGAAGGTACGTCTATTCTATTAATATAATAGAGGATTGTTAGTGTTGGAAATAAGGATAAATTTGTGTAAATGAAGTACACTGAGGTTATCATTAAGAATATATCATACAGTGGTAATAGCCACAAGTCGGCGGTGTGTCTGACTAGCTCGAAGTCCTACAGAGGAGAGAGAGAGAGAGAGAGAGAGAGAGAGAGAGAGAGAGAGAGAGAG
>QLSS01000136.1:287691-298083 GCA_024372645.1 Trichomalopsis sarcophagae | reverse complement strand
ATATATATATATATATATATATATATATATATATATACCTATATTATATAGTTGTTGGGGAGATACTCCCCCCCCACCCCCCCCCACACCCCCTACCAAATAACGTAAAAATTATTCATTAAACAAGAACATAATGTTCGTAATTAATAATTAATTTATACAATAAATTGTGTGTACACACAAATCAAGACGACTGTAGAGAAGGAGAGTCAACGAAATAGTAGTTTGGAGTCAGAAAATACTGAAAACTTTTTCAGACACCTGCCGCCGCGTGGTGGCGCTCCTAACAGCAGTCTTCTGGTGACGTCACTCGCGCATGCGTAGCTGCGGCTAACTGGGAAATTAAATTTTGTTATGAAAATAAATAGTCTCTGTGAACCTTACAAGAATAAAAAATTAACGATAAACAAAAATTGCCTAATAAATATGTTGACAATCAATGTATTTATTCGTTAGAGACTAGGCACTGGTCATACATTTCGTGGCTATTTTTGGCCCCGATATATTCAAACTTAAGTTTTCTAAACGTATTTTTGGCTGCTAAATCTTAGCTCATTTAGTTAATTTTTGAAGTGAATACTTCTTATAGGCTCGCTAGGTACACATTTTTACCGGGGAGTGAATCGAGAAAAAACCGACCGCCACGCAGTTATACCGAACGGCAGAAAGAATTGAAGTTAATTTAAAACCAACAAAACATAAATTTAAATGATGAATTTCTAAAGCGTCAGATAAAAAATATTAGCACGTGAATTCTGTATTACGGTGCTTACTATGATCAAATATTAATTGTTTCAAAAGTTTTTAACAATTTAAAGCTTTAGTAAGAAGATGAAAACAAAATAGATCAAAAACTTTAAAGACTTTAGAAACTTAAAAACTTTAGAAAATTTTTAATATTTTTATAGTCGAACTTTTTCCCTATCTTAATTTGAAATCTGACAATTCTATGTTATCCTTTTGTTTTACTTTCCACGTCGTCGCAATGACTTGGGAATTTTACGTCGACGAATTTACTTCACTCAGCCACTTTTCTAAATTTTCCCTCTAAATTGCTAATTTTTGTAGAAATCATAACTTTCCACCTCTTCTGTTTGTTTGCTAGGCCTCAACTGATTCACTCGCAGTATTTATTTAATTTTATTTTGCACATAGTTTAAAAAAGGTGTTTTGTTGACTAGTACGGATTGCACAATGATTTGAGATGAGGATTATTTATAACATAAAAACAGATCGCACAATGAGGCAATTCTCCGTTTTTAGGCACTCGCCCCGTATAAAGAGTTTCGAAGAAATGTCTTATACCCAGGGCGAACGCCTATTGGATTTGACCAAAAATGTGTTTTTTTTCTTTCTTTCTGAGCTATTTTTTACAAAAAGGTTTTTTCATAAAAGTATTCTGGATATTTTGTAGAAAATTAAATTCTAAACAAATTAACTGTATTTAAATAGCCTCAATATCCAATTGAAAAAAGTCTTTCTAGTAGCGAAGCCTCATTCTCCAAAAAGTGACTTTCCGTCCGTGCGCAGGACCTGATGTTCATAAAAAGTGACCTTATATTACACAACATACTTGTTCAAAACAACTTTTTTAAGTCAAATTCATTATGTTTATTAAATATACTGTATTCTAAGCCATCACTGAGCATATGTATAAGTATATATACGTATATTTGATATTTTGTCCCTCTGCATAACCTTAAATCTTAAGGAAATATGAATTGTTTTCACTCTAACTATAATAAACACTTGCACTGTTACTGTATATTATCATACTCATCACCATGTATATATATGCATACTTCTACTAATTTTTATACGAAGTGACCTTATATTACACTTCAAACTTTCTCAAACGAACTTTTTGCACTTACACTCACTAAATATACTGAATATATAATATTCTACACAATGCCAAGACTAAAATTTCAAAATAACTTTATATATCACTTATCACTTTCTTAAATAAACTTTTTGCACTGTAACTCACTGTATATATTGAATATACTATATTTTACACTATGCCTAGCCTAAATGTTCAAAATAACTTTATATATCACTTCATACTTTCTTAAATAAACTTTTTGCACTCTAACTCACTATATATATTAAATATACTGTTGGAAATGAGTGTTCGAATTCGCTACATGTCCCTAGGAGAGATGTCTATAGGAGAGTACGGAGATACTGTAGAAATAGGTCTCTCGAGGCGTACGATAGTCAGTCGTCGTTCGCATCCCGCTTAAATAAAACGTCAAGTATATTATTACAAGCTATTGATATTTCATTATCCCATCTACCTTTCCCCATACACTCGATATCATTTGCTACATATACTATATTCTACACTACGCCTAGCTTAAATTTTTTAAAAAACCTTATATTACATGTCATACTTGATTGAATCAACTTTTTTCACTTAAACTCTACATCATTCCTACGCTAAATTTTTAGAGTTTTTTCTCCTACTTTGTTTTACCTCTTCTGACTAAACGTTCTCTGTCTTCTGTCTTCGTGAATCTTGTAATCCTGTTGCTTTCTTATCACTCCTTTTTCTTAAAAAGCACACGCATCATCACAATATATTATTACACAGCCCGTAACCTGTAAGCCTGTGAACGGTAGAGGTTTGCCTTTGTCACGTCGTACACAAAATTTGTGCTGCCCTGCTATGGCTGTCAGCAGCAAGTCACTTATATTGCTTTTATCACCATGTATATATGTATATGTATGCTGGACGAAGTGTTCGCGCCAGCTTGTTCGTATATACAAGGAACGGGAATATCGAGTATGTGCTCAATAAAAACACAGGTTGTAGTATGAAAGTAAACTGTATTTTCCCGAACTTAGGCTACACACGACTTCCAAGTTAGGTGGCCAGGCCGTGACTGACCGCAACTTGCGATCAAGCTCCTCTCGCGCCTGCCATGCCGTGGTGGTTCGCCAGGGGGCGCGATAACCCGGAGCTGACTAGAGGGGAGCCCCCGCTCTAGGAGAAGTCCTGCCTGGGGACCCACGTCTGCTTACGACGGCTGCGGTGGTGGTGCGATGTTGGAACCCCCACATATGTATATACATTTAATATTTGTATGTTACTTAAAATCTTGAATTGATGAATTTTTGAAGTGATAACTTCTTATGGGACGGAGTGAATTGGTTGGAATGCGTTACGGCGCCGTTATGTCTGGCTATCCCCACCCTGCTGTCTCTTGCCTTCTCTCTCGCACGCATACGGCGACTCAGCGGAGACATCCCCACCCTGCTTCCTCTCTCGCACGCATACGGCGGCTCAGCGGAGACATCCCCACTCTGCGCGCGCTTTCTTCTGTCTCTCTACTGGCACGTGTTCTCTCTCTCGCTCTCTCTCACTCGCTCGCGTCTACATGCCCTCTCTGTAAGAGCAGGAGGCGTTGCAATTTATCAACATGCTAATGATAATGTCAATATTGTAACTCCAAACATGACTTTAGAAATTCAGAATGTTGCAGGTTTTAACGTATCTTCAGATAATGCAATTGGTGATATATGTATAGCACGATGCATCAACGAAGAAAAAAAAGAAATTGTTATTGCAACTTTATATATATATCTCCAAACAAAAGCATTTCAAATATTATACAATTTATTCATTCGCAACTTTTAATATATACACCAGAAGGTTCCACTTGATTTGGCCGAAACAACCATAAATTACCATTTATTCTAAGTGGAGATTTTAATGTTGATTTTTCTTCTGAACGAGCAAAAAATTTAAAAGCATTTCTTGAATCAAAATTACAATTAAAGATGATTAGTAATCCAGATCAAGCTACTACTAGTCATGGTACTACGATTGATGCGATATTTTCCAGATATTTAGATAAAATTGAATGTCATAATTTTGTTTCTTATTACAGCTATCATAAACCAATTGTTACTTTTGTAGGATTAGATAATGATAATGTAAATACCAGCCAGTCAACTTAAACTGTTAAATAATGATAAATATTGTACATAAAATATATATTTTGCATTCAAAAGGAAATTAAATTACGTTTTACTTATTCCTGATCCATTTATAAATTATTAGATTAACAAAAAATATAACTATAAAATTATTATTGCCATCATGCGTTAAACAAGTTCTATATTTGATTGTTTCTATAAATATCATGAAGTTATCACTTCTGTCGGGCGTCCCGTGACGCACACGTTTTTTTTATTATACTCTTGCGTCCACTAAATACTTACGTATGTGTAGTTGTGTATAACATACATATACAACTACCACATATAAACACAAAGTCTAAAACGATAAATCTTTAATCTTGCTGGTTTTGAACATAATACTATGCCTCATAATTATAATAAATACATATAAATTATAAAAATGTAAATCATTAACTCAATGATATATGGTTACTGCATCACAGAATCGACTTCATAAACAAATATTGAAAAAGATACTTTTACTAAATTGTAACTTATGCATTGAATACATTAATTAAATTATAACTAGATTATACATAGCAAATTATAACAATCATAAATAACAATCATTAATGCATTGAAACATTAATAATAATAATAATAGGCCGATGCTAGACGTCCGACAGATCCGTATTTAACTGTAATTGTCGGACAAATAGCCCAAACTATGTGAATGTGACGTAAATGATGTCATAAACATGAGGGATAATCGTAAAATGTATTAAAATAAATGTATGACTGAGTGCACGACAAATAATGAATGATCATTTGAAAATTTATCGGACAAATGAGAAAAAACTAAATGCACGCACGCACACGAATATATGTGTGTCTATGTATATAGATATACATACACCATATGTATATATATATGGCAACTGCTATATCTACCCCTAATTGCTAGTTGAGATATTTCGTCGTAGATATACTCAATTTTCACCGTAAATATGTTTCCGGAAGGTTATGTTTGGCTCTAGGAAAGTCACTTTCGGGGTATAAAAAGTTTACAAGACCCGTAGTTAGATAAATGAATTATTCAATTTGGCGTAGATTTAACGAAATTTTAGAGAAAATGAGTATTTGACTATTAAATCTTTGCGTTTAATTAGAAATATCTATCGGTGGGACACCTACAATACCTATAAGCTATATTCAAAATACGTTATGTTGTATTCCCGTGAGGGAGCGCCACACTCCGGCCTTGGCATTAAAACTTCCGTAATGGTATATGACAAAATTTCAAAGTGCATGTGCATCGGTAATTGTCCCGATAAACCCTATATATAAAAAGATAACCATACTATCCCAACACTAACCTCGGGCTGTTACCGAGTTGCTTAACCTAATAACCCAAGTAAAGATGGTGGGTGAGTCTACTTAAAAACCCAAATAAAAATAATAGGGCGCTTCGCGTCCACTCTACATAAATATAGGTGTACGAGCATGCGTAAGAGGGATGATTACTTTCGCTCTGTATTTATGAGTACGCGAAGCGCCCTATTATTTTAATTTGGGTTTTTGAGTTGACTCACCCATAATCTACGTGGGTTATTGGGTTATTGGGTTATTGAAATGCGGGTTGCAGAAGAAAAAAAATTTTAACGGTCGATCTCACACATAGAACCACCCATATATATCCATATATATATGGATATATATGGAACACCTCTATACCCAAAATTCCTTTTGACCTAAAAATATTTAAAAATATGGAAAATTTAGGATTTTTAATGTAATTTCCATTAGAGCGTGGCCTTTTTTGAAATTTCTTTTACATACAGAGCAGCACGTCCCCTAACCCTAAAAAAATACCACTTTACGAAATGATCAAGCTGTCAGAAATCACAGGGCTCAGAAAAATTCCAGGCAACGACTATTTTTATGTATTTTTTGCTACTGAACACGAATCCGGCGGTATTTTTTACCGATACCTCAAGCGTTCGTCCCTAACCTCAAAAAACACCCCCAAAATTGCAGTTTCGCGCAGTTGAGAGCATTGTCCTGTGATGGACGTGAGGAAAATTGTTGACAGAGACTATTTTTATGTATTTTGAGATGTTGAACACAAACATTTGCAATATTACAAGCGGACCAAATTTTCTAAAATCAAATAATTTTTTTATAGTTTGGCGTATCTTTGACATATACATTAGCAGTAATATAAAATCATTTAAAAGAATAGAAACAGGCCTGCCCTTATTGAAAAATAATTTTTTAAAGACTGCGTTTTACAGGGTTGAGACTGTCTTCATGTTTATGAAGCCCGCATTACTTTTTTTTATTTTTCTTCTACTATTTAATTTTTTTTAATTTTTGTTACTTTATAAATATTTTTTGGCTTATTTTTTTTACTTTAATTTTTTTTTTTTTATTTCCATATAATACATTATTTAGTAGTAATCCGTTATTGTTAATATTTCGGATACATTAGAATATCTAAATGCAGAAAGAGTTTTTTTGGAGGAGACTTTAAAAGCATGACTTAGTGGAACGTTTTTTCTGTTGGTGCAGTGGAAAATCTTTTATTCAGTTTTCTAGATGTTCTATCATAGTCTTGTTTAGTGTAGTGGAAAAATGTTATACTGGGAAACTTATTCGTAGCCCAGTTGAAAAATTGAATAGAATCAAGAATAGCTTCATTCCTTTTGTCTTGTAAGCTAGCTCGCGTTGCCTGACTTTTTACTGTTGCCCCTACTCCGTCACAAGACCCCTTGCCATGAGCTGTAACATGATTATGCCACTCTGCCTCTATAGAACAATCTTCTTTGTGGTGCACTAAATTAACCATTTGGTATTTATTTTTAAAATGTTTTTTTGCTCCATCCGACACATATATAAGTTTTGTTAATTTTGGAAATTTTTTTTGTATAGTAGGAATCAAAATTGTTTGTGTACACAGCCGTTGTGTCATGAGTTCTATATTCCGAGAGAAATATGAAGCTGCAGTGTTTTATTTCTTGGACTTCTCTGTAGTAAAAAACGGCAACGAATATACTACACTGGTCGTTGTTACAGTGAAACTGTTGGGCAGCATTTTGAACGACATATGCGTAGTTTTCCGAATAGTCTATCTCCAAGATACCCTCATTTGATTTTAAATTCCTTTATAGATTGCTTATGAATTGCGATTGTTCCTTGGAAATGAAATGATGCGGTATCAGTTTTGAAGGCTCAGTGATAATTCTAACGCGAAATCATGTACATTCATGCACTCTTTCTTCAAAGTATATTTGTCGGTTTTTTGCCAAATGCTGTAAGTAATGTCTTCAACATCGTTTTCCAGTAGGACAGATGTCACATACTCTTCGAAATCTGATAATTTTGGCATCGTTGGCACAATCCTTAGTGACAATCATCATTGGCATTTCTGCATAAAAAAAACGAATGCAATCAGCATAACCTTGCAACAATATTGCAAATTTGTTGTTAGTTTAATCAAATTGGAACTATCAAACATTGCCTTAAAATTTTGGTGTATTACACACACACACACACACACACACATACACTGGGCGTACCTCTTGCTCCAGCTAAAATACACGATTGAGGCCGAAGCTCTGCAAACTTACTAAAACTTATTGGTATTTTTTCATGTTCCTTCTTGAAATTCGTGTACAAAACCTTTACGTCTAATAAAAGTAATCTTTTTGGCTCATATGTTACCTCACCATCATCTTTTGATTTGCAATATATCTTTCTTATTAGGCATAATGCGACTGTTGATATTGGAGTTATAATATTCCACAACTTCGTTAATAGTACTCTCAGATAAAGACTTTCCTTTTTTTGGTTCAGGAGTTGCTAAAATACCACATTGATGTCTTAAATCTCTTGCCTTTTTTGCCATTCTCATAGAAACATTAAACTCCTCCATAATATCTCGTAATGACCAACAATCAGGCAATGTTGTTAGAATTGAGACTTTTAATGGATCGTTTTTTGAAAGAGCATTAAACTTTTCTTTCAGTCCATCCATTAATTTTTCTAATTTAGCTTCTCTTGATAAACTATTTTTTTTAGATTTCTGAGATCCTTCATCATTTTCTAGAGGTCCTGAGATTTCTTTATCTATAGAAACATTAGATGAATTTGAGGTATCTATATAGCTCTCTTTTCGACACATTATGCAAATCATAGCTTTCTCAGGAATATCTGTATGCTTAGATAAGAATGAAGCTGATACCAGGCGTAGCATTTTTCCTTTATGCCCTTCTTTATTGAGGGGATTACAACATCTATCTAAACGAATTTTTTTCGTAGGCGGTGACATTATTGTCGCTTCAATATTATAATAAAAAACAATAACTCGATTTAGCACCGTATATCAATATTGGTGAAAATATTATAGAATGTATATTTACCTTTATCCGTTTGATTATATGAAATTTTAAAATAATAACAAATAACTAGCTTTATAACACAAACTCTGACTTCTGCGAACGTAATTGAAACAAAAATTAAATTCGTTTTTTACTGTATTAGGTTTATGAATGTCGTGGATGATATTAAATGTTTGTGCAAAAGAATGATAGTAGTAATCAGCGTTGCTACATTATGAGTCTTCTAATTTAATAATAATTTACATTAATTATAAAAAAAAATTACTTATCTTACTAGAGTTTATTAGCTCTTATTAGTATATTATGTGACTTTTATCTTTTATCTATGTGTGTTTTTAAAAACATTAAAGACAAGTGATTAAAGAATTTTTGTAAGATATTAGAAGACAAAACTAAAAATAATTCATAAAATTTCATAGCAGTTATTAGCTTTTTAAAAAACATACAAACATACAGTAAGAGTTATAAATACCGATAAATCTAAATTATTGTATGTAAATATTTTTTTAAATTTATTAGAACTTATTAGCTTTTTTGGAGATCACGCATTCATTTATTTTTGTGCCAGAATACATAGAAGATTTAATAAAAACTAAAAAAAGCTAATTAAAGCTATAATTTATTATTAAACGTTTTTAGAGTCCAAAATCTACATATTATAAATTAATCATAAAAGTTATTAGCTTATATTAGCTTTTTTTAGGTAAATAAATTTCCGCCTGGGTACCTATAAATTGCATAAACCTTTCCTTATCTTAATTAAAGAATTTCACTAATATTAATTTACACAAATACTAATAGTTCAAATGTATTTTTTACAACACAAAACACTGCTGTAAGTTATATTTATTATTGCCAAGTTTTAATAAAAAATAAAAATTTCTTATCGCTGTATTTTATATTACAGCACGATAAATAATATTTTAAAATAATTAATACACGCTGTATGTAGACATCATACATAATTAAAGAGCTTAGATTAAATAATTTTTTTATAAAATAGTAACATATAAAATCTGTATTGATGAGAGATTTTTTGAACTTTACCTGTTTTTAAAGCTTTCTGCTATTATGATCAATATGCAATAAGAACTAAAAATATACACACTCAAAACATTTATTTGCCAAAATAGTCTTCAAAACTTATTTATTTTCTTTAGGTCTAATTAAAAAATATTTATTGACAATAGTTTATTCTCATAAAAAGTGACTAAAAAATATTTGTATACATACGCGGGTATTTTGATTTAGATGGTATGGGACAGTATTTATTCCACGTTGTAATGATTAATAAATTTGTGGTTGAAATTCAAACTAAGAAAAAAAGTATATGAAATCGAGAGAATCTATAAGTTATGATTACATAATAAAGAAAATTCTTAGTTACTCTCAAAGATTTTAAGTGATTATCATATATTTTTAATTTTCTTTGAAAATTTCAAAGGTTTTTTCAATAATTCTTTTTTTTCTCGGATAACTTTTTACAAATAATACAATTTTATTAATATTACTGTAATACAAAATAATAAGGAGAGATAATAAAGTAATACGTATTTTATGGAATATGGATTGTTTCTTTATGAATCAATTACTAATTCTCTTTTACCGTCGAATAAAAAAGAATGTAATTTGTAATATGTGTGTGACATACGTATTTTGTTATAACTTGACGTTGTCTTTCTGCATTTAGATATTCTAATGCATCCAAAATATTATCAATAACGGATTACTGCTAAATAATGTAAAAAAATTGTAATAAAAACAAAATAAAAACGAAAAATATTGCTATTCTTTTAAATTATTATATATTGTTATTAATGTATATGTCAAAAATACACCAAACTATAAAAAAATGGTTTGATTTTAGAAAATTTGGTCCGCTTGTAATATTGCAAATCTTTGTGTTCAACATCTCAAAATACATAAAAATAGTCTCTGTCATATTACGAACAGAGAGGAGACAAAGTCGAAAGCGAAAAAGTAGACGACGGGACTCGAACTCGCGGACCGGAGAGCAAGAGGCCTGTGCTCTAACCACTGAGCTAACGTCTACGATGCATCCGAAGCGCATGCATCGCAGTAC
>QLSS01000136.1:271353-287681 GCA_024372645.1 Trichomalopsis sarcophagae | reverse complement strand
TTTTAGCCGGGTTCTAAACCGGTGATCTCCCCCGTAAGGGATGCCAGAATGTTACGAACAGAGAGGAGACAAAGTCGAAAGTGAAAAAGTAGACGACGGGACTCGAACTCGCGGACGCAAGAGCCAGAGGCCTGTGCTCTAACGACTGAGCTAACGTCTACGATGCATCCGAAGCGCATGCATCGCAGTACGACTCAGCTGCTCGACTCTTATCACTGACTCGTCTCGCTGCTCGCGTTGCAGACGTGTGCGTCTGTGACAGTCAATAATTTTCCTCACGTCCATTACAGGATAAAGCTCTCAACTGCGCGAAACTGCAATTTTGGGCTCGTTTTTTGAGGTTAGGGACGAACGCTTGAGGTATCGGTAAAAAATACCACCGGATTCGTGTTCAGCAGCAAAAAATACATAAAAATAGTCGTTGACTGGAATTTTTCTGAGCCCTGAGATTTCTGACAGCCTGATCATTTCGTAAAGTGGTATTTTTTAAGGTTAGGGGACGTGCTGCTCTGTCTGTAAAAGAAATTTCAAAAAAGACCACGCTCTAATGGAAATTACATAAGAAATCCTAAATTTTCCATATTTTTAAATATTTTTAGGTCAAAAGGAATTTTGGGTATAGAGGTGTTCCGGTTGATAAAGAACGTCCGTAACGTTGTAGTTCTACTACACGTTACAAGCAAAAATTTGCGCCGCGCAATAGAGAGGCACCAACGAAAGCGCAACGTGGCAGGTCGAGCCACGAATAGGCGCTGAGAGGGGGGAGTAGTTCGCGTGGGGAGCGTACGCAGCGCTGGCCCCGCGACCATGTGTTGCTGCGCGAGGAGAGCTCGCATCGCTTCTCCCGATAGGACGCCGACGCTACTCTCCTAAGCTCGATCGGCCTCGGAGCAAGCGTACCCGTGCGCCATTGCAGCTCGCCTTCGCTCCCGTTATCGTAGCAAGTAAGTAGAAGTGTATTAGCGTGCGAACTAATTAGTGCGGCTGTGCCTCGGGTGAACGCGACGCGACACGGATAGTGTGACGCAATGTATCTCGACGAACGCGGTCATGGAGCTCTCGATCGTTCTCCCTATCGTCCCCTTGACGCTACCGTTATCCTTTATTCAAGCTACAGTTTGCCTCTTCCACGCCCTCGCTCTCGCACAATTCCTCGCTATCGTTGCCCAGGTAGGGCGCATATCTCCTCGCTATCGCTCTCCTCCTATATCGTACCTCCCCGCTATCGTTTCCTCGCCCCTCCCGCCACTCCAACCAGCTACCGATTACTGTACGCTACCGAGCTACCGTTAGCAAGTAAGTTAGCGATTAGGTTAAGTTAGTTCCTTATCAGAGTACCGTTAATTAATTCTTAGGATGCACGAGTGTGCGCGTAAAGTACGGGCGAGTATTGGGTGCCGTCGCGCGGTCGTGTCGAGGTCGACATATCGTGAATGGTTTTCGGGGATTAAATATAAGGGAACGGGCTTGCGCGATGCGGTGTATGGAAAAATAAGCGTTTGATGGGTCGGGGAATCGTAAAACTCGCTCCTCATAGAGGCGAGGCGGGTATTCGCCCGCACCAGCAAGTCGGCGGACGGCGCGCTGACGAGCGTGGCGATGGCGTCGATTGTTCGGTGGGCGCGGGTGATCTCCCCGGAAGGAGATAAGAATTTCTAAAAATTGTTGCGGGGCCGCGTGCGTAAATTCGCTCCTCCTCGCGGTGACCTCGACCGGCGGTGTGGCGTACTGTATAATAATTAATTAATTCAGCGTAGCACCTCTGGATTGTAGAGGTCGCAGGTTCTCGGCAGGTTGCCGTGGTTGTTAAAAAGAGTAAATGAAGAATAAATACGACATATCATATCAGCAGCGAGCCTTAATGAGTTTTATAACCCACGACCCTGTTCGTTACTATACCCATTCCTTGAGCTAGCCGAGCTCAACTCCCACGCCGCCAGGCTCCGACACACGGTGGCGCTCACACGGAAAGGGGATCGCGGGATCCTCTGCATCTCGATGCCTGGCGCCCTGGGCCGAGGCGGCCCGCCGCCGTATATGCATTGGGATGTGACGGCACGCGAAACTAGAATTAAGAACGCTGGGCTACACTTGGTAAACTCTAGCGTTTCAATATGTGTATATATATATATATATATATATATATATATATATATATATATATATCAGTTTTAGAGCAGTTTAAACAATTAAATTGTATATATTTTTTACGGATGCATTTTTGGACTGTCCACCTTCGAAATTCGGATTCAGCGGGTCAAAATGCGTAAAAAAACTTTGGTGGACGACTCGACATCGATTTGCGACAAACTTGGTCTGGCGTCTAGACTATAAAGTTAAAACTGTTGGAAGCCAATAAGAATAATCGTGACCCTAGCAATGTTTTCAAAAAACGTTAGTTTGTGTGTTCGTTTCTTACTATATGCGAGATGAAGTGGACCATGCACAGATTGTCGGTGCAGCGACAAGCGCAGGTATATGCACGAGCATTGCAAAGGGAAGCATATTGTATGAAATTATGCTCCATTTTAACCAAATCTGATGTTAGAGAAGAAATCACAGGCATTAAATAAAGTCTATTGGTCCAACGAAACTTTAGGATGTCTTTTAATATGTTGCAGCTAACTTTTAGTCCTGATTAGTACATGTAGAAACGTGCTACAAAGGGGCAAAAATAGGCTACCTTCCAAGACCTATAACTCTAGTTCTAATATGTAAATTTGAACAATCGAAGTGTAGTATTAAAGTTCTGTCCAAAATGATGATTTTTAGGAGCAACAAGCCTAAATTAAACTAAATTAGACTAAAAAACCATTGATTTTGGTGTTTACTGATGTTCAAACCAATATCGCTTTTCAAATATATTTATGTTATAAAAATATTTTTTACATTTTATTTTACTAGAATCATAATCAATATTCGGTTTCGATGTTAGTTTCAAGTCTATAACTATTCCGTAGGTCTTAACCGTGTCAACTATTGGTACGCGCATGCTATTTTATATAGATTTCTATTCAATTAATTGAAACAGACATTAACTCGCCCAGACTACCGCTCAAGAGCCCGCGCAGCCTCTGACATGGAAAACAAAGCCTCTGGTAGATCATTTAATGTTATCTTGATGTAAAGTTTTAGATCGTCTGCGCACACTAATCTTTTTATGCGTCCTAAAGACAATTTTTTCTAAGTCAGTCGTGCATATTGTAAGCCGTAGAGGACCTAGGATAGAGCCCTGTGTAACCCCCAGAGAAAGAAACTGCCCTATTGTGTGAAAAAGAAAGAAACGAATAAATCAGAGCCAGATGCTAGCAAAAAACCGACAAGCAGAAAAAGGGCAATGCACAATAGAGTAGTTATATTGCTATCAATAATACACAATCTGGCCCTATCACTGATCACGCGCAATACCTCTGACGAATAAGTCTAGTGACATCGTGCCAGTCTTATTCGTCACGCTATGTGTATGCGAGCCTTTATACGCTCAGCATGGTCGAAATAGTGGAGCGCACCAGTGATGTATGACGATTTCCGACAACCTAAGCTACGTGAAATCCTAGCCTTTCTCACACAACTATGTCGGCAGCACTGACAAATTCTCTAACGACTTCGTAAAGGTTACAAATTTCATACAATTGTAGATGCAGCATGAGAAAAGAACGCGGAAAAGTAGCTAAGCGTGCGAAAACGTATATAATGTGCGTGCATATGGGAAAATGGACTAAAAAAATCTAAATGAAGGTATGAAAATAACGGCTACGCCATAAGGCTGCGGGTAGTTAACTCACATTCTCCAAAATTTTTATTACGTGCAAACGAGTATTTTGCTAGTTATTTGAACAATACTTACTGAAAAAGTTCTATCATTGAATCGGAAATATGCATTATCTTTAAAAAAGTATGTATAGCCATGGTAAGTAATCGATGCATCCACATTATCCGGTATACCTTCCCAATTTGAAATCAATTTGGGATATGTACTTTTAACAGGTGGTTTTTGTAAAGGATCAAATCGCCAGAACTTGGTTCCTTTATAAAAGTAAATTTTACCGTTGCCCGTCCATACAGTAACAGCATCTAGATTATCAGGTATACCTGTAAATCCTTCACTAATATCCTTTGGATAATCTCCATCCATTTTTCTCCCTATGTACCTCCAATACTTAGATCCCTAAAACATAATTATTTAAGTATGAATAATATTTTCGATTATTCAACACAAAATAGAATAGAAAACAGACTTTAAAAAAATAGGTTTTTCCATTTTTGTAAGTAAAGGCAGCATCTATATTTCCAGGTAAATTTTTCCATGACGTGCTAATTAATCTCGGATATCCACTCTCTACTCCGTCTGTAGTTAATTTCCAATACAAGTCACCTGTAAAATTTGACAAACAAAGTAAAAGTTCAGTATGATGTCATAGTAAAAGAAAATTTTAATTGTTGCGTGGATAAAATAATAACACTAAGAAAATAGTATCAGAAAATAGTATAGAAATAAAATAATATCAATTGTGCTATTTACATTTTTATCTTTTTTTCTCATTAATGTTTTTCGTGAAATTTCCGAATTTTTCAATAGCAATTAAACCTGAGTTATCCTCGTATATATTCATCGGTTTATCGTTTTTTATATCAAACATTTTATTTAGATGATTATTTATAAACAAGATTTCTGTCACTGCTTATGAGATAGCAGTATACTTCGTTAATGTGAAACATTAAGTTACAGTGCTTTGTTTATGGGTTTTTCAAAATATTACATTACAACCCAGCCGCAAAAAATCACGCGATTTATCAAGTGATTTTTCGGGTAATTTATTACATTACGTTTCTGCGCTATTTATAACTTGATTAATCACTCGATATAAAGAATATTTTATGAAAAAATACATAACAATTTTACCTGACTGAGGCTTGAACCCGGGTTCTCAGCGCAGTAATCCGCTATCCTACTACCTGAGCTATTTTCGCTCATGCAGAACTTCAGTTTAAATTTAGTTTGTACACTACTATATGTGGGCTAAATTTTTTTTCATTTCTAAAGTTATGTTGATTAAATTATAATATAGTGATAATTGCACGCAATCCTTGCGCTATTTCTATATGAATGCGACGTTGCAGCCGCGCTGATACGAGGAATCTTGATCGATGAGGCAAAGCCCCTAGTGAGCGAAAGAAACAAGCGAGTCGACTTGTTGTTGGCGCCGGCCTGATCTCGAGTTCGAGAAACGGACTATCTAACCGTTTACGTTGGCGCACGCCGCTGATTGGTTCTTCACATGTCGCGAGCAGATCAGCGAGTGCCGATGCATGGCTCGTTATCCGTGCAGACTCTGAGCTAATCGGGGGTCGGCAAGAATCACAGGTTTGACGGGCTTGAGGAAAGAGTGAACGCGAGGACGAGCGGGAAATCCGCCAGTTTTCTCCCGGCTGTCGACGGAGTAAATTGACGTGCAAGAGAGTCAACGTCGTCTCCTTTGCCCGTCGACCCAAGGTCGACGATTAAAAGCGATCAACAGAGTCTCCCGAGTGCGTGTGCATGTTACACGTGTGTTCTGGATGTCAGTCAGTCGCGTGCGAGTCTGAGAGACAGAGAGCTGAGAGCGCGCTCTCTACGGCTTCTGGGATTAGTGTGGGTACGCGAGTTGGAGACGAAGAGAGAGATAGATGGATAGATAAATAGATATGTCTTTATTTGCTAAATCAAAAAATAATACAATAAAGATCACAAAGACTGTCGCATATAGTCTAACAAATATATAAAAATTATCGTCACATAAAATCACATAAAATCACATTTCGTCATATTTAATTATCACATTAAACTTTTCTAATATTACGTTGTACATTTAATGTTTGGTCAAAGACCTATCTGTATTGAACGTTTGAAATCTAAAAAGTACGTAATACTGGAAGAATTTTTTACGGCCTAGGGCCGAGTCTGACTAGATTAAAACTAGATTAATATAAAAAATGCAGCGCCAGAGGGCTCAGAGTCGTCACGATTCAGTGGTCAGCAGGTGCCGCCGTAGTGCATCCTTGAAGGAGGCAAGAGATGGCAGGTTTCGCAGAGCAGAAGGGAGAGAGTTCCAGAACCGAGCACCCTAGACCTGAAAGGCCCTAGCCCTGGTTTCAGTACTCACGGTAGGGATGCTCAGTTCTGGGGGAACACCCCTACTGGAGGGTCTCAGCTTGTGTTTATTGAACAATGAGGCCAGATATGAAGGTTTACCGATCTGGGTTATTCTGTACAATAGAATAGTCTCAAAGTGGAGAAATCTGAAATCGGTGCAAAGCCATTCTAGACGTCTCTGGTAAGGACTGATGTGATCATATCTTGTAACCCCGAAGATAAATCTTACACACGAATTTCTCAGTCTCTGTATCCGTATTCGTTGTTCGTTAGACGCGTCCAAGATAGTCATAGCACAGTAGTCGATGTGCGGTTGTATATAAGTATCTCAACTAGCCTTCTGCGGAGAGTCTCAGTGGTGCAGCCCCTGATAAACCGCAGGCTATACAGGTCTTTGTTTACTTTTTTCGTGATAGCATCCACCTGCGGTTTCCGAGTAAGTTTGCTATCTAGTACAACACCGAGACTCACGACCGTCTCACTGAATGGGACGATCACTCCATCCGGCAACGGAACCCCAGGCAAGTTCAATGATTTAATATCATTAACGTTCTTCATGGACCCGAAAAATATAGACTTGATTTTGCCGGAGTTAATTCGCAGACCGGAGATCTCCGCCCAGCCAGAAACCAGCCGCGCCGCTTCTGCCAGTCGAGCCACGCCGTCCAAGAAATTATCTTTGTTGGTGTGTAGATAGATCTGGAGGTCATTCGCGTAAAAAAGATGTCTAATTGTGTTGCCGTCGAGTATATTTTGCAGGTCGTTAACATAGAGGCTAAACAGCAGGAGTCCCAGGATAGAACCCTGTACAACTCCCGGATTGGTTTCAAGCCATTCGGAAGTTCCGTTTTTATTCGAAATTACCATCTGAGATCGCCCCTGTAAATATGATTTAATCCGCAGGAGAGCCGCCCTAGAGAACCCCAGCTGCCTCAGCTTAGATAGTAATTTGGAAGGTGAGATGGTGTCAAAGGCCTTGCTGAAGTCAAACAGCAGCATAAGCGTCACCTTCTTTTTGTCAATTGCCATTTTTTGTAATTATATAAAAAATCCTTAAAGTTAGTATAAATTATAGAATTTAGCAAATAATAATAATAATAATAATAATACAAAATAAATGTATATATGAGATCACAGTGCGCTCCCGACAGCACAGTATATAAAACTTATACTTGCCATCTGGGCGCTCCCAACGGTACAATGTATACAACTTATACTTGCTATCGGGGCGCTACCGCACTCCTTGACATAGTCTTAAGCTAAAAGTTATCGTCTATAAATAGTGTTGTAAATAGCGTTAGAACAGTTTGAGTACATTGTAAACTTATATGAATCTAATAGTAATTAAATTATGATTTATAAATTGACATAGTCTTAAGTTAAAAGTGATCACATATATATATATATATATATATATATATATATATATATATATATATTTGTTAGAAATAGCATTAGAGAACCGTTAGAGTACATAATAAGCTTATATAAATCTAATAGTAATTAAATTGTAATTTATAAATTGGATAATACTTTCAATGTAAGATGTTATATAAAAATCCTTAATATTAGAAGAAAAAACTTACTAAGCGTCGCGATAATCCCCTTTAAAAAGAATTTAACATAAATAAATACTCTAATTATTGAGAAAAAAATCCTTAATACTATACGCAGTGGAGATAAATTATTACATGAATTCAATAATGTTGTATCCATAATGTACTAGATAAACATCTCTAGTATCAATTTCATTCTTCAACTTCTCCTCGTTGGTGTTGTTCTCGATGAGGAAGGCATTTACTTTGGTGGGTAGGAATACTTCGAAACTTCCATCCAACTCCAACACCATCTTCGCACCAAATTTTGTCATAACTTTCTTATGTTTGGATATTTTATACTTCTTGTTGATCTCCAAATCCTTAATTTTTTTCGTAGGCAGGAATAGTGAAGCTTTTGCCACAGCGTTCAGCGACACCATTCTGTAAAAATAATGAAACAATATGTATGCCGTTATGTCTGGCTATCCCCACCCTGCTGTCTCTTGCCTTCTCTCTCGCACGCATACGGCGGCTCAGCGGAGACATCCCCACTCTGCTCGCGCTTTCTTCTCTCTCTCTACTGGCACGTGTTCTCTCTCTCTCTCTCTCGCTCTCTCTCACTCGCTCTCGTCTACATGCCCTCTCTGTAAGAGCAGGAGGCGTTGCAATTTATCAACATGCTAATGATAATGTCAATATTGTAACTCCAAACATGACTTTAGAAGTTCAGAATGTTGCAGGTTTTAACGTATCTTCAGATAATGCAATTGGTGATATATGTATAGCATGATGCATCAACGAAGAAAAAAAAGAAATTGTTATTGCAACTTTATTTATATATCTTGATAGTTTCTATAAATATCATATGAAGTTATCACTTCTGTCGGGCGTCCCGTGACGCACACGTTTTTTTATATTTATTTATGTATTATAAGAATATATTATACTCACATGATAAATTATTCTTCCAATGTTGTTGTTGTTGTATCTGAATCAGATGAGGAATAATAATCCTCAAAGAAATGCAGTGGGAAGATAAAATCTCGTCGTACTGCACAGAGCCACTTGTATATTGCGTAAACGTTTTGAACTGCACAATTCTCCTTCCAGTCAGGAAGGTGATGTGAACACACCAGTGGAGTTCGAAATCCTGGTGTCTTTAAGGATGGACAGCCAAGATCTTCTATATTACAGACGTTCGGGAAATATAGCTGCAACCACTCCTTTTTCTGTGCACCTTTCACCCAAATAATAACGTTCCTTGTCGGTGATAAATCGAGGAGGCTGGAGCAAACTTCGGCTAGCTTATCGTATGGCAGTTCACCATCGCTCCACTTTAATCCGTGAAAAGAATATTTGAGCCACAGCACACTGAACATCGCTCGACAAATCGTACCAAGAGTGCGGTGGATGAAATGTAGCTAGTTGAGCTACTGCTGCTGGCTCGTTAGGATCAATGTAGGCCAACTCCTTGACTATGAATTCACCGTTTTGCCCCTTGAAGCCCTGGGTATCAACAATCAAATCCATGTTTTCTATGAAAATATTACTCATTAGGAATAAATTTATAAATAAAATAATAAAATATTTAAAATATACTTACAAATTCTACAGCTTTCGCAAATATTGTAGAGAACAGTATACTGCTCGAGTACACTCGGAAATGTATACAAACATGGAGCAGAGGACTGCTTAAATATACTAGAAATTTGTACCCCTTCCACTAAAAAAGCTCTCAAGCTCAAGTCATTCACGCTTGCGACGTGCAACGTCTCTTTTCATGTTTCTTTGAACGACAACAGCTACCCCCTCTCTCATACGTTTATATGCATCTCCCATAGTCCCGACTCAGGCCTCTACAAGCAGTATTTTCGTTCAAAGCGCGCCGATTTTGTATATCGCGCGCGGTACAACAGATACAGCTAGATCCTGAGATTTTTCGATTACCCCCTCTCTCGTACTTTTAAATGCGTTCCCCACAGTCCCCACTCTATCGTATTGCATCGATTCTCTACAGCCTGCACAGTGCAGTCGAAACAGCTAGATCTTTAGATTTTCCACTACCCTCTCCCCCGTACTTTTAAATACGTTTCCCATAGTCCCCACGCAGACGCCTGTAGGCTTATGTTTTCGGTACACTGACTCTCTACAGCGAGAAATGCAACCGAACGTCTGGAGACGAATTTTCGAGCAAAGCGCGCCGATTCTCTACTCTTTTTCTCGTTTTCTCCACTACCCTCTCCCCAGTACTTTTAAATACACTCCCCATAGTCCCCACGCAGACGCCTGCAGGCGTATGTTTTCTCTCCACTGACTCTTGACAGCGAGAGAGAGCTGCAACCGATACAGCTTGACAGTACACTAATGCTCTGCAGGGTGCATCTTCGCTGTGTTTTTTCGGACGAGGTCAGCTCCTCTCTCCACCGTACTTTTAAATACATTTCCCATAGTCCCCACTCAGACAAATTTTCGTTCGAAGCGTCTCAATTTTCTACTCTCTTTCTAGCTTTCTTCGTTACCCCCCTCCTCCATACTTTTAAATACGTTTCCTATAGTCCCCACGCGGGCGACTAAAGATGAATTTTTGATGCACTAACTCTCATCGATAGCCCTCATTTTTCACACATGAAAATAATGAAAAATTACCCCCACCCTTGCATCTATTATAGTATTTAAGTCATAGCGCTGATGAAATTTATTTTAGTTGTCTTTCTACAAGGATTAGTTTATTATCACATTGAATTAAATCTTCTACACAGATTATACCAGCAACATTAAAATAAACTAATAGTGGTATGAATATTACTATTTACATTAAATTAAACAAATTTTTTAAATTATCAGTATTCTGAATGTATAGAATTGAGTCGAAGCATCTAAAACACTTAAAAGCTCAAATTTCTTTGATCGAAACTTTCCCAGTCCTTTAAACAGATACGGCTAGTTTATTTGACAATTATTGCACCCAGATGTGTGAGAGTCAAACGCTTTGGATACACTTGCAAGTCGATAGAACCATTCGAATCATAGCTCTCGGTGAAGTAACATCGTGCGTACGTGTGTGGGTGCGTGTGTAAACAAATACGAAACAGTTAAAAAAAATTTGTTTATACAAGTGATTTAAAAAACAAATAAAAAATGTATCCTCATCAACATCAGCATGGAGAATAAAGTAAGTAAATTTTTATACATATCTATCTCGCTCTCTCTCTCTCTCTCTCTTGCTCTCTCTCGTTCGCTCTCTCTCCCCCTCTCTCTCTCTCTCTCACTCGCTTTTTCCTTCTCTTGCTCTCTATCTCGCTATCTCTCTCTCGCATATACCTTGTACTGAAAAGACATGCAGATACCTTTACTTTCTCTCTCTGTCTTTTTCTCGCACACAAGCTACACGCTCTATGCATACACGTGCACTTTACAATTTCTTTCTCTCTATCACTATCTATCTCAAACTAATGCTAGTAATCTTATATATTTATTGACTATTTGCTATTTTTCAGGAAAACGTGAATCCTATGTGGTATCAGGGCAACTCCGTATTAAGCTGCGAAATCGATAAAGAAATAATTTAAAGCATGTTTTTTGTTTCTAAGTTTATTCTTTATAAAAATAATTAATTTTTAATTTATTTTATAGGATGCTTTAAATTATTCAATGGGGTTAAACTATCTCTTAATTGAAACTAATAGTCAAGAAGCTGATAAGAATAGTATGAAGCGGCACCCACAACTTCAAGAAAATCAGTCAAAAAGCGACAAAAATGAAATT
This sequence comes from Trichomalopsis sarcophagae, assembly GCA_024372645.1. Taxonomy (NCBI): domain Eukaryota; kingdom Metazoa; phylum Arthropoda; class Insecta; order Hymenoptera; family Pteromalidae; genus Trichomalopsis; species Trichomalopsis sarcophagae. The sequence continues at coordinate 276,245 of QLSS01000136.1, read as the reverse complement.
TGTGAAACAGTACAGTCACAGCAGCATGAAAATACGTTAAATGCTAACATAAGTATATTGGAAGAAATTGATATCGATATTGATAACATTATTAATGCTGAAATGATAAATATGTCAGACGAGAGAGTGCTTGAAATATATAAAAATTTAACCGAATCTTTAGAAAATGAGTATAGAGAAGATACACTACAAGAACAACAGCAGCAGCAACAACAACAAGAACAAGTTCAACAGCAGCAGCAACAACAACATTCACAACAACAGCAGCAGCAACAACAACAACAACAACAACAAATAGATTTAATTGATTTAACAGAGACGCAAGAAGAGAATAAAGGTGATCTTAGTCATGAAAAATTAACGCAATCCTGGTCGATAATTAGTTCATCAGTTATTGAAAAATTAATTGAAAAGATAGAAGAGCCGGTAAACAGACTGCAGCAGCAAAATCATAATATATTGAGTGAACTTATAAAAATGAACAAACATTTAGAATCATTCTTACAGTTATCAATCACACAGCAACCTCAGAAGCAGCAGAAAGGAAATAAACGGAAATCGGCTGAAAGTAAACCAAAAAATTGTAAAAAAACTAAAAAAGATGAAGGTTATAATGCAAAAATTTTAAGAGAAAGTAAAAAATTAGCCTCAAATGTTCCTTACATCTTAAACCAAAATAAAGAAAAAACCAGTAAGAATTCAAAAATACGATAAGATTTGTAATAAGTTGTATTTTTTGTTGAATTTATTTAATATTGTAATTATAAGTACAAAATCAGATTTTTTTCTACCAAAATAAAAGTTTTAATAAAATTTGTATTATTTATTTTATTAATCCTCGTCCTCTTCCACTTTTTCTTACACACAAAATCCCACATAGACACACACACACACACACACACACACACACACACACACACACACACAAATACACACACCATTATTAACGACCTCTCTTATAAAAAGATCAGTCGAATTTCTTTTACCTTAGTCACATTCATGCAGTCGCATTCACAGGTATCCAGTAGACCACTTGGACCAATCGGTTCTCTCTTACGCAAGTGACTCAGCAGCTCTCTCTCTCTCTCTCTCTCTCTCTCTCTCTCTCTCTCTGTCTCTCTCTCTCTCTCTGGTGAGTACACTTGACAGCTTTGTTAACCTATCCTACTATCGCACTGCTTTTCTGCTGTTTCTTGCCCTCGGGCCCTCTTCTGTTGTAGATAGTTGCACGTTCCTTTTTGCAACCTTCACGCTGATATATAAATCACCGAAGGCTGCAATTCTTTTCTACCATCTTTTCAACTGCAAACTTTCAAAGCACCTCCTAACCTACAAATTGGCTTCGCTTGGCTCGGCTTGTTTCCCGCTCGCACGACGTCTCTCTTTCACTCCACAATCAACATCGTGGCGACACCTACTGCATCGAGGGAGTACTCTCAAGGCGTCCTCACACTTTTCGAGGTCGGTACTTTCACGTTCTATCCACTAACTCGCCATCTAGCTGTAAGAGTCGCAAGATCTTCTCCCTTACTCGAAGGGAGAAGATACAGCGAAGGGCTCATAAACATCAATGAGCTGCTGCCTTCAGACGTCCATAAGCTTCGTTCAAGGGCTAGGCTGGAGGCCAAGAAGAGGCAGGGCTGCCGTACCTTCGTCAGAGATGGGAGATTTTTCATACGCTGCAACGATGACAACGAACGCGCCACCGTCATCAACACCGACGCCGAGCTGAATGATTTTTTAGTCCGGATACCGCCGGCCGTCGACGTCGTTCAACAATGAAGCTATCATACATACACTTCATTCCACCACATCCACCATCAAACTCATCTGCCGTATCTACATCTGTTTCTGAGGTATCTCTGTCCGAAGGTCTAAGAGTCTGTCATTTCAATGCGAACTCAATCACGGGTCACATTGAGATGATCAGGCTTTTCTTATCCACTCACTCTCTGTTCCACGTAATAGCTGTTACTGAGACCTGGCTAAGCGACAAGGTGACATCCATCCCTTCACTGGATGATTACCTACTGTACAGACGAGACAGAAACAGAAGCGGAGGAGGTGTGGCCCTCTATGTACATAAATCTCTGACGGTTAGTGTTATATCATCATCCGACGGTGAATGGTCTGGTATGCCAGGCGCCTGAATACCTTTTTTGTGAGGTTTCGGCTAAGGGATTCTCTCCTACTTTCGTGGGGGTTGTGTATCGTCCACCCCATGCTCCTTTTTTCCAAGGCTCTAACTTCATAGACCAGCTAACAACTCACATGCACAACTACTCCACGAAGGTAATAATGGGAGACTTTAACTCTGACCAACTTTCCTCATCTGAAGATGCCAATTTCATCAGGGCCTTCATTGATGAAAACTCCCTTTCGTCCGTTCCCTACGGTGCCACGCATCACAGACAGGGGTCGGATACCTGGCTTGACTTATGTCTAATCGACGAGCAGGATCGCCTGCTGTCATACTGGAAGACAGACGTACCCTTCATCAACGGACACGACCTTATCACGGCCACTCTCGACGTACAGATTCCACGCTACGTACCTAACACATACTCTTACAGAAACTTTAAAGGAATCAGCGCCGAGAAGCTAAGGGACTTTCTTAGCGAATGTGACTGGTCATCTCTCACCACTTCATCTCTTGACGAATGCATATCTATACTTAACGCTAACCTTACTAACGCCATTAATCATCTCGCCCCATTACGGACTGTGACACCCAGACGAAAACGTCACCCGTGGTACACCGCGGCTCTTCGTGACCTAGTATCCGGGAGGGATAGACTTTGCAGGCGTTTCAGGGACTCTAGGCTCGACTCGGATCTACGCATTTACAGATTAGCTAGAGACTATGCTCACAAACAAGTCGAGGAAGCCAGGCTGAATTATTACTATTCACGCCTGTCTACCTTGACCGACATTGCTGAGATCTGGAGAGAGCTGGAGAAACTTGGAATCTCTGCCACAAAGGCCCCCTTACCATCTAGATTTACCACGGATGAGCTCAACGGGCACTTCAGCGCGATCTCAAACGATCCGTTGGCTCCTGCCGTTGAGGATTATCTTGCAACCCTGGAACATCTTGACCTCCCGGAACATTTCGAGTTCAGCCCCATAACGGAATCGGACGTGTTGGCTGCGGTATCGCACTTTGACTCCCAGGCCAAGGGAAGTGACGGCATCCCACAGGTTGTTATTTCGAAAGCATTGCCGGTTCTCGCTCCCCTATTAAGTCATATTTTCAACCTGTCCCTGAGCGAAACCTGCTTCCCATCTGCCTGGAAACTGTCACTGGTGCGCGCACTCAACAAAATCAGTTCACCAACAGCCCTGACTGACTACCGTCCGATTTCACTTCTCTGCTTTCTATCCAAGGCCCTGGAGTGGCTGGTGCACAAGCAAGTCTCAGAATACCTCGAATCAAGGCTCTTACTAGACAGTCTTCAAACAGGCTTCCGCACTGGTCACAGCACTCAGTCTGGCCTAATTAAGCTAACTGATGATGTCAGGACTGGGATAAACAAAAAGAAAGTAACACTTCTCCTTCTTTTCGACTTTAGCAAGGCGTTTGACACTGTGTGTCACGTCAGGCTCCTGAGAAAGCTATCCACTTTCGGCTTCTCAAAGCAAGTCATCCGCTGGTTTGCCTCCTACCTCTCTGGGAGAGAGCAAGCCGTCGTTGGTGACAACGGCGAACGTTCTTCTCCTCGGCATCTTAACATCGGCGTCCCTCAGGGATCCGTTCTGGGTCCCTTGCTGTTCGCATTGTACATCAACGACATCGGTTTCTGCCTTGATACCGACGTTTCCCATCTTATATACGCGGATGACTTGCAGATCTACAGTCAATGCCACCTCGAGGAGCTCGATTCTTTATCAAATAAGATGAGTGCTGACGCCGAGAGGATAGGATGCTGGGCTGAGCAGAATAGGCTAAAACTCAATGTAACTAAAACCAAAGCCATTGTCCTGGGCTCCCCCTACTACATAAACGCACTGCCTACAATAGCTAATACCTATATGGGATTGGTGCTTGATTCTAAACTCACTTGGAAGGAGCACGTTACACAAGTGTGTAAACGTGATCACTCGCTAATGTATCGGCTTTACTTTTTCAGAAAGAGCACCAATCTCAGGTTGCGCAAGCACTTGGTACAGGCGCTCCTGTTTCCTCTTATTGATTACTGTTCTCTAGTATACTGCGACCTGACTAATGAACTTGACTTAAAACTACAGAGGCTCGTGAACACGGGGATTCGGTACATCTGTGGTGTTAGAAGAGATGAGCACATCTCCCCGTACAGGCGGGAGCTACAATGGCTCACCACAGCATGAAGGCGCAGGAAGTATTTCACGGCTTGCTTTTTGCGAAGGATGTTTAATACAGCCGTGCCCTCATACGTACTGGCATTTTTCGACTTCCGCGTGGCACTCCGGCCTGTTAGGGGGGAGATGACACCTCTGGATATTCCCGCTTTCGCGACGGAGACGCTGAGGAACTCATTTCATATCAGCTCCTCATACCTCTGGAACAACCTACCACAAAACATCCGCGACACTACATCTATCTCAGGTTTCAAGAAATTAGCTAGAGAACACTTCTTCCAGCTTGAAAACACATAAGCACTATGTACACACTCACTCACACATGCACAATCACACACTCTCGCTCAAGTCATTTTTCACCTTATCATACTACTGCGATCATCATACACTGATATTACTATTATATTTTTAAGATGCTTTTATATTATTTTTTGCTGTATATATATAATCGTACAACATGATGTACGAAAAATAAACTTTAATCTAATCTAATCTAATCTAATCTCACTCTCTCTCTCTCTCTCTCTCTCTCTCTCTCTCTCTCTCTCTCTCTC
>QLSS01000136.1:239483-255945 GCA_024372645.1 Trichomalopsis sarcophagae | reverse complement strand
TCTCTCTCTCTCTCTCTCTCTCTCTCTCTCTCTCTCTCTCTCTCTCTCTCTAGGGAGGAGTTGCAAAAATCGCAACGATTACTCTTAAAATGCTTCATCGTGCTTGTCAGGACTTTGACACAGACTCGATGCCATTTTCGGACTGCGGTCCGATGCCAGCCTAGAGTCCTAGAATTATTACCGAGCGTGAAGCACGAAAATGCTTCTCTCCTTGGATGGCACGAATTTCATCGAAACCGATCTGAAGGGCACTTTATTCTTTCTTAATAATAATTTAAAATTAGCAATTGATGAATTGGCGCCTTTAAAAACGGTTTGCCCATGTAGGAAATATACTCCTTGGTCTGGACCAGAGCTGAGGCTCCTCATGTATAAACGCAATGCTACACTCAGGAGCTATGAGCGCACGGGGAGAGCGGAGCTTTTCAAAGAGGTTCTTCGACTCACCAACGAGGTCGACATACGTTCTGCTTAAGAGCGTGAGTCCTTCCTTCGCCAACAACTATCGGACGTTCTTGATGAAAATATAAATATCTGGAAGGTAATGTGTCATCTCGGCCTCCTGCCTGGGCATAAGGAGACGTAGTTTTTTGGTTTTACGCCGGGGGAGCTGAACGAGCACTTCGCGGGAGTATCGGTATCACCCCTGGAAAATGAAGACAATGGAATGGACACTATTTTACTTGCAAGCGAGGAGGGCATTACTTCTAGCCCTATTAGTATGAGCGACGTCGTCCTTGCTATATCACATTTTTCCTCGCAAGCGAGGGGTGTCGATGGTATTCCATGCGGGGTGGTCGTCAAGGCCCTCCCAATTACTGGCGAATTTATTCTTAATCTATTTAATTGCTCCTTCGCTCAGGGGATCTTTCCGAGTATCTGGAAGAAGGCATAATTGATCGCGCTAAGAAAACCAGCGCTCCTTCCAATGTTAAGGACTTTCGACCAATTGCATTGCTCTGCTTGCTCTCAAAGGTACTTGAGAAGATCGCGCACACCCAAATCACGGAGTATCTCAATAAAAATAATATAATCGACCTCTTCCAGGCCGGTTTCCGAAAACATCACAGTACACAAACAGCGTTATTAAAATTGACTGACGACGTACGCATGGCAATTGACAAAAAGAAGGTGACGCTTATGCTGCTGTTTGACTTCAGCAAGGCCTTTGACACCATCTCACCTTCCAAATTACTATCTAAGCTGAGGCAGCTGGGGTTCTCTAGGGCGGCTCTCCTGCGGATTAAATCATATTGACAGGGGCGATCTCAAATGGTAATTTCGTATACAAACAGAACTTCAGAGCAGCTTGAAATTAATTTGGGAGTTCCACAGAGTTTTGTCCTGGGACCATTACTGTTTATCCTCTATGTCAACGACCTGCAAAATATACTCGACGGTAACACAGTTAAACATCTTTTTTATGCAGATCTATCTACACACCAACAAAGATAATTTCCTGGTCGGCCTGGCTCGACCGGCAGAAGCGGCACGGCTGGTTTCTGGCTGGGTGGAGAGCTCCGGTCTGTGACTTAACTCCGCCAAAACCAAGTCCATATTTTTCGGGTTCATGAAGAACGTTAACGATATACAATCATGGATTTTGTCTGGAGTTCCGTTCCTGGACGGAGTGATCATCCCATTTAGTGAAATAGTCGTGAGTCTGGGTGTTGTATTGGATAGCAAACTTACTTGGAAACCGCAGGTGGATGCTATCACGAAAAAAGTAAATAAAGCCCTGTATAGCCTGCGGTTTATCGGGGGCTGCGCTACTGAAACTGTCCGCAGACGGCTAGTTGAGACACTTATACAACTGCATATCGACTACTGTACTTTGATCATCCTGGACGCGTCTAACAAATAACGAATACGGATATACAGACTGAGGAATTCGTGTGTGAGATTTATTTTCGGGGTTACACGGGATGAACACATTAATCCCTACCGGAGGCATCTAGAATGGCTTCGCACCGATTCCAGAAGGCTCTACTTCTAAGACATTCTATTATATATAATAATCTGGATCAGTGAACCTTCGTATCTGGCCTCATTGTTTAATCAACATAAACCCTCTAGTAGGGGAGTCCCCCGGAAGTACTGAATCCGTGGCTAGGGCCCTCCAGGTCCAGGGTGCTTGGTTCTGGAACTCTCTCCATTCTACTTTGCGAAACCTGCCATCTCTCGCCTCCTTTAAGAGGGCACTGTGGGGGCACCTGCTAGCCACTGAATCTTGACGACGCTGAGCCCTCTGGCGCTGGATTCTTAATTTTTAACCTAGTCAGACTCGGACCTGGGCTGTAAAAATTCTTCCAGTATTACGTACTTTTTAGATTTCAAACATGCAATACAGATAGGTCTTTGACCAAACCTTAATGTACAGCGCAATATTAGAAGTTTAATGTGATAATTGAATATGACGAAACGTGATTTTGCGTGACGGTATTTATATATTGAAGTAATTATTTTCATCTGCATAGGACAATCAATTTGACTTTCTAAATTGCTGTTATTATATATTTTATTTTCTCTTTTTGTTAGACTGTGTGCGACACGATATTATGTGATCTAAAATGTATTATTTTTTGCTTTTAGCAAATAAAGTCCTCCCTCTCTCTCTCTCAGAAGGCATTGCCAGTACTCGATCCTCTACTCCGTCATATTTTCAACCTATTTTCTGACGGGTTTCCGCACTGGACACAGTACGCAGTCTGGCTTGATTAAGTTGACTGACGATGTCAGGCTTGGCATAAACAGTAAGAAGGTAACATTTCTTATTCTTTTTGACTTCAGCAAGGCGTTTGACACTGTGTGTCACGTCAAGCATCTTAGAAAGCTGTCCCCTTTCTTCTTCTCCAAGCAAGTCATCCGGTAGCTTGCATCTTACCTCACCGGTAGAGAACAAGTCGTCATTGGTGACACCAACGAGCTTTCCACCCTGCGTTCTCTGAATATGGTGGTGCCGCAGGGGTCTGTTTTGGGTCCCCTGTTGTTCTCGTTGTACATTAATGACATCAGTTTCTACCTGATGTATCACATCTTATCTATGCGGATGACTTGCAGATCTACAACCAATGCCACCTTGAGGAGCTCGATTCTTGTTCCGCAAAGATAGCGGGTTTGGCTGCGCTAAATCATCTTAAGCTAAATGTTCTCAAAACCAAAGCGATTGTCCTGGGTCCCCCCTACTACATAAATGCTTTGCCATCTGTAGCTAATACCTCTATGAATATAGGGCGATCCCGGGTCAGCTACGAATCATCTGTGCGCAGTCTAGGGGTGGTGCTTAATTCTAAATTAATCTGGAAAGAGCATGTCACACAATCGTGTATGCGTGCTGACTCTCTAATGTATAGACTTCTCCAGAAAGAGCACCACTCATAATCTGCGCAAAAATCTCGTGCAAGCACTTCTTTTTCCAATAATAGACTATTGCTCTCTAGTATACTGTGACCTAACGCAAGAACTGAACACTAAACTGCAGACATTAGTGAACACGGGAATCCATTACATCTATGGTGTAAGAAGGGACAAGCACATCATGGCTTGCTTTTTAAGAAAACTTTTTAACACAGTGGTACCATCATACATCGCTGCCTATCTTTAACTTCCACGTCGCACTTCGTCCTGTCAGGGGTGAGGTGACACCTCTGGACATCCCAACCTTCGCTACAGAGATGCTTAGGAACTCATTCCACATAAGCGCCTCATAAAAAAGAAAGCTCTCCCCTTGACTCCTTTCCTGGAAACTCGCTGTTACTCCTTGTTGCTCCGTTGTTTCTCCAAAACTACCGTCCTCTCCTCTCAATGCTCTCTTCTTCTCCGAAACTCACGAAAACAAACAAGATTCACTAGCGTGAATAAATGCGAACGCAATTATTATGTTTCCGGAAAAGGCGGCCTTGTGACGGACAACGTATTGTCGCAGTGCGGTCATGGATTCTAAATTAACGTGGAAAACGCAAGTGGATGCGGTTAGTCGAAAGGTTAACAGAGCCATTTATGGACTAAGGTTCTTTCGATCCTGTACCACTGAGACGTTACGTAAGTAGCTGGCAGCCGCTCTTGCTGTCTCTTACCTCGATTACTGCTCTGTAGTGTATCTTGATGTGTCTCGGGAGTTCCAGACACGCCTTCCTTGCGGTCGGCCCAACCAGCAAACGTCATAACTCTGGGAATCGTGGAAATTAAGATCTTATTAACTGCTCATTAACGAGTGAGATTTCCGTGCTGGCATGTTGGCAAAAGTTAACCGATAAACAGCAACTCGATTTGTTTAGACACAACAATGCCCAGGCTAATCCCCAGTGTTCCTGACGAACGTCAAATGCGTCATTTTGCATGACACGCTGGAGCATTTGTCCACCGATCTTTACTCTCGCTTCGCTCTGTTCCTGGCGTAGGTTTTGCTCTAAAGAGGTTTTCCCTGCATCGCGGGTGAAAGCCCGAGTGAATGCGGGAACAGGGCAGGGATAAGATCTGAAGACGGCTCTGACTGCGGAGCACATGCGCGATCGAAAAGAAAGGGTCCTTGTTCGCGTCGAGGAGCTTTATGGCTCGGCGCCGGGTTCGACGCGGGGTCAGTTTTCGGGCCTGCGAGAGCGTGCGCATAATATGTTTCGGCTCAACGTCGAGCGCGGCGTTGGGACCGGATTTATTGTTTTATGAGAGCAAGCGTCACTGTGTTTTTTTTTTAGCGCCGAGCGTGGTGTTGGGTCCGAACTTTTATAGCTTTTCGAGGAGGAAAAACTTACGGATATCAGATGCATCGGCATCTGACGATTCAGACCAGCGGACGAGGCAAACAAGGACCTGGGGAAGAGAGACCGTTTTCGGGGGTTTGGCGGGGGCAAGCGTCGCCTCGAGTGCTCTGCAGGGTCAGTCACGAATGAGATACGGAGCCGAAAGCTTCAATTATATTATTTTTCTCGTGAATAATAATTTTCCTATTTTTCTATTTAAGATATTTAGTTATTATTTTGAGCTTTCCCTCTACAAATTTAATCATTTTGTTTTATCCAAATATATTTTTGTTTTTTAGTTTTTTTATTAGTTTATTAAATTTAGATAAAAGTGCAACTTCGAGCGCGATACTGCTCTATTAGTAGCTACACCCAGCTTATCCTTTAGAAGTTTTGAATACTTCTACGTGTATTAGCGAGCAGAGCAATCAAGGCCTGCAGAACACCACGGCCCCCTTGACACTCGTCCTCACATTGTTTTCTCAACAACTGACTCAACAGCTCCCTAACCAGTTTGCATGACTCCAGAAGAACCAACGAAGGCAATTCGAGGAACTTTGCCAGTGACAACAGCCTAGAATGAAAGAACGCCTTAACGATCTCTCCATCGTAACCCAGCGACTAGATGCGTAAGACGCATCTATCAATCTATCAGCAACCACGAGTTTTGGATCATCACGCATGAGAAACAGGCCGCTACTGCAGCTCACCAGCAACAAAATGTTCCGCCGCCGGAGACATCTGAACTCGTAATCTCTGTCATTTCCAAGGACATCGACGCTTCACCGAGACAGATTGCATCAGCCGTACTACGTGCTCTAGACCTCTCTCAACTCAAGAATGACATCTTGTCCAGTGCAACCTCTCCACGGGAACGCGCCCTGCGCTAACAGACCTCCACCCAGGCACATGCCTCTCAGGATGATCCAACGACTGCTCCGACCGCCAACTCTGCCCGCAGCCAGGGCCAACTCTCCTCACCGATGGACATCGCCAACGTGAGCCTCTCCATTGACCGCGGCAACTTTGAGAAAATTGTCGTCAAATTCAAATCTCCGTTTACGCGTGATTTTATTATTTTTACGAGATCCAGTGCGGCGTTGTTGTCGGCGCCGGCCCTCAAGGACGTTAACTGTAGCCTTAACGCGTTGGCAAATTATAATGTCTGCGAGCTTGACGATTTTATTTCTCTCTTCAATGCATCAATAATTACATCCCTTTACAAGTTTGTGCTAATTTGACCAATTGTTACGAGAACTCGGCAGAAACCGGGGGTCAGGCCATACGGGCCAAAATCAAGGATCGCGACGAAATTTTTAAACACGCCTGTGAGAGGGGCTCCGCTGAGTTGTTGGCTGAATATCGCTCTCGCAGAGCGGCTATTACGGCTACGCAACTTACGGGCAGTTAAAAGCACATATTACGCGAATGAAATAAACCCTGCGCAGCGCGGAAACAGGCTCTCGAGTATCCTCCATAGGCTTGGCGTAGTCTCCTGCCGTACCACCTCACCTTTCTCGCGTTTTTCTTAACACGTCAGTAACTCACACTTTGCATCAAATGCATCACCGCCTAACCGTGACCATTGGCCTCGATGGAATCTCAATTCAACACCTATCTCTCTTTCACCCATACATACTGCAACCAACTTATCAATAACTGCCTGTTCAATTCCCGCTTTCTGGAAGAAAACACTAATAACTTCGATACCGAAAGTCTCTCCACTGAACGATGTGTCGGACCTCGTCTCATTTCACGGCTGTCTGAGTGCTCGAAATTACAAGAGAGAATACTTTCTAAACTGTTTAATTATCTTGACGATAATGACCTTCTTACCCCTAGACAAGCAGGTTCTGTCCGGGGATAGCACTCAGACTACCTTACTTGGGGTTCTGGATGACATACGCCAGGCTATGGACGAATCTCGCTACACCGTACTTGTCCTTTTTGACTTCTCGAAAGCATTTGATAGGATCCCTCACACACTACTCATTCAAAAACTTCGATTATTTAATATAGCTGAAAACACACTCCAATGGTTCACCTCATCCCTTGCTGACAGACGTCAGGCGGTTGTCGACGAGGGCGGCTCAATTTCAGACTGGATTGCTACCAGTACAGGTGTTCCCCAGGGCTCCGTCATGGTACCCCTGCTATTTGCTATCTTTATTAATGATCTACCGCAGGTACTGAAGTTCTCCGACTACATGATCTACACCAATGACACTCAAATTTACCGTAGCTGCAAAAGACATGAACTTTCAGACGCCATTAACCAAATTTCCCAAGACTGCACTGCAATAACTAACTAGGCTGCTGCCAATGGACTTATCCTTAATCTTGATAAGGATAAGTCCATTTAATAGGCAATGGTCCTTGGCAGCTCCCTTAACCTCTTTCTTATCAATCTACATACTCTTCAGGCTGTATCAGTTAACTATACACCTATCCCATACGTGTCAGAGGTGAAGAACTTTGGGGTCTGGATTATCTCTGACCTCAGCTGGGAAAGCCATGTGTCTCAGATCTGTCATCAGGTTTTTCGCACGTTCCGCCAGCTTCGCCTGCATCAACACGCACTCTCATTCGGCCTTCGCAAGTCCATCTGTCAATCACTCATTTTACCCTTCTTTGACTACGCCTGCCTGGTGTTTCATGATCAATCCGGGGAACTAAATCTTAAATTGTAGCGCTCAAAGAATGCCTGCACTCGCTTTGTTTTCGGCAACATCCCGTGGATGGATCATGTAACGCCGTATCGTCAAAAGCTTGGCTGGCTACCAGTAAAAGCTCACCAAGAATACTTTCTCGGTGCTCTCACTTTCGCTCTTCTGTAGACAGGTCGACCTAACTATCTGGCTAAAAACTTTATATTAATGGCTGACCGGGATGTGCGCAGGTCTACTCGACGACATGTTCCCACGTTTTATATTCGTCGTTTCAACACTAATCTTTTTTACAACTCTTTTCAAATCTTTCAAGCCTCCTATTTCTGGAACAGTTTTCCCGACAACATTACCTTACCATCCCACAATAACACATCTCTAAAAACTGTAAAGTCATTAATTCTTAAACATTTATTATTCTGTAATGCTGTCTCATTGCCTGCTCACATCCCGGCCACCCCTCGATTTCAAACCTAGTATACTGTTAATAATATAGTCATAGCTTTAACTTTGTTTTCTGTACAGGGTTACAGAGCTCCAAGAAGTACTAAGTCGTATTATTTATTGTTACATTAGTCTTTACAAGGCAGCAGAGCTCCTAGTTGTAATTACTTTAAGTTATTCTTACATATAAATTAAACTTGATAATCTATACACCACATTCTGTCAACGCTACTCTTCAATATGCTTTCTGTGCATATCTATTGCACTTGTAACAAACTATATAATTATTTGTACCAAAATGTATTTCTGAATACTCTAAGTCTCTGGGTTAAAATAAATGTCTAACTCCCGCTGTTAGGCCCCCGACAAATACTGCAGAAAGTACCGCATAAAGTTTCGCTGATAGGCCCGTGGAAATAGCCGCAGAAAGCTCCGCATAAAGTCCCGATGATAGACCCGCGGACAGTATAGCCGAAAGGTCTGCATAAAGTCCCGCTGATAGGCCCGCGGAAAGTGTTTCTCGTTCGATTTGCCAGTGTGACGAAGGGTATGAAGACTCTGGAAAATTTATTAAAATTAGTTCTGTTAGTTGAACGAAAATTATTCGCACATGCAGATCGTCAGACTTTGCGAAAGAGTTGCGCTTTTCGATCTCTTAGGTTCTCAGTGTTACTTCGGTCGCCGCCGCCGACCTCCTTTTCCCCTCACGCGCTTTTCCGCTGGGCACTGTGGTGAGGAGATTTTTCTTTCTTAACTGGGAAAGTGGAAAGTGGAAAAAAATTTCGGACTAATTTCCCTAGACTCAGTTTTTTCCGCTGATCACAATGGTATATAAATGTTGTATTTCTTTAGAATCACCCTGTAGACAGGAATTGCCAAGCGGACGTTATGACCTCTAATCCCGTCGCGCCTTTCTAGAAAAGAAAGAAATGAGCACCAAGCAATCGCCAACGAACGCTCTAATCTCACGACTTGTTTTATTGGTTCAAAAAGGCTAGAAGTGTGCTAGGCTAGCTTGGTCAGGTTCCATATGACAGCTCGAGAAACGGGGCGGGTTTAAGATGGATTGAGGAAACAAATCGGTTTATTTGTTTACTGAAGTTACTTTATTTTCTACTATCCAACATATGCACTCGAAACCACATCGTGGTCTCTACCCTCAATTTCGCACGCACTTGCACACAAAGGCATCCTTATGGACGTAGATGTCCAGGTAATTCTACGGCAGTGATTAGAACTTAAATAACTGGTTGTAATACGTAAGATAATCCTCTTACTCAGTCTAGATCAATCCCGTAAACGACCGCTATCGAATTTCAAGCACAATTCAATTCTCAAAAGTATTTAGAATAGGGTACACAGATATAGATAAACCAAAATCAAAATGCAGATGAAAATAAAAAACTGTATAAAAAAGGAAAAGATAAATGATAAGATAAAATATATATAAAAAAAGCTTTTGAATAAAGAATTATCAAAATAAAGATTATAAGAATTTAGAAAATAAGCGTATTGATAAATTAAGAATGGAGATAAAATTGTTGATTGAACTAATACAATTGATAAAATTATAAAAGCAAAAGAATCAAAAACAAAATATGGGAGTCAGTGAACAGAGCGAGAAATGTGTGTGTATAACCTACCTCTAAACACAAATGTATCACCTTCAGCAGAATTAAAGATAGTATCTATTTTTGGATTAGAACAAAGCTGTGAATCTTCTTCGCTTGATGGAGGCAAATGAGTAGTTCGCTGATGAATATTTGATTCGCCTCCATCTTCATTTTTGGAACCATAGAGTGCCTAAAAAAAATCAACAATTAATAGTTGTTTGCAGGAAGTCATTAAAACATTTTTGTGCATTTTTTATTCAAACCACGGAGAATTTATTTTAAATGCTAATTATTTTGCTAAAAAGCAATGTTTTTAGCAAAATTTTATATTAGTAAAAAAATCTAAATGGAATCTTGTATAATTGAGAATAAAAAAGCCCAAGCAATTCGCTGCGACTTAGATCCATACCGACGATTTTCTGCCATTTATGCTGCTGCTCTTTAGAAAAAGGTTAAATGTATTTATATTAATTATATTAAGATATGGCGTAAAAAACATACGTCATATATATTTTGGGGAAAAAACAGTACTTTTGTACTGGTAGATCTTCTCTAAACACACAAATTTTTGTCATAATTGTGAGGATTTAAGAAAAATTTAATTCGAAAATTCTCTAATAACAAAGTTTTTAGCATATCTACTAGTACATATGGTAGCTTTAAATTAGAAAGTCTATATTTTCGTTTTCGATAAACTATTGTTTTATATTTTGTATCCTCCTCGAGGAAGCATTGTATAGTAAAAAATATTTAAAATAAAAAAATTATTTTTATATGAGTACGAATCATGCATTTTTAAAAAATGCCCATGCGGATGTGTGTGTGTGTGTGTGTGTTTTCTCTCTCGGATAAAGAGGTATTAGGGAAAATCTTAGAAAACTATAGCATGACCTTGTTTAAGGGGTCGTCGAGACAGCCTCATCCACAATGTTAGCCGTGTGTCGGATTTCCACCGAATAAACCCATCCCCTCTACGGCCAGGTAAAAACACCCAATCATAAAAAGGAATGCCCTCATTGCTTTTGTCGACCTTCGGTAAAGGTGCCTAGATCATCTTCTATGCTTCTGAACCCCGTGGTACCACCGTCAATAAATACTTTGCGGGGGGGGGGGGGGGGCTTTTGCCCGATTCTAGTTGATGTGGTCGTCATCACTATTGTCATCCTTCATTTTCTGCGTCGCACATACACATGTACGTATTCAACCTCCTTGTCTTCTTCTGTCTTCTTTGTCTTTCCTGATTTTCTTGAGAATCTCTGCTGCATAAATGCTGATTGAGCACCATCCATCCTCCAAGGTCAGCATGGCCGTCATGATCGACTCAGGAGTTACTCTTATCTGAAGATAACTCTCAAGTTCCTCTCTCTCTCTCTCTCTCTCTCTCTCTCTCTCTCTCTCTCTCTCTCTCTCTCTCTCTCTGGTGAGTACAGTTGACAGCTCTGCTGATCTGCCATTCTTTCGAACTATTATTCTGCTGCTTCTTGCCTTCGGGCCCTCTTCTGTTGTAGATAGTTGCACGCTTCTTTTTGCAACCTTCACGCTGATATATAAATCACCGAAGGCTGCAATTTTTTTAACTCATCTTTTCATCTGCCAACTTTCTACACTGCTCCTAACCTACAAATCTGCTCCGCTTGGCTTGGCTTGTTTTCGCACCTGCACGACGTCTCCTTCTCTCCGAAATCTACACGACACCTGCTACATCGCTGGAGAATCTTCAAGACGTCTTCACACTTTTTCGAGGTCGGTACTTTCACTTTCACTACGTACTTTACAGACGGGACAGCAACAGAAACGGAGGAGGTGTGGCCCTCTACATACGATGAAAATTCCCTTTCTTCTATCCCATATGGTGCCATGCACCATAAACAGAGCTCTGATACCTGGCTTTTGTCCGATCGACGAACAGGATCGCCTGCTGTCACACTGGAAGACAGACTCACTTTTCATCAACGGAGATTACCTTATCACGGCCACTCTCGACGTACAGATTCCACGACACGTACCTAGCACATACTCCTACCGTAACTTTAAAGGAATCTGCGCCGAGAAGCTAAGGGACTTTCTTAGCGCATGTGACTGGTCATCTCTCACCCTATCATCACTTGACGAATGCATCTCTACACTTAACGCTAACCTTACTAACGCCATTAATCAACTCGCCCCATCACGGACTGTAACACCTAAAAAACAGCGTCACCCGTGGTTCTCCACGGCTCTTCGTGACCTTGTATCCGAGAGGGATAGACTATACAGGCGTTTGAGGAACTCCAGGCTTGATTCAGATCTCCCTTTATACAGACAAGCTAGGGACTATACTCATAAACTGGTCGAGGAAGCCAGGCTGGATTATTACTATTCACGCCTGTCAACCTTGACTGATATCGCCGAGATCTGGAGAGAGCTGGAGAAACTTGGAATTTCCGCCACTAAGGCCCCATTACCACTTCCCTTTAGCACAGATGAGCTCAACAAGCATTTTAGCTCGATCTCCAATGATCCGCTAGCGCCTGCTGTTGAGAACTATCTTCTAACCCTGGAAAGTCTTGACCTCTCGGAACATTTCGAGTTCAGCCCTATAACGGAATCGGACGTGTTGAGTGCAGTGTCGCACTTCGACACCCAGGCGAGGGGAAGCGACGGCATCCCCCAGGTTGTTATATTAAAAGCACTGCCAGTTCTCGCTCCTGTATTATGTCACATCTTCAACCTGTCTCTGAGCGAGGCCCGTTTCCCATCTGCCTGAAAATTGTCACTGGTGCGTGCACTCAACAAAGTCAGTTCACCAACAACCCTGACTGACTACCGCCCGATTTCGCTTATTTGCTTTCTCTCCAAAGCCCTGGAGTGGCTGGTGCACAAGCAGGTCTCGCAATACCTTGAATCAAGGCTCTTACTAGACAATTATCAGACAGGCTTCCGCACCGGCCACAGCACTCAGTCTGACCTAATTAAGCTAACTGACGATGTCAGGGTCGGGATAAACAAAAAGAAAGTGACACTCCTTCTGCTCTTTGATTTTAGCAAGGCGTTTGACACTGTGGGCCACGTCCGGCTCCTGAGGAAGCTAACAACTTTTGGCTTCTCTAAGCAGGTTATCTGCTGGTTTGCCTCCTATTTCACTGGAAGAGAGCAGGCTGTCGTTGGTGAAGAAAGCGAGCGTTCTTCCTTTGCAGCGTATTAACATCAACGTCCCGCAGGGCTCCGTCTTAGGTCCCCTGCTGTTCGCTCTGTACATCAATGACATCGGTTTCTGCCTAGACTCCGATGTTTCCCATCTCATCTACGCGGATGACCTGCAGATCTACAGTCATTGCCACCTCGAGGAGCTCGATTCTTTATCAGTCAAGATGAGTGCTAATGCCGAGAGGATAACGGGCTGGGCTGTGCAAAACAAACTTAAACTTAATGTTACTAAAACCAAGGCAATTGTCCTGGCCTCCCGCTACTACATAAATCTACTTCCCTCTACAGCCAACACTTTCATTAATATCGGAGGTGCCCAGGTCAGCTTTGAGTCTTCCGTGCGCAGTCTGGGATTGGTGCTTAACTCTAAACTCTCATGAAAGGAGCATGTTACACAAGTGTGTAAGCGTGCTCACTCGCTAATGTACAGGCTTTACTTTTTTAGAAAGAGTACCAACCTCAGATTGTGTAAACATCTCGTGCAGGCACTGCTGTTTCCGCTAATCGACTACTGTTCTCTTGCATACTGTGACTTGACGCAGGAACTCGACTTAAAACTACAGAGACTCGTGAATACAGGAGTCCGGTACATCTATGGTGTAAGGAGAGATGAGCGCATCTCCCCGTACAGGCGGGAGCTGCAGTGGCTAACCACTGCTGGACGCAGGTAGTATTTCACAGTCTGCTTCCTTCGTAAAATGTTTAACACGGTCGTACCATCATACGTACTGGCCTTTTTTGACTTCCGCATCTCGTCCCGGCCTGTGAGGGGTGAGGCGACACCACTAGAAATACCTGCCTTCGCGACTGAGACGCTGAGGAACTCGTTTCATATCAGCGGCTCATACTTATGGAATAGCCTGCCATCTCACATCAGAAACACCTCATCTACTGTCACCTTCAAAAGGCTTGCTAAAGACTACTACTTTAAACTCGAAAACACATAACTCATAGACATTCATGTACACGCACACACTTACTCATTCTCATACTAAACATCTTCACTATCAGTACACTTTTATACTACACTTACTCTACACACGCCTCAACTTACTTTACTTCTAATTTATATTTACTATTTTTACTTTAACTGCATAATGCTAATTCTTACTATTGTACAATACAATGTACGCAAATAAATCTAATCTAATCTAATCTAATCTAATCCTGATGATATCGTAAGCAATAGCAAAAGACGTGCTTAACATCCTCTGTTGCATCTGAACATATTAGGCAGTTTTGATGGTCGTCTAGTTTAACCCAGTGCAAGTTCGCCCGGAAACATCCGTGCCCGGTCAAAAACTGTGTGAGATAGTAGTTAATTTCTCCATGTCTTCTTCCAATCCAGCCTTCTATACGTAATATAAGACGATGAGTTAATCGTCCTTTGCCATCTTGTTTGCCATTCAGCCATCGTCTTCTTACTTGCTGCATCCCAGATCTACTTTTGGCTTTTGTCACTAGATCGTCCCCTAGCTTCGAATACGTCCTTTCTTTTCAAAGCTAGAAGGTCAATGGGTGGCATACCTGATGTAATGCATGCAGCATCGTCCGATACCGTACGGTATGCGAACGCCACGTTTAGTGCACTACGCCTATACACAGTAGTCAACTTTCGTTCATACGATTTCACCCGCATCGCATCTGCCCATATTGGGGCTTCGTATAGCCTAATCTATGTGGTTACACAGCTAAGAGTAACCTTCGCTTCTGAGATCGCTCTTCTACATTTGGCATCAATCGTGATAGAGCAGCCCTAACTATTGCTGCTTCATCACTGACTATTTCCAGATGCTGTTTAAAACTTTGTCTTGCATCAATGGTGATGCCCAAGTATTTGATAGTTGGTTGAGAAACAATCTTATGTCTACCCAACATCAGTATGATTGCCACCATCTTCTTCCTACTGAAAATGAGGATTACTTCCGTTTTGTGACTGGTTAGTTCCAATCCCGTCTATGTTAGCCATTCGTGTGATATAGGGGTTAACTCTTTAACTATGTCTGTCAACTCTTCTTTATGTTTCGCTACGCCCAGTACTACTATGTCGTCAGCGAATTCTGCAACTGTTGCTCCTTCAGATAATTGTAGCTTTAGTACTCCGATATGAATGATTTTTCAAGTCGATGGGCCAAGTACTGATTCTTGGGGAACGCCTCCTGTAACTTTATATGTTTTGGTACCGTCCTCAGTGTCATGTAATATAATTCTGTCCTTCAAGTAGTCGCACATCATCCTTCTTATATATAAGGTCACATACTTCTTCCAAGGTGCCTCGTGTATTTCATCTCATCTGGCCCAATTAAATGCATTTTTGACATTCAATGTAACTATACTGCAATACTTATTTTTTTCTTCCTTCCATCGTTTCCCCTCTATCGCTGTTTGTGCAGTGTCAATCACTAGACTAACTGTGTCCAGGGTTGAACTTTTGGTTGTTTCTTTCTGAAGCCATATTGGTGTTCCGCTAATCCACCTTTTCCTTCTATAAAATGATCTATTCTGATGCAGATAATACGTTCCAGAATCTTCCCTGGGGTATCCAGCATGCAGAGTGGTCTATATGATGAGGAGTCCTTGGTTGGTTTCTTTCCTTTTGGCAGAAGCACTAGTCGCTGTTTTTTCCAGTTTGTGATAATTTTCCTCTCCTAGGCATGTATTGTACAAGTCTACAGAGACCTCTGGATGAGCATGAATGGCATGCTTCAACGCAATATTTGGAATGCCATCCGGCCCTGAGGCCTTGTTGTTTCCTAACCTTGTGCAGGCGGCTAACAATTCCTCAATCGTGATTAGTGGAATAGCTTCTTCATTTAAACCTCTTTCGATGACACTTGGCTCTTCCAGTTGCCTAGGAAACAGCGTGGTCACTACCCGGTGTAATAGCTTCGGGCATTTTGGAGGGGACACGAAGCTTCCTTTAATCTTCTCCATTATTATTTTATATGGTCGACCCCAAGGTTCTTGTTTGACCTCATCCTGTAATTCCTTAAGGCACCATCGTTTGTTTTCTCAGATTTTCTTCTTAAGACTCCTTTTAGCGTCCTTCATTTCTTGTCCGTAAGCATTTGATATTTACCGGCTTATACCAGTTTTATAGTATTTTTTCCTCGCCCGTTGTTCTCGTCTTCTGGTCCAGTGTCACTTGCTACGTTCATTTGCAATTTTCTTATCCCACCAGTATACTTGTTGTCCTCTACTGTATGCCACTCTCTGTGACATTGCAGCGTCACGTGCTCGGGTGATGGTGAGCCCACGTGGCGATCCAGTGGATGATCCGAAATCCCAAAATCCTAGTTGACGTCGTGAGCACACGAGACAACCCGGAACACCCGAACGACATCGAGTCTCTTCTACGTGAGCACGCGTAGTTGACCCGACGTCACCGTAGACCCTAACCTATATCTTAACGCAGTGCTGACTCTGCTACAGTGAGCACACAGGGTTGAGGAGGCAGCGACAGTTTCACCGACGGTTCACCGGGTGGTTCACCAATCGGAAACTGTCGATTCTTAAAGAGATAATCTTACGCTCAATAGATCTCACAGGGGTATCTGTAAGTCTTCTTGTGCTGCACGCGCACAGCTATACACATTTCCTCGACCGCTTGCTTACATACGGAGATAATCTTATTCTTAGCACAAGCGTTTCAAGAACTAGGATTTTGAATTTTCACACAGATAAGTCGGATACGTGCTGAAGAATCTCGCATGAAAATTTAAGATATGGACAGTCAACCATTATCGCTCTCTTTCTCTCTCTCTTTCTCTCTCTCTCTCTCTCTCTCTCTCTCTCTCTCTCTCTCTCTCTCTCT
>QLSS01000136.1:219234-239473 GCA_024372645.1 Trichomalopsis sarcophagae | reverse complement strand
TCTCTCTCTCTCTCTCTCTCTCTCTCTCTCTCTCTCTCTCTCTCTCTTTGATTTCCACCTCTCGTTCAGGCCTGTGAGGGATGAGGTGACACTACTGGACATCCCGACCTTCAAGACGGAGACGCTGAAGAATTCATTTTTTATCAGCACCTCCTACCTCTGGAATATCCTTCCATCTCAACTTCGCAACACACTATCCATATCACACTTTAAAATAGCAACTAAAAACTATTTCTTTAATCTTGAAAATATATAAACATCACTCAAACATACACACATTCACTCTCATCTCATTTCACTTCATCCCATTTCACACTCTTCACACGCACTAGCACTCTTACACAAAACACAATTACACAAAATCTTCTTTCTCTTTTTATAATATACTATATAATTGTATATGTACAACACAATGTACATCAATAAAAACAATTAAATCTAAATCTAAAATCTCTCTCTCCAAGAAAGCGTAGGTGTGCACTCGAGTGATTGAGGGATGGTCAAATTTTGTTGAGAGGGAGGAGATTTTGAAAATTCCGGTGGGAAGTGTCTAAGGGAGGTTCTATGAGAAGAAAGTGGAAATTTTCCACCAATCGAAGGACTTTTGGCAATTGAAGTGGAAAAAGAAGATTTGCTATCCACCATATTTAAGGACCTGGTGCATGCTTCGTCAGTCAGTTCACTCTTCGTTTTCAAGTTCATTCTTCAATTCAAAGTGTGAGAAGATGGAAGGAATCAACGACAGCATGAAGACAGCTTTTGAGAAGGTCAATGGATATAGAACAATTGTCCATCTCTTTAATGTGATGTGGCAGTTGATGTCCTGGACATCGAATGGAATTAATGATGATTCCATTTTGAGAAAGTGTAAGTGTTATTTTTTTACATTAGTTTAGATTTTATTTGCAACATTTTTTTTAATTTAATTATTTTTGTTATATTCTTCAGCTCTACCAGCCGAGTTAACTGCTGCGATGAAGCAGCTGAATGAGAGTGCGGCCGCCTCACCAGGGTCGCAACAACAGCATCGACTTCCGTCGATTGGTGTGATGCAGCAGATGTTTAAAAGTATAACATCCTTATCACAGATTCACCATCAGCAGGAGCTTCCACAGGAGCAAAACTCGCAGCAACAAGCAGCAGTCGCAGCAGAAGTCGCATCCGCAGCCAAAGCCACAATCGTAGCCAAAGCCAAAGCCAGAACCTCAGCAGAAGCCAAAGCAGCAGTCGCAACCAAAGCCGCAGCAGAAGCCAAAGCAGCAGTCGCGGCCAAAGCCGCAGCAGAAGCCGCAACCACAGCCAAAGCCGCAGCAGAAGCCGCCACCGCAGCCAAATCCGCAACCACAGCCGCAGCCACAGCACTAGCTAGGAAGCCATTTAGGCACCCTCGCTCTCCGCCGGCAGCCAAAAGTGATCGCCCTTCTACGTCTGCGAAAACCGATCGTCCGTCCTCATCAAGCGATCGCAATCGCTCGTCTTCGAAAAGCGATCGCAATCGCTCGTCATCAAAAAGCGATCGCCATCGCTCGTCATAAAAAAAAAGCGATCGCCATCAGTCATCTTCGAGAAACGACCGCACTTCTGTAAGAAGCGATCGCCTCACAAGTACGATGAATATGTCTGTTAGCGCTGTTGAGCATTTACAGCCTCCTCTACGATACGTAATATCATCCAAGGGGATTAAGCTATCACAATCTTCGAGGGTGAGATCAAGCTCGCGTTCAGGCTCAAGCTCGAGTTCTGGCTCGAGCACCAGCTCGGGATCCAGGTCGGCATCCGGCTCTGTCAAAAGCGGAAGTCCAAGAAAGAGGAAATCTGATGGTTAGTTGTAAAAAAAAATTTTAATTTTTCAAAAAATAATAATACATATTTTTTTATCACATCATCTCAAGAGAGCAAAAAATCAGGTAAGATAATTTTTTTCATTCATTTCATTAATTTTTTTTTTCTGTTTTGTTATTGCAGCAGAAAAGATGGAACGGAGAAAACTTTCATTGTCTTTAAAAAAGACTGATCTGCCACCACCATCTCCGCGACAGCAGCCATCACCTCAGCGGCCAGTACAGCCTCTCTATCAGGCAGATCAGCCGAGCCACTTCAGCATCAAGCAGAACAGCTAATGCCACTTCAGCAACAAGCACGACCGCGTATATTACATGACGAATTGCTCAGCGATCCGCTTATCGTGTTCGATAAGAAAGCAAATATGCGAAAAATCTGAATGATATTTTCAATAAATTTTTGTAAAAAAAAAATAAAAAAATAAATAAACATAATTTTCCACTAATATTTTGTGTTTCCTGCTTGTTTAAACATTATTCCTTTTAGAAATATATATATTATAACGCTTGCTTACTGTCGTTGATCGCGCGTTACAACCAGGGTCAGAAGGGCCCTGTTTATTATGAAACGACGGACATGCAGAAGGCATGGCTCGACCGACTCATGCGGGCACGGATTTACCTATGCCCCCTGACACATTATCACGTCTTGACAGCAGCATGCGAGTAGGTGGCAACAACGTACGTTGCCGAAATCTAGTCTCGTTACTTATTCTCTCTCACATGCTGCGTCTGTAGTAGCTTTACACTGAAAAGGTTTTTTTTTATACAAATGATGATTGTTTCCCGGAGAGACGTTGTAATGTGCTCAACGTGCATTTATTGGGGATTTTCAATTAAAATCACGCTTAAAACTATATAATATAGGAAGATATAAGGTTGATAAGGGAATAAAACATAAAACATTCATTTATTAAAAATCATTTTTTATTTAGTTAAGATGATTTCCAGTATAAGCAATCACATTTTGAATTTTGATAATGGACCGTATCTAAACTAAATCGATCATCTAAATAATCGAGTAGCCAGCTTCGTATTGCAATAACATTTCGGACAGCACACATAGGCACTCTTCTAATGCAGAGATCGTGATTAAAGAAAACAAACTGCATATCACATATCATTTTTTCAAACGATGGACAGCCAAAATTTTCGATGTTTGTGATTGATCTGAAAAAATAAATAGAAGAATGTGTAAGGGATTTTTTTTAATGTGAAAGTTTAAATTAATTTATTATATTTGCAACTTACAAATCGGGCAATACATTTTTTATCCATTCTGCTTTCTGCTTTCCTTTGACGAATAATTTTGTGACTCCTTGCGTACATATTTCTAAAATACTATGAAGACGGTGATATGGAATATCTCCAGAATCCCATTCTGTGCCGTGATGATTCTTTTCAATCCAACGAGTCATACATTTTTCTTCCTCTGTTAGTTCATCCCATGGTAATGGAGGTTTAAAGAGATACGCCGTCAGTAAAGCAGTTTTACTCAAATTGAGAAAACTGATTTCCTAGAAAATAAAAGTATCGTCGACAATTCTATGAAAACCTTGAATGTCACAGAGATAAACTTTTTCTTCTTCTTGACATTGCAATATTGTATTTCTAAACATTACATTATATTCACTTGAACTTCTATCAATCACGCTAGTCATCTTGCTATTCAGTAAGAAATGATCTGAGCTAGACTCTTACTCTCTGTTTTTATAATACATAACTCCGCCTCTTGCTTATCTAGGATTTTAAAAGTCGATTTTGGTTGGATGAAAAGAATGAAAATGCATCCCCTCTTAAGAAAATCTTCTTTCTTATCTTATCTATGAGCTCTTTGTCCACACCATTGGTCTTCCTGAGAAAATGTTTCTCTTAATCTTATCTACTAACCTTCTCTCCCTATTTAAGAGCGGAAGCATCTACCTTGAACGATCATAGTTCGTCAGTCGCGTTTCCTTGATGTAAAGTGATAGTTTTGTGCAAGTTCACGAGTAATATTTTAGTCATATTTCAGTAAAAAGTAAAGATGAATTCGATGGATTTTTTTGAACGTCTTGTTGGCTTACTTCGTGACACCATACAAAGTAAAAATGATATGAGCGATGAAGATATTTATCATTGGCTAGACGTGTGTAATTCTACGATAAAGGCATTGAACGATAAAATTGATAAAGCGAATTTAACGCGAGGAGAAAAACAACAGTGTCAAACTTGTTTAACACATTTGTCGTGCATACAAGTTGAATTCGAACGACACCTTCGGCGTGGAAGTAGTTTACAAGCGGAGGAAGAAACTGAAGCTAGAGTAGAGTGGCGAGATGTGCAGTCAGCTTTCCAGAAAAGAATTAGAAGTGGTGTGGTAGTGAATGTAAAACATGTTGATATTCTAAGTTTTTTAAACGATGCACAAAAGCTCTTTAATGATAAGGTAAAGAGCTGCTTAGATGAGTATAATGCAGTGAAAGTTAATTCTGACTTCATCGCCGAATTTTCTATGCAGAAAAGTGGAGAGGAAACAACGGACATTAAATATTTTACTAGTGAAAGTGCGACGATATATTTGTCAACGAATTTAGAGGAATGGTTTAAAGACAATATCAAAGAGCCTATTCTTGCACAGTTAGAAGAATTTCAAGAAAAGGACTCAGGCTGGACTCTTAAAAGTATCATAAGTTTGTGTATAAACATGAAAAAATATTCTCCAATTAAAGGATCTTCATACATTCCTCTTCCAAAGTATATAGAACGCAAAAAAGCGTGCGTCACTGTTCGAAATTATGACAATCAATGTTTCAAGTATGCTACACTATGAGCAATATATCCTAGTGCCAGTAATGCCCATCGAGTTGCTCAATATCGTGTGCATGAAGACAAGTTAAACTTTAGTGATATAGAATTTCCAGTAAAGCTTAAAAATGTTGTAAAATTTAAAAAACTTAATGATATTTCAGTAAATGTATACATGCTGAAGCAATATGAAGAAGAAGGATCAACATGTAAATTTGCTGTTGATTCAAGATTTTTACATAAACGAATATGAAGAAAATAATCGTGATGATGATGGAAGCTTACCAAAATACCACTGTGTTTGGATTAAAAATATGTCCCGGCTTTTGTGTTCTCAATTATCTAAATCTCATATAAAATCTCACCATTGTGAAAGGTGTTTACAAGTATTTAACAATGAAGAAATTTTAGAATCTCACGAAAATAACTGTAAAAACTTGAATAGTTGCAGGATTAATCTGCCTGACTCTAAGAATAACATTCTTAAATTTGAAGATTATAGTAAGAGTGAAAAAGTGACTATTGTTATTTATGCAGATTTTGAATGTATGTTAAAGCCTACTGGAAATGAAAATGCTTTTCAACTGCATGAAGCGTACAGCATAGGCTACTATATAAAATGTAGCTATGATGATGGATTATCTAGCTATAAATCATATAGACAAGAAAATAGAGATGAAAAGACACCTGCAGAATGATTTGTTCAAGAGCTGAAATCAATCGGGGTGCAGATTGATCTACTCAACAAAAATCCTAAACCATTAAAACTTACTGACTTGGAAGAATTATCTTTTCGAAGGGCAACGATATGTCATATATGTCGAAAACCAATCCATGGTGAACTTGCAGTACGAGATCATTGCCATCTTACGGGACAGTATGTTGTCACTTGCCACATCATCAAAAATCATTATTGAATTTGGAAGGGCTTCATCTCGAGATACTACAGATTCATGCTTACTGAACGGAAGATATGATACTCCTTCAATCGGATTCAGGACATTTTTGAGAAATTGATACTTTGGCTGATTCAAGGATTTAGAGTATACATACAAATTCTCAAACCTAAGACCATTGAGGTGTGTAATTAAAGCCAATAAACTATTTGTTTTTCCACAGTTTGATGGCTCACAGAAAACTACTCGTATACTATCTGGTAGTAATTCCCCATGACGCTTTTCCTCTTCTCATTTCCAAAATCGAAATTTGTCACGGGGAGTTTGACGTTCTGCTCGGTAAAATCCATGTTCACTGAACAGAGTCAAATATAACATTGAGCTCTAGAAATATAAACGCTCGTTTTATACCATGAACGTCAGTTGTGAATCAACGCTCGAAGAGAGATGATCATACATAAATCTCAGAAACAGCCAAAAGGCTATGGATTGCTTGATAAAGTTATCAATAACTTACCTGTTGAAATGCATCTTCCTGGATATCAATACTGCGGTCCCGGAACCAAATTGAAAAAGCGAATGAAAAGAGGAGATCCTGGCATTAATCCGCTTGAACAGGCATGTAAAAAACATGATATAGCTTACTCAGATAAAAACGGAGATCGTAAAGCTGCTGACAAGATGCTTGCTGAGGAAGCTATGCAACGTATCGGAACCAAGGATGCTAGTCTTGGTGAAAAAGCTTTTGCTTTTGCTGTTAGCAATGCTATGAAATTAAAAGGAAAAACTGGAATGGGACTGAAATTTAATAATTTAGTGACTGCGGCTAAAAAATCAATGTCAACAAGTAAAAGTTCTCGCAAGGTTATTCAATCAGCCTTGAAGGGTGCACGTCAAGCTGTTAAAAGTGTAGGTGGAAAGAAAAAAGTTATCATTCCACGTGTTCTGCCGCTTCCATCAAAAATTGGTGGAGTTCTTCCTTTTCTCATTCCATTGTTCGCAGAACTAAGTGCAACCGGTGCTCTAGCAGGAGGTGTTGCTGGAATAGCTAAAGCAGTTGATGACCACGACCGATATGAGGTTTCATAAATAATTCCCCATTCCAGTTTTATAGGGCTTAAGATGAAGACCTTTGCCTGAAGCGATAGCTTCCATGGCCTCTTACTTTCTTCATGATTTTTCTGCGCAGCTTTAGCATCATTAACTGCTTTAGCTATTCCAGCAGTTAGTAGAAAAATAAAACTTCAATTTAACTTTGCCAAATCGTGCACTGACTGACTGTGATCTAAAAAAATATGCTCATATGATGAAAATTTCATATTTCCGTGGTGTTTTCATGAGAAATAATCTACCACCCGATGGTCCATGGCATAATGAAAAAGCAGTGGTAAACTTGGACGACTTTCAAAATAGGGGCACTCACTGGGTTTGCTATCGCAAACGTTGTCCTGAAATGATTTATTTTGATAGTTTTGGCAATCTTAAACCTCCTAAAGATCTTATGTTGTATTTTAACGTGAAAGAAGTGAAATACAACTATAAAAGTTATCAAAATTTTGACTCATTCATATGGTCATCTTTGTCTCTATTTCTTAGCTGGGAGACTATAAAAGAGGTGCTAACTGACGTATGGAATCATTATCTTCCGATCAGTCATTGAAGATAGCTTCACTCTGAGTCTCTCAGGAAACTCTTAGAAGCGCAATATATTCTTTCGATTGAACTACCAAAGCATACAAATTTTGTCTTGGGTTTAGTTGAACTTTTAACATTGAACTCTATTCCCAATGTTGACCATTCAAATAATAAACTTCATTTGAGCAAAGATAATATTATCACTATCCCTACTGGCAGCTATAAAATTGATGCTTTAAATCAATTTTTACAAGATACTTTTAAATCCAAAGGAATTGAATTTTCTTTGAAAGCTAACAACAATACTCTCAGAAGTGAAATTCTCTGCAGTCATCAGATAAATCTCAAACCTCACGATTCAATAGGCCGTTTCCTTGGCTTCGCTCCTCGCATTCTCAAAGAGAACATTCAACACAGCTCTGATTTACCTGTGAAAATATTGAGAATCAATGCACTCAGAGTAGAGTGCAACATTACTGCAGGTGCTTACAACAATAATAAGAAAGTTCATACAATCCATGAGTTCTTTCCCAGAGTGCATCCAGGATATAAAATCTTACAAATCTTGTTAGAAGTTCCGTCTCATGTGATATATCTACCACTCAGTGTCAAGTGCATAGATCATCTACAAATTCGAATTGTAGATTAGGATGGAAATTTGGTGAATTTTCGAGGAGAGGAAATCACTATTAGACTCCACATCAAATCTGTATAATGGGTATCGTTTACAATTCTAGAACATATATAAGTCAGCCATCATGTTAACCAGTCATCAGTCGACCGAAGAAACTCAAACAGCTAACACGGAAGAGCATTCCGTTTCTGAAAAGCCTAGGACTAAAAGTTCGTGGAAAAAATTCACGTGTATAATCCTTTGCTGCTTCCAGAAAAATGGACAAAATTCTAAGCATGCAATCAGTTGTCGTCTTCGATGAGTCTATTGCTCATTACGAGGTACACGCCCTTCAACCATACTCATCATTAAGCTTTGATAATAGTGATGATGATGAAATTCGTATTTCTATACAACATCAAGATCTATGCCTCTTACCATCGCGTAGTTCTATCCACGTATGTGGAAAATTGAAACTAAAAGATGGTTCAACAGCACCAACTAAAACTAAATTCGTGAACAATGGTATTTGTCATCTGTTTGATGATTCGTTATGAAATTAATGCTGTGGAGATAGATAAAAGTAGAAATGTTGGTTTGAGTAGTCTCATGAAAGGATGGACTTCATTTAATTCAAATCAGATTAACATGCTAGGAAACGCAGGCTGGCTTGGTGATGAAGAAGATACCAAAACGTTTGTCGATGAAAAGGCAAACTTTGACGTAGCGATTCCGCTGAGTATGATCTTGGGCTTTGTAGAAGGCTATAAAAAATTTATAGTTAATATGAAGCATGAGCTCATTCTTACAAGATCGAGAAGCGACTAAAATGCAATAATCCAGAATGGAACTACATCATCTGGCGTAACTACTTATGAAGATTGTGAAATAAAAATAACGAAGATAGAATGGTTAATGCCATATGTTATTGCATCAGATAAATAAAAAATCCAGCTATTGAATTTCATTGGTAAGGATAACCCCATCTCTATGTTTTCGTTCTTGGCAGATATTTGAATATCCTCTTCTTCCAAGCACGAATAAACACGTCTGGACAGTGAAAACTTCAAATTAATTGGAGAAACCTCGTTTTGTAATTCTCGGACTACAAACAAAGAGAAAAGCTACAAGAACTGCAAATACCAGTAGATTTGATCATTGTGAGATAAGTAATGTGAAACTTTTCTTAAATTCACAATATTATCCATGCAACAATATGAATCTCGACATATATAACAATCAGTATGCAATTCTCTATGATATGTATGCTAATTTTCAAAAATCATACTATGGAAGAGATCCGCAGCCGTTGCTGACAAAGCCTATGTTCATCAAGAATGAACCACTCATAGTTATTGACTGTTCACGACAAAACGAATCTCTGAAGAGCGCTCCTGTCGATGTACGTCTGGAGTTGGAGGCTAAAAAAGATTTCCCTGCTAACACTTCAGCATACTGCCTAATCTTACACGATCGCATCGTTCAGTACAATCCTATCAGTGGGAATGTCAAGAAGCTCGTTTAGGCTGCACCAGAAAATGGATTATGCAGTAGACCTGACTGGTTTCAAACAAACCGAAGAAGATTATATTCTACAGAAATTAGCAATCATACTGTAAAGTAAAATAAAAATAAAAAAAAAAAGTAAAAAAATGTAGAGAAAGTTATAGGCATTCCAAAACATAATATAGAGAGAGGGGATCCCTACTCTTCCATCGGGTACCAAAACACTCTGAGAGGAGAGGGGGTGTTTTAGTATGCCTATGTTTTGGTATGTCTATAGCCTATCTACTCGTATTCGAGTCGGTGTAGCCGTGCGTCCACGACTCCACCGTCCCGGATGGCTCGCATCTTACCTCTCGGGAAGAGAACAGGCCGTCTTTGGTGACAACGATGAGATTTCTACATTTCTACCACTCAACACTGGTGTCCCGCAGGGGTCAGTTTTAGGCCTCCTACTGTTCTCGTTGTACATCAATGACATTGGCTATTGGCTTGATGCAGATGTGTCCCATCTCATCTATGCGGATGACCTGCAGATCTACAGCCAATGCCGCCTTGAGGAGCTCGACTCCTGCTCTGCCAGGATGAGTGCTAACGCCGAGAGGATTAGTAGCTGGGCTGCATTGAACAGGCTAAAACTGAATGTAACTAAAACTAAGGCCATTGTCCTGGGTTCCCCCTATTATATAAATGCTCTACCTTCTACTGCCAACACCCACATAGATATAGGGGGAACCCAGGTACATTTTGAATCATCAGTGCGCAGCCTGGGGCTGGTGCTCGATTCCAAACTCACGTGGAAAGAGCACGTCACGCAAATTTGCAAACGTGCTCACTCTCTAATGTATCGTCTTTACTTCTTTCGGAAGAGCACTAGCCTCAGGCTGCGCCAACATTTGGTGCAGGCACTCCTATTCCCCCTCATTGACTACTGCTCACTTGTTTACTGTGACATAACTCAAGAACTTGACCTTAAACTGGAGAGACTTGTCAATACGGGGATCCGTTACATCTACGGTGCAAGGAGGGACGAGCACATCTCCCCTTACAGACGTGAGCTGCAATGGCTTACCACCGCCGGACGTAGGAAATACTTCATGGCTTGTTTTCTAAGAAAAATTTTCAACACTTCTACACCGTCTTATCTATTGACCTATTTTGATTTCCACGTCGCGCTCAGGCCTGTGAGGGGTGCGGTGACTCCACTGGACATTCCGTCCTTCAAAACGGAGACGCTGAAGAATTCATTTTTCATTAGCGCCTCCTATCTATGGAATAGCCTGCCATCACAATTACGCAACACACAATCCATATCACACTTTAAACTAATAGCTAGAAAATATTTCTTCAATATGGAAATCACATAATCATCACACATACTCTCACACACTCACATACATCTCATCTCACCTCATCCCACTTCATACTCGTCACTCGCGCTATCATCCTACACTTATTACTCTTACACCACATACTTTTTTTCTTTTCTGTATTCTTGTTCTATTCTATTTATATGTACAACATAATGTACAAGAATAAAAATCAATTAATCTAATCTAATCCCGAATGAATTCCTAACCTCCAAATCCATCATCGACCTGTAAAATCCGTACCTTACCGATAAGCCAATCGCGACCGACAACCGCAACCGCAGAAATCTTGTTAACGCGAAATTCCGCCAGTATACTCGTAATTTACTCGTAAATACAGAATACATCTATTTAAGAGAGAGCCCACAGTGGTACTGTCCTCGTTTACCAATCCAAAATTATAGGTTGCAACGCAACATAAACCGTCATAAGTGTCGTACAACATGTCGTAAATGGCAGGACTGTCGTACTTTGCAGTGTCGTACTGCAATTCCGGCTTTGGCATAGCCATAGCTGCTAGACAGATGGAAGTGCTGCCACTGTCGTCACTGAAGATTAGGCCCGTTACACGCAAAATGGAACAGAAACAAATAAATACTGACCCACCATGTTAAATAAGTATTATCCCGTTGTGCAGCTTTTATCAGGAATAGTTTAGTCTGTTTCCTAAGCTGGAATAATACTATTACAAAAAAGGTTGCGGTGATTATTATTTTCTCATCGTATTATTAACTTATAGATTTTATATGTTACTATCATTACAATCGCTAAAATCTTTTATACACAAATCAATGGTCATTTTGGTTTTATTTAGAGTATGCAATTGATGAATCTGAAAAATCGATCTGTTTTATTAGATTACGAATTTCTTTTATAAAGCATGGTCAGTATATTAAAAATACTATCTGATAACATAACCGGTAATCGGAACAGGAAAAAAAGGCGATGTTTCCTCTCATCGTCAAGTCTTACCCTATTACAGTTTAATGAATTTATCAACAATATGTAAATATCTGCATACTTTGTGTGTGTTCATCTGTAAAAATAAGTGAGGATAGACAGAGTGGAATTTATTTATAACAAGGTTTATTGATAATATACAGCTTGTTATACACGTTTTGCACATCATGTGTGCTCCACGACGGCTCGAATCCAAGAGAGAGAGAGAGAGAGCCACACGATCGCCACGCAGTTTTCGGCGTCTCTCAGCAGTCGCGGAACACTCATATACATACCGCGGAGAGGGGAGGCTTACATGTGTGCATCCCCTCACATATTCATTAGCGCGCTCACTCATTTCAGCGCGCATACTGTACAGTATATTCTGAACTTTGCTTGAACTTGGCAGTATACATTGAACTTGGCCTGAACTTCATTATATACGTTGAACTTGACTATTACATTATAAATGTACCATATATTCTAACATCATCAGCGAACCTTTAAATATCGGCGAGTGCCTTATGTTAAAAGCAAAGCATTTCGCTTTTGGCGATATTTAAGTAAATAAATTTAAGCGTATTAGTAAGATTATTTTGCATTATTTTCGAGATAAATTTCTAGTTACGCTTTTTATATAAGGCTCCGATTGAAACGTAGGGACATTTATTTGCATTCAAATAACGCGTGCCCGCGCGCCACCTGTGGGCAGGTTAGAACCAATGTGTCGGAGAAGGTCAGAGCGACCTTTCTGCTGTTCTGCTAGCAGACAGCAAATATTTCAAAACACAGCTGATATAGTCCTGGGATGTGTTTTACACCGCGTAAACACAGCTGATGTTTTGATACATTAAAAAAGCTGATATTTTTTAAAAGTGTGTTTAAAATAATTTAAGTAGTGTTTGCAGTATTTTTGGGGTTATAGCTTATAAGAAGTAAAAAAATTGAAGTGTTTGTCTAAAAGCAAAGCAGTGAAGTTATTTAAAAAAGTGTGAATTGTAGTGATTTTAAAAATATGTGTGCTAATCGAGATGCCAAGGGAAGGTTGCAAGTACCCATCCAGACAAGAAGTACTCTCGAGGAAGAAGCAAGAAGAGGCCAAGAAGATTTCTAGGAGTAACGAGTGAGGATGAACCTGCCAACAAGTCAAGACCTTTAAGATCAGCAAGAAAGATGCAAATTCTAGCAGCGGAAGGAACCTCGAAGGTGAGGAATAAATTGAATGGTATGTACATTCTATTTTCTGCGCTCGAGGAACTTTTGATTTGTAATCTTTGCCATAACAAAGTTCAACTTTGCGAATCCGAAGCTCAAGGATCAGGATTCAAGATTAAAGTAGTGCATTGAGTGTCGTCAGCTAGCAGCTATCAACTCATGCAAAAAAGATGGCGTCAAGAACCATGCTTGGGAGAACAACAAAAGAGCAGTGGTTACATTTCGTGCTCCTGGACTTGGACACGCTGGTCTATCAACATTTTGTAGATTAATGGACTGCTTAAAACCCATGGCTTAGTCTGCATATGTTTCAATCAACGAACAATTTAGTAAAGTGTGTAAAGAAGTGGCCAAGGACACCATGAAGACTGCAGTGATAGAGGAAAAAGCCGCCGGAGGTAGGAAAAGCCGAGACTGGAGCACCCGGATAAAACATTTAGAGGTTAGACTGGTAATTTTTTATCAGTTTCAACTTTGAAGGTACAACACAGTAACCAAAAAAAAAGATAAGTATAAAGTGCTATCATTATCAAGGATAAAATAACCTTTTCATCACATTTTTATAAAAATTCATGAAATGCCTTTTTTTGGTTGCAGGTAAGAAAAGCCGTACATAACCCAGAGTTAAAAGTAAATGTACCTCATAATTGCTGAGAGTCAAGGTCTATATGTGTGTGCAACATAGAAAATTTGGTCCTAAAGGATTTGGTAAGCACTAATTTAAGTTACACTTTCAACAATAATCATTAACTTAAAAGTTGATTTTCTCTAAATGTTGTTTTTACTGATTTCAGCTCACTGTCCCTAGGATTCCAAGTAAACTCATGTTTTTTTCAGGCTCAGACTTAAGGATGATACTTTGTACCCCTTTAATTTTAGTATGATTGCAGGAATTTTGATTTGAATGTTTAGAAAATGTTTTATACACATAAAGCTGTCAGAATAAGCGAAAACAAAATTTAGTTTTTTTATTGTCAAATCATTTCCAAGCATAATAAACCTACAGATATACAAAGTATCCTTCTTGAGTGTGAGCCCAAATAAACCATTCGTTCACTTGGAATCCTGCGGACAGTGAAGAAGTTCACAAATCCTTGCACCGCGTGCCACGATGGGCCAGCAGGGATAATGAAGGTTTTAGCATCGTAAAGTTAATGGTATTTATGTTAAATATATCTATAAAAAAATTTTAAATGATTTATTTAAATTTTATTAAAATAATAAGGTTCAAATGTTTTCATGAAAGTTATATGATTTGATATGGTGACGGCTGTTCCTTCAGTATCAATAAAATAATTAAGACTTAAAGTATTAAAAAAATCATGAATATACTTGTAACGGTAGGATTTTCTCTCGGATGTTGGATATTCAGTCGCATTCAGAATTCGGTTATCGGAAAAGGTAAATTTTGAGTCTGTTTGTATATTTTAATAACAATAATGATGTATATTTCGTATCAAAAACAATAATGTGGGTGTTTAGATGTTAAATCTCACCTGAAACAGAAATCAAATACGCGATTCATTTGAAAGATTTCGCCTTTATAATCAAAATTGTTTAAACTAGCTTGGTTAACAATATCTTAGCGTGACTATGCAATTATGGTGCAATTACGACTATGCGGTTGCGGCATCGGTGTATCGGATCGGTAACGGAATCACAATGAGGTGACGGATTTTGAGGTTAGGATTTGATTTGGGTACGGTAATAATGATTTTGATCGCCCTGCGTGCACACAGTGTTGGTAGAACGGTTTTGCGGTATTCTGAGCTGGTTATCCTTGGACTTGTAGAGTCGTGAGCGCACGGCTTTACAAATCCTCGTCACTGGTCTCGTTTTTCCCTTTGCCCTATGTGCGCACAGTGATCCTGCGTGCGCACAGTGGCAGAGGAAGCAGCAATGCATCAGGATGTAGGCTAAAGAGTTTTGGCGACTCTGGGTATCGTCCACGTGTGCTTACGTATATATGACTCGGTGTCGTTCGAGTTTTCCGGATTATCTCGGGTGCTCACGACGATAATCCGAAGCTTCGGGTTATGGTATTGTTAACTTCACGTATGCTCACGAGACGATTTTGTCGGGGAGGGTCCAGCTCTGGCTCTTTCTGCAGTATCGGTGCTCACGGTACATCCTGGATCGAAAGCTCGTGTAGAACCCTCCGTTGCGCCACGCCGTCGGCCTTATAAAGCCACGTGGCATGAATGTGTATAGGTGCGTTCGCGGCGCTCTGCTTGTACCGCTCTCGCCGCTTGGCGCGTTACGGCTGAGTCGCTTGTCGGCCGTCGAGGTCCGCGCTCATGCAGACTCGCCTTTAGGTTGGTGCGTACGCGCGCTCATTTTGCGTCGTGCGGACTCCCCTTTCGCTTGTTGCGCGCGCTTGCTTCGTGTGTAGAGCCTATTGCGGCCGCCTTTACGTACGTGTATGTACGAGACTCGTGTCTCGTTACATACTGTATATTTGAACAATATTGTATCTATTGATACTATAAATTTTGTTGGAGAAAACTACGTGCCAAAGAATTGGCAGCGGTTTAATGAAGTATATTTGAAAATATTAAAAAGTTTTATTCTGCCTTTGCTAATGTTATATATTAGTAACAATAATGTACATATATATATATATATATATATATATATATATATATGCGAAAGTCTATTAACCTTCATTCTACCTTAAAAAATGTTATAATTCTTCTGAAATTTAGGGTCTATTAACTTACTGTAAAAAAATTTGCATTTTTTTTATAAATCATTTTTTGAGCAAAATGTTGATGGAAAAAATGTCCGGGGTCACGTAGCACAATAATTCTTCTATAAATATACATATTTTTATTATGTTTCTTCGCAGCGTATATGTGTGGAATTTAGGATCATTCATTCTAACGTAAAAAATTTTACATTTCTACTGTTTTTAACATTTTTCAACAATTTTATTGGAAAAATGTCTGGAGTCACCTAGCACATCCATTCTTTTATAAATAGACATGTATTTTATGGGGACAGATACACCTTCAATAGTCAGAAAATAAAAAAATTTTTGTTTATATTTTTCTCAAATTGTTTAAAAAATGAATCAAACTATTAAATATATTCAGGTATAATGTAAGAAACATAAAACCGTGTTTATATGTGCCAAATTATCAGGTATGACATTTCTTCAAAGGCCAAAATTAAGAAATTTCATTTTCCAGCTACTGCAGACTTATTACCGGAAAAATATCAACAAAAAATTTAATTTTCCATTTTTTGGCAATTTATGGTGAATCCGTCTGCTTCAGAAGCATTTTCTAGTCACATTAAGACTTTTTTCAGTATTTTTCAATGGTTAACATCGTCCCTCGATATTTAATTTACTAGATTGAAGTATTAAGTAAAGGGGGATGTGTAAAGGGGGTTAAGGTGGGTATAAGGATGGGGGGGGGGGGGGAAGAAAGGTGTAAGACGGAGGTCTGTCTGTACAAGAAGGAAGTCTGTATATGCAAGAAAGAGGTCTGTGTATACAAGAAGGAGGTCCGTGTATACTAAACGGAGGCCTGTGTATACTATACGGAGGTCCGTGTATACAAGACATTCTAACTAGGTATATACAGTATTTTATGGTAAATAATTATAATCAAAAAAGATATAATACAATATTTTTAGTTATTACATTAAAATTTGTATTATTACAAATATATTATTTGTATTATTACGATATTTTGTTTTGTGCACAGTCCTTCGTTTTAGATACGCGATCTTCCGTCTTTGACATGTGGACCTCCGTCTTATTGTTAGTTACTTGGACCTCAGTCATGAATAACTATACTACATGGCTTTTATACACATTTTTGTGCATGTGTAATAAGCCTATAAACAGACAAAAACAGTTGACGTTGTTATATACTGATTTACGTGTTACCTTATGAAAAAGTCGATATTCGTATTTCCTACTTTTGAAAAGTCTAAATTTCATTATTTCGACTTTTTAAATTCCAGTATTGAATTTTCAACTTTTGTAAAGTGGAAAATTCGTACTTTTAACTTTTTTGCAGTCAAATTTTCGTATTTGTACCTTTCAAAGGTCGAAACGACATTTTTTGTTTGTAAAAATAAAATTTCGCTTTTTTTACTTATCAAAAGTAGAAATCAGTAAATTCTGACTTTGCATCTTTAAAACTAATAGGTTTCATAAACAGCACAAAGAAAGGGATCAAGTATTATATAATGCTAACTAAATACAAAATTTTAAATTGATTATTGTCTTTTTACTCCAGTTATCCCGTCACGTAGAAAAATCGACTTTTTTCAGTTTTTGATGTTTTTCTCAGGATCTGTTCCATGAAATAACTTAAAATCTAAGGAAAACATAGTCGTAATAAATTTTAATAATCATGTTTTTATTTTAAAAAGATTCAACATTTAGTTCCCAAGTTTTACAAGTGGACAATTTTGAAAAATTATTATGGTGTATAATAAAAGAACGACGAACGATAATATCAATTTTCCGCGGTAAAAAGATAGGTAATTATATTATCTTTCAGGTACATATTAAACGGACTTTTTTCTCACAATAATAAATTCTAGTGAAAATAAAGAAAATGAGACATGGTGGGTTAAAATCTACTCAGTAGAAGCTGAGATACTTGCGTCCACATATGCATACATGCACACATACCTTCGTACAGACTTATTCCAAAAACACCATTTTTCGACTAAAAGTGCATCGAAACACACTTTCCACCTGTTTTTTACACAAACTTCAAAAATTACTATTACAAGGCTTCCTTAGGAAGGAAGCAAAACTTCAGATGAGAAGCAGATGAGAATCGTATGTGATTTTGGCGTAATTTTCAGATGAGAATAAAGCGGTTTCCATCTGATTCTCACCTAATTCTCATTTTTATTTGATTTTTATGTGACCAAAGTTAAATGTAATTTTAATTTATAAGGAATGTGTAATGATTTGTAAGGATAATGAGAAAGCAGATACGCGTAGAGCTTTAATTAAAGTTTCTTTTGCAGGGTCAATAAAACTACATCAAAGTTCACAATTGTTTTATCCGAATTTAATTAATGATTTTCTTAAAAATCATTTCATTTATTTATTTTTTTTATCATCAACATCATCATTATTTTTATATGATTCTCATCAGAAAATTGCGCCAAAATCACATCTTATTCTCATCTGATTTTCATCTAAGGTTTTTCAATAGGGTAGATATGCGGTAATCTGTCTTCGATATGTGGACCTTTGTTTAGATGCACTACTATTGTAGCTGCTAACGGAACAGCATCGCGCTCGAAGCTTGCGCTTTTATTTAAATTTAATAAAAATCAAATTCAAACTAAACAAAAAATATATTAGCATAAAAACAATATAATTAAATTACTAACGAAGGGAAAAACTCAAGATAAAACTCTAAGTATTTTCAATAGAAAATGGGAAAAATTATAGTTAGCAAACAATTCTACAAGAGAAGTTTTCGGCTCCGTATCTCATTCGAGACTGACCCTGCAGAGCATGCAAGGCGACGTTTGTTCCCGCCAAGTCCCCGAAAACGGTCTCCCTCAAGTCCTTGTTTTCCTCGTTCGCTGGTCTGGATTGCCAGATGCAGATCCATCTGATATCCGAAAGTTTTTCCCTCCGCGAAAAGCTGTTAAAAAATTCGGACCCGACACCGCGCTCGGGTCGCGCTCGGCGCTGAATAAACACGGTGACGCGCTCGCTCTCACAAAGTAATCAATCTGGTCCCAACGCCACGCTTAACGTTGAGTCGAAACACATTATGCGCATGCTTTCGCTGTACTAAAAACTGATCCCGCGCTGAACCCGGCGCCGAGCCATAAAGCCCCTCGACGCGAACAAGGACCCTTTCTTTTCGATCGCTCATCTGCTCTGTAGTCGGAGCTGTCTTCACATATTATCCCTGCCCTGTTCCCGCATTCACTCAGGGTTTAGCCCGCAATCAGGAAAAACCTCTTTAGAGAAAAATCTACGCCAGGAACAGAGCGCACACATAAAAAATATCTTAGTTTAAACACGCACACAACTCGTCGTTAACCATGAATCTAAAACTAGAGCTCCTAGCCGCGCGCCTGCTCGACTGAAGCGTAGAATAACGAGTCCATGCTCAGAACAAGCTTCGCTTGTTTTTGGCCCAATCGCGTCCGCACAGCTGAATCTCGGCTCTCCCCCGCGGTCTCTCAAATTACCAGTTGTATCCACCCGAGAAAGAGAAAAATACTCATGGACTCAAGTAGCCACACATGCCACGAGGCCTACGCGACATTTTGCATGACACGCTGGCGCATTTGTTCGCCGATCTTTACTTTCGCTCTGATCCGCGCCCGTACGTCGGGAACAACTATTTAAGAACAAATAAAAACAATGGGCCTTCTTATCTTAGAATTGCGGTTTTCCGTCTTAATTATGTGGACCTCCGTTATGTATGATTGCACAAAAAAAATTAAGGTCTTGTGTGTACAGACGTTCTTCTGCAGCTATTTAGCACAAACTCTCTGGAACTTTTCTGTCAAAATATAAATTATTTAACTTATTCATTCTGTCTTGTAGATTAGCAGTTAGAAATAATTTAGTATTCATGCAATATTTACAGACTGAAAAGATAAAAAACAATAAAAAAATAATAATATACGACGGCCACATATTTAGCAGTACATTGATAAATATTAAATTAACTTTTATTGCCGCTATGATTAGCAATATAATGGTATTTATGTAATCAACTTAAGCTGCCGCTATGATTAGCAGCGCATTTATAATCAAGTGGCATGGTAGCGCCACGAAGGCAAATTTGAGAAGCAGACAAAGCCGCGGCACCAGTGACACTATTCACTTCTATATTGGTGTTTGGATTTTGCATTCTACAAAAAAAAAATAGGTATCATTAGGTTGGTTAGTTCTTTTGGCTTATTAGCATGTTTTGTGAGCTAAACAATGATTTCCAACAAAAAAATTAGTGAAAAGGCTGCTTATTTTTATAATCTGTAAGTGCATAATCCACAAATGCTAAAATCACGTTTTTCTTCTTTAGCCCGAAATGTGTTAAGACCGTTAAGTTGGCCGGACAACTGTATACAAATGAGAATTGCTTTCTCAAAAAAATATAATAATATATTACGATATTTAGAATGAAGAGGTTGTCGGTACATACTCTGTGTTCCAAAGCACTAACAGTAACTAGCTCACCAGGGTATGACAAAGTTTAGGTAGTTTTTTGTGTCTTGGTATAAAAATTGTCACAAAGGTTTCTCTTCGAGAAAGCAAATTGGATTGTTTTTCTATTATGCTACAGTAAAAACAAAATAAAAATGAGACTTGGTGGATTAAAATCCATTAATAAGTAGAATCTGAGATTAGACGTCTACGAACGAGCACACACACATTGTCACTCACACACACACACACACACACACACACACACACACACACACACACAC
>QLSS01000136.1:176510-211140 GCA_024372645.1 Trichomalopsis sarcophagae | reverse complement strand
GGGGGGGGGGGGGGGGGGGGGAGGGGAGTATCTCCCTAACAACTATATAATATAGGTAGATATATATTATAACAGGGTAAAGCTTTCGGCAGCAATCGCGTAGAGGTTAGCTGCGTGCAATGCAACTGCTCTCGTGGAAATCATCTCGAAATAATCGATACAAGGTCTCGTTTCTTCGGTATGCACTCGAGGCTCGTAGTGGACCGGCCAAGGTCAAATATGGCTAGCTGCAGTATACATGCACGACTAACTAGCGTGCCCGCGGAGGTGGCAGGGAACGTAGTTTAGAGGAGACGGAAAGCCGGTCTGCAGAAATAACTACGAACTCAATCGTTAGATTCAGAAAAGAAACGAATATGTTGTCCGTACTTAGAATAAGGTACACGAGCACACGCGCGGGTGTGCGAGACGCAGGTGAATGACATAGTCAGAGATCGGGAGGGAGCTAGTGAGAGAGAGAGAGAGAGAGAGAGACATTAGATTAGATTAGATTTATTTGCGTACATTGTATTGTAAAATAGTAAGAATCAGCATTATGCAGTTAAAGTAAAAATAGTAAGTTGTGTGTAGAAGTTTATGAGTTATGTGTTTTCGAGTTTAAAGTAGTAGTCTTTAGCAAGCCTTTTGAAGGTGACAGTAGATGAGGTGTTTCTGATGTGAGATGGCAGGCTATTCCATAAGTATGAGCCGCTGATATGAAACGAGTTCCTCAGCGTCTCAGTCGCGAAGGCAGGTATTTCTAGTGGTGTCACCTCACCCCTCACAGGCCGGGGCGAGACGCGGAAGTCAAAAAAAGCCAGTACGTATGATGGTACGACCGTGTTAAACATTTTACGAATGAAGCAGACTGTGAAATACTTCCTGCGTCCAGCAGTGGTTAGCCACTGCAGCTCCCGCCTGTACGGGGAGATGCGCTCATCTCTCCTTACACCATAGATGTTTCCGGATTCCTGTATTCACGAGTCTCTGTAGTTTTAAGTCGAGTTCCTGCGTCAAGTCACAGTATGCAAGAGAACAGTAGTCGATTAGCGGAAACAGTAGTGCCTGCACGAGATGTTTACGCAATCTGAGGTTGGTACTCTTTCTAAAAAAGTAAAGCCTGTATATTAGCGAGTGAGCACGCTTACACACTTGTGTGACATGCTCCTTCCATGAGAGTTTAGAGTCAAGCACCAATCCCAGATTGCGCACGGAAGACTCAAAGCTGACCTGGGCACCCCCGATATTAATGAAAGTGTTGGCTGTAGAGGGAAGTAGATTTATGTAGTAGCGGGAGCCCAGGACGATTGCTTTGGTTTTAGTAAAATTAAGTTTAGGTTTGTTTTGCTCAGCCCAGCCTGTTATCCTCTCGGCATTAGCACTCATCTTGTCTGATAAAGAATCGAGCTCCTCGAGGTGACAATGACTGTAGATCTGCAGGTCATCCGCGTAGATGAGATGGGAAACATCGGAGTCTAGGCAGAAACCGATGTCATTGATGTACAGAGCGAACAGCAGGGGACCTAAGACGGAGCCCTGCGGGACGCCGATGTTAAGACGCTGCAAGGAAGAACGCTCGCTACTGTCACCAACGACAGCCTGCTCTCTTCCAGTGAGATAGGAGGCAAACCAGCGGACAACCTGCTTGGAGAAGCCAAAAGTTGTTAGCTTCCTCAGGAACCGGACGTGGCACACAGTGTCAAACCCTGACATCGTCAGTTAGCTTAATTAGGCCAGACTGAGTGCTGTGGCCGGTGCGGAAGCCTGTCTGATAATTGTCTAGTAAGAGCCTTGATTCAAGGTATTGCGAGACCTGCTTGTGCACCAGCCACTCCAGGGCTTTGGAGAGAAAGCAAAGAAGTGAAATCGGGCGGTAGTCAGTCAGGGCTGTTGGTGAACTGACTTTGTTGAGTGCACGCACCAGTGACAATTTCCAGGCAGATGGGAAACGGGCCTCGCTCAGAGACAGGTTGAAGATGTGACATAATACAGGAGCGAGAACTGGCAGTGCTTTTAATATAACAACCTGGGGG
The DNA here is from genome assembly GCA_024372645.1 of Trichomalopsis sarcophagae. Classification (NCBI taxonomy): domain Eukaryota; kingdom Metazoa; phylum Arthropoda; class Insecta; order Hymenoptera; family Pteromalidae; genus Trichomalopsis; species Trichomalopsis sarcophagae. Next base: position 209,128 of record QLSS01000136.1, on the reverse strand, counting down.
ATGCCGTCGCTTCCCCTCGCCTGGGTGTCGAAGTGCGACACTGCAGTCAACACGTCCGATTCCGTTATATGGCTGAACTCGAAATGTTCCGGGAGGTCAAGACTTTCCAGGGTTAGAAGATAGTTCTCAACAGCAGGCGCTAGCGGATCATTGGAGATCGAGCTAAAATGCTTGTTGAGCTCATCTGTGCTAAAGCGAGGTAGTAATGGGGCCTTAGTGGCGGAAATTCCAAGTTTCTCCAGCTCTCTCCAGATCTCGGCGATATCAGTCAAGGTTGACAGGCGTGAATAGTAATAATCCAGCCTGGCTTCCTCGACCTGTTTATGAGTATAGTCCCTAGCTTGTCTGTATAAGCGGAGATCTGAATCAAGCCTGGAGTTCCTGAAACGCCTGTATAGTCTATCCCTCTCGGATACAAGGTCACGAAGAGCCGTGGAGAACCACGGGTGACGCTGTTTTTTAGGTGTTACAGTCCGTGATGGGGCGAGTTGATTAATGGCGTTAGTAATGTTAGCGTTAAGTGTAGAGATGCATTTGTCAAGTGATGACACGGTGAGAGATGATCAGTCACATGCGCTAAGAAAGTCCCTTAGCTTCTCGGCGCAGATTCCTTTAAAGTGTTTCGTTAGGAGTATGTACTAGGTACGTGTCGTGGAATCTGTACGTCGAGAGTGGCCGCGATAAGGTCATGTTCGTTGATGAAACGTGAGTCTGTCTTCCAGTGTGACAGCAGGCGATCCTGCTCGTCGATTAGACACAAGTCAAGCCAGGTATCAGAGCCCTGTTTATGATGCGTGGCACCATATGGGATAGAAGAAAGGGAATTTTCATCAATGAAGGCTCTGATGAAATTGGCATCTTTAGATGATGAAAGCTGATCAGAGTTGAAATCTCCCATTATGACCTTCGTTGATTAATTCTGCAAGTGGGTAGTTAGTTGGTCTATAAAGTTAGAGCCTTGAAAGAATGGAGCATGAGGAGGACGATACACAACTCTCACGAAGATCGGAGAGATTCCCTTTGACGATACCTCACAGAAAAGGTATTCAGGCTTACCCGGCCTGCCAAACCATTCACCGTCAGATGATGAGATAACGCTAGCCGTTAGTGATATATGTATGTAGAGGGCCACACCTCCTCCGTTTCTGTTTCTGTCCCGTCTGTAAAGTACGTAGTCGTCCAGTGAAGGGATGGACGTTACCTTTTCGCTCAACCAGGTCTCAGTAACAGCTATTACGTGGAATGGAGAGCGAGTGGATAAAAAGAGCCTGATCATCTCAATGTGACCCGTAAGCGAGTTCGCATTGAAATGACAGACTCGTAGACCCTCGGACAGAGACGCCTCAGAGCCGGGTGAAAACGTGGCAGATGAGCTTGATGATGGGTGTGGTGAGATGATGTGTTTGTGTTTGAGCCTCAGTGTAGAGCGATGTCGGCAGTGAGAGGGAGCCGGCCTAAAAAGAGATATAGAGAGATAGAGAGAGAGAGAGAGAGAGAGAGAGAGAGAGAGAGAGAGAGAGAGAGAGAGTGAGAGAGAGAGAGAGAGAATCAGAGAGCTGACACTTACGGTAGGTAGTTCTCGCTCGTTCTCGGGAATGCTCGAGCCCAGGACGTCTCCTTCGTAGGCGAGTCGGCGTAGTCGCAGGTTGGACGGAGTTAAAGCGATGTCGCACGAAGAGGCCTCAAAGGTAGCCGTGATCCCGTGGCAAAGTACACAGGTCACACACACACGCGAATGGACAATCGTAAGTTCAGGACAAGAATAGCGCGATCTAGCGAAAAGCTGTCTGCCTAATCAGCTGGCCTGAACGGATCTGTCGCGCGCGTTCTATATGTCGCGCGCGAAGCTCTCGCTCTCTCTCCCCCCACTCACCGTTACGGTGTTCTCCCTCCCGCTGCTCTGCCGCTGCTCACCTGTAATATGTAATTGATTTACATTAAATAATATACTAATTGTATGCTGGAGAGGTTATGACGAGTTAACAACGTTTCTCGTCATATTCCCCCCTTCCAGACGCTGAGTAGCCAAAAGGCGTATCAGCTCTCTAAAACATCTCTCACCAGCATGCAATTTCATAAATAATAATGAGAAAATGGGGAAAACAAAATAAACTAAATTAAATTGAGTGAATTCAAAATAAAAAAATTTCAGTAATGAAAACTAAAAGAAATATTTCGTTCTTTAACTCATGCGTTAAGAATCAATTACAAGATTATATAAAGAAAATATGTATTGTTTTACCTCCTAGAATTGAAATAGGGTAAGGGACAACAATAAAAGAAAACTCTCCAGATCTCTTTAGAGATATGTTATCTATTATTCACAATAGATTGGTTTGGCGTGACGCTGTCATCGCCTACAGCGCGTAATTGCTTATTTTTGTGCACGGATGGTTCGTCCCGGCGTGTGCACTCTCTACCTCGCATTACCCCAGCGAGAGCGCACACATAACAGCGAGGCATACTCGCTCCTTCCAACTTCACAGCCCGTATCTTGGCGAGCCGCATCTGCTCCAGCAGATTGGTCGTCTCCCGATTGCGGCGTTCCCGTTGTTTCCGTAGCTTCGCCTCGGCCTGGGCGACCGCCATCTTCGCCTGTTTGGCCTCGGCGCGGCGCTTCTTAGTGTCCTCGACGACCCTTTTCAGCTCCCGTTCGGCCTCGACGAGTTGGGGATAGTTCTTTGCTAGTTTTCTCCCCTCCTCGCCGTAGGTCTCGAGGAACCGATTAAGGTCGCCGAACGCCTCGTCCTCGACCTTGAGATATTCCCGCTTGAGGGCCCTGACCTGCTCGAGGTGTACCTCAACCCTCGCCCACTCTTCTTCTGCGGTGTTGACCTGGGAGGCAGCCATTTCCTCGACTGGTGGGGCGTCGTTCTCTTGCGGTGCGTCGGGATCTTGTGTTGTGCCGGGCTCTTGTGTTTTGTCGACCTCCTGCGGTGCGTTGCCTACTTCTGGAGTATCGACCATTGGCAGGGGCTTAGGTCTGGGACCCGAAGTTATGGACGGCGGCAACCTGCCCACTTGTGCTGCGACGGCATCACGGCTTGACGTGGTAGACTCTGCCTGTTGAGGGATCATAATGCTTTTAAGTGTGAACCTACGCCGGCCCTGCTCGTTGCAGACTTGCGCCCACTGTAGAGCTCGGTTACCGTCGATCCAGGCCGTCCAGGCCGCCAGATCGTCATCGCGTGCCGACATCCTCATCGAATCCTAACTGGGGAAACCCGGGGGGAAAACCTAAGATTAGTATCCCGCCTACCTCATCTGTGATATAGTAAAGAAATGAAGAAAATAGGAACAAGGGAAAAGGAAACACGAGCCGATTTCAGTCTTTCTTCGTGCGAGTTTGCATGCGTCGTGGCGAAACATCGGTTTGCGAAGCGGGCTTCTTCGTCGAGACCTTCGGTCGCCCATATTTCGCTCTAGTCATTTCTCCGGGGGCGGGCTGCTAGCTTTCTTCGCGCGCGTGACTCTAACTGAACGGCGAGCGACAACTACGCGCGTTTTCCTAGGTCTACTGCGCTTACGTGGCGCATCCACGTTTACAACATGGTCTTACGATTGCGCATTTTCGTTAGTTAGTCTCCTCTTGAAGGCCTTCATCGGTGGGCGATTCTTCTCCACCTAAAGTAGCGTTGCAGGTCGACGACATGGACCTTCTCGAACACCTCTCCAGGACTATTTTCGAGCCTGTAGACATCCTGGCCCAGACGAGAGGTAATTTTAAATGGCCCCGCATACTTTGGAGCTAACTTTGCGTTGATGCCTTGAACAGCTGATGACAAAATGCGATTACTCTTCCAGACCAAGTCGTTGATCTTGAATTCGACTGACTACTATAACGCAAGACAATCTGTGTCTTGCGTTATAGTAGTTTGATTTTCGCACGCTGAGCTCTTTTTGCGGTGACGAGCCGTAGATCGCAAAGTTAGCGCATCCGCTCTCCCACTTACTCAGCGCAAGCTGTTCGGCTGCTTTCCGAGCGACTTGCTCTTCTGCTCATTTAGTATTGTGTATCGGAGTTGGATGTCATCCCATATTGAGGAAGGCAGGGCTGACACCCGTAGACTCATGAGTTGCTGTGTTATAGGAGAATGTCAGTTCGGGTATAAATTTATCCCAATTCTTATGTTCATTCTCCATGAACGACGTTACCATCGTCTTGACGGTGCGATTAACCTGCTCTACCGGGTTCGCTTGAGTGTGGTACGGAGGTACGGTGTGATGTTCTGTGCCGTGCTTCTTGAGAAATTGATCGAGCAGTTTATTACGAAATTTGGTGCCATGATCAGACAGAAATACGTCAGGTACACCGAAGCGTAAAAAGACTGACACTGGTTTTTCACGTGAATATACTCAAAAAGTGAAATCTCTGCTATATGAAAATTGTTTCGCCACGTATGCGTATTTGTTGATCTCCTTATCAACTGCCGCCACGTGTTTTCATGAAATTATCGATTTCTATTTCGCACGGATATATTGACGAAAAATCACATAAACGTCGTCGTCCGCCCTTTATTAGGTCATCAGAATGCGATTCCCAAAAGGAAAATTCATTCTGAGCAGCCGTTTCGCCGAAAAGTGGAATCTAAGTTAGGGTCTTTAAAACAGGACTGTGGCATGCCTTTAATAGAAAAAGATTTGAACAATAAGTTTTTTTTTAATTTATAATTAATCACTTATTTAATGATTATTTTGAAGTACTTTATTGAAGGCAGGATACATATACATTGAACACTTGTGCAATCCAAAACATTATATACATCCACACACATATATCACTAATAATTAGAGAAAAATAGTAATATTAAACAATATTATTATGCACCAATAATACATGCAATATAATTTACAGTTTAAAATTGAAAAGTCAAAACAAACTAAAATCTAAAATTTCAGACATAGAATGATCTCTACGAGCAATTTGAATTACTTTAATGTGTCGACATTTTAAAAGATTAAATCTTTCCTATTCAGGACATCTAAAAATTAGAAAATTGTACTTTAATCAGTAAAGTCTCAAGTCTTAGAACAAACGTATTTAAACTAATAAAAACCAACATGTCATATCGATGAAATACATGGAAAAAAACCTTGTTGTCATATGTCAACTACAAGCACAGTTGTCTAGATTATTACTAAAATTTAAATCATCAAACAGTTAAATACACACCGCTAAAGCCACTGCCAAATATTGTCAAAATAAATTCGTTTATAAAAAAAAAAAAAACTAAAAAACCATTTTTCAGAAATGGTATATACGTAAACGTCGTTCTGCGCATGGGTGTGTGTATATATATATACACACATATATGTGTGTATGTATGTATGTATGTATGTATGTATGTATGAGAGGTCGCGAGAGCTGCAGGCAACTCGGGGAAAATAAACCATAACCTATAGACAAGTCTAATGTTCCGCGAGTCATTTTGTACTTTTGGAGTCGTAGTCTCGTAGTTTGTATGTAATTTCGTAGTAAAATTTGATTATGTAAGTATTATACGATTTTTATTCTTATTTATGTTTATATAATGTATATATTCAAACATTTTTTAAACTTTTACAAATAGGGCAATCGAATCTATGATATATTTGGAACCATATCTATACTTATAGTCACGTTAATTTTGGAGCAGTTTATGTGATAGGACGTACATCATCTTGCATAAGAAACATTAAAAATATAACTGATTTAACAGTTATAATAGCATGATGAAATACTACCCGTGAAACCGAACGTTATACAAATAACGAATCAAGTAAAAGGAAATTTAATAAGTGCTAACATGTTTAAGCGAGATATAATTGTTACATCTTTTACAGTGCTGAAAAAAGTTGTTAAAAAGGAACATCAAAAATCTGATCCAGATTTCTTCAAAGCTCTGCTTGGTCCTGCTTTATTCTCAACTTTAGATTTAATTCGTCGTGTTGGTTTAACAGAATCAAGAACTCCAGATAGTCTGGTTACAACAACACTAACAACGCAATCAGCAGTCGTCAATAATGCAAACATGAGTTTTTCTGGAGTTAGTGCATCGGGTGTTTCCACTGTTGCAACTCCATTTTTAAATATTACAATATTTCCTATGAACACAGCTATTATATTGCATGAGCCAATGGATACAAACATTTCTGCAACCAATTCTACTTGCTGTTATAGCAGAGTTGCTTCAAACAGCCATAGAGGCTGGTAAGTAACGTGAAAATAACATTAAATATACATACACAATTTCAATATATTGTTCACTAGTTATCAGTATATTATAAATCCTTATTAAATTTTACATAAAACAAGATGCTTATTTTAATTTTCAAACGTTTGGTTTTAGATCCTGTAGTAGCAATTTTATATGTTAATAGATCATTCCGTTCGTTGTACGTACCATTTATCTTCCGGCAATAAGCAACATAATGGCCCATCCCTTTCTAAACAACTGTAGGAACATACCTATCTACGCCACACAGATTAAAGGTATCTTTCTTTACATTTATTGTAACAGGAACTTGATCTAATGTAGACGTAATATCTAACTGGTTGAAATCAGTCATCTTTGGATTTAGAGATCGCTGATAAGAATCTTCTGTATCCATGCATAAGTAAGAACCTACTGTACGTGAAAGATGTGCATTACTGGTCTTACAATTCGAACAAAATACATTTTTATCTGAGAAATATTGATATAATTACTTTTGCATAGTCGTATAATTATGCTTTACTATTATATCAGTATTGGGGATCGGTATTTGACATTTATTGCATTCTGTTTTATATCCACAGGTTTGGCATAATGAAGTTTCTCGAATGGGAGTTAAATTCTTCATTAAACTGCAGAGTAAATTGATTTGATTACCTTGACAATTTAAATCATAATTATTCAAATTTAGCATCAATGAATGAAGTAAGTATGCTCGATTTTTATATACTGTATTGCTTAGTGATGATGTAGCATAGTTTATAATATAATAATAGTACTTGCATAACATTAATTTTGCATTTGGAGTATATTATTAATATTATTTTTGATGAATTGTTCAAAAGCTTGTATTCCATAGCAAGAGTGAGTCATGATTTCAGTAATACTATTAAACGAACAAGTATTATTAAATCTAAACTTTTTTCCACGAACAGATTTTTCCTGAAATTTGCCATTTTGAATAACTTTTCTGTCTCTATTTTTCTTTTTTCCTTTTTGTAGCACTAGATTTAATCCAGGTTCAGCAGATACGCATTTGCAGCGGTTCTTTTTATTTTTATGAAGACTATTGTGATCTTGTTCATTTTTTACTGCTAATAGTATTGAGTTCTGAACTATATAAACAGAGCTATTTACATCTAGATCTTTTACTTCGTAACTGGAATAGTTTTCTTTACTCAACAATATTTTTTTGGAATGTTGCAAATCTACTTCTTCATCAGATTGTTCATAATCTACCTCTTCGGTTTTTGCAAAATCTAATAATACTCTTTCAGATTGTTAATGATCTATTAATACAACTTTATCAGTATTTTGAAAAATTTCCTTAGGTAATTCTCTTTCTGGTTCTAAGCTATAATCATGATCGGTTTTAAAATTGAAATTCATAGTTTTATTATTGTTAATTGGTTGTAATATTGAATTTATTTTTTTAGGTGAATGGATGCTACTGATTGATATTTCATCACCAGATATTGAGGAGGTCAACTTTATATTATCCAATTTCATTGACTTCTTAATGTGACATTTTTACTCTTAACTTGACAGATTCAGAAAGAAAGTCAGAAAATTCTTGGCACTCAGCAGTTGTGTACTTTATTTTCCATCTCTCTGTGGCAAAAAGAAATTCATTGTCGTCCTTAACAATTACTTTTTTTGAAACAATTTCATCTGGTTGCAAATTGTTCAATGAAGCACATGCTAAGAGCATGTCACTATCAATTTGACGATAATGATTCACAAAAACTATATCTCTTCTTTGAGAAGCATCATTCGAAGATTTGTAGTCCCTAAAATATGACTCTGCTCTTGTGAAGTAGCCACGTCTTCTGAGTTATCAAAATAAACATTCATAACTTTAGTCCAGCATGGAAATTCTGCACATAAAACTGATAATCGTTCAGCAAAGTTAGGTAAGTAATAGTCATTATTTTGAATATTGAAATAAGAAGAGTTATCAGATTTGTTGTCAGATTTGTTTTTATAGACTTTACTTTTAATTCGTCTACATATTTGCGTGTAAGCCTTTGATTACTTTTTGTATTGAATTCTTCAATATCCGCAAAAATATCTAAAGTTTCTTTTTAATCCAAAAGTTCTTATTTTTCTGTAACATTTGCATTAAATTTATATGTTTGAATTCTTTCAATTTCAATTTCAAAGTATTTTGGTAATTGTCATTATTATTTTTGCTGTTAGACACTATAAATTGTAACGTAGCAGTCCGACTACACGTTACAAGTGGAAAAGGACCCCGTAACACGCCTATGGGAAAAGTGGTTTCCGTCAATTTCGCTGCATTTTTTATATGTTGTGTGTCTTGGCGTCCTGTACAAATGTCTCAATGGGCACGAAGGGGGTTGGATTTAGAGTTTCGTGCCCATTGAGACGTTTGTTCAGGACGCCAAGACACACAACATATCAAAAATGCAGCGAAATTGACGGAAAACACTTTTCCCATAGGCGTGTTACGGAGTCCTTTGCGCCGCGCAATAGAGAGGCGACAACAATCTCGCAACGTGGCAGGTAGAGCCACGAATAGACGCGCAGAAGGGAGAGTAGTTCGCGTGGGGAGCTCGCGCAGCGCTGGTCCCGCGGACACGTGCTGCCGCTTGGCGAGAGCTCGCTCTCTTTCGCTCCGCAACGCTGCTTCCGATAGGACGTCTGCGCTGCTCACCTAGGCTTTCGATTGTCTCGGGACACCCGTACCCGTGCGCCATTGCAGCTCGCCTTCGCACTCGCTATCGAAGCAGGTAAGTAGAAGTGTATTTAGCGTGCGGATAAATTAGTGCGGCTGTATCACGGATGAATGCGTCGCGACACGGTTAGTGCGACGCAATGCGATCGTGGCCAGAGCGAACGTAAAATTTCCCGCTCTTTACATTGCTGGTGCCAAACTTTCTATTTGAAAAAATCGTCATGCCCTTCAAATGACCTTCAAGGTCATGCTCAATGACATCATCAGATAGCCAGGGAAAAATTCTAAAACTTTTATCCGAAACTTTTTTCGCTGGCATGCTTTGCCAACGGGATAATTAAGATTAAAGATTAAAATGACTCACCCTGTATATAATTCATAAGAATTTACAAGCAAACTATACCGACTCGACACACATGTAAACAGACGGACCGAGCGGACGAATTGACACGTACAATAACAAGGGCAAATCGCCGCGCAGCTACCGTATACCGAGAACAGACGGACCGAGCGGGCGAATCGACATATACAATAACAAGGGCAAATCACCGAGCAGCTATCGTATACCGAGCATTGTTGACACTAGCGATACTCCTGACAAATAAGACAATAGCTCTCACTTGTGATCCAGTTAGCAACAGTTATAGAGCTCGCGCTCGCAACCTCTAAAGCTCACGTGACTTCACAAAAATCGCAAATATGGTGAAGCCTTTGAACATACAATCAGCTCTTGCGAATAATAACAGCTATCGCTTGTGCTTAGACGTGCGGTATATTATTGCGGTATATATTAACCAAGTAGTATCGAATAAACAAACGGAAACGACAACAAAACAAGACTCGCCTGGTACATTAACAGAGGTAAGCCAACCGACAAGGTTGGCGACAAGGACGTACAAGAACGTCGCACGGCGATAGAGGCGCTCTCGCGCGCTGACGCCAGCAGCGAAGCGCTCACTTCGATCTCAGAACCTGACCGGTCGATTTCGAATCACTTTCGATCTAATCATTCTGCAGGCACAGCACGTGATTATATACTTATAGAATCAGCGAGAGCGTTCGGGCGAAAGAGCACCGTTAGAGTTTAAATGAATCAACCATCTTTCCGACCTATTGTTATATATAAAAAATGTATAAACTGCGTGTAATATCGACGACTCGACATTAAGGTAAGCTGAAATTGAGGAGGCTGGTGATATCCAGGAGACTTCCCGTAAGTACCTTTCACACTTAAGCGTGTGAATCAAATATTTAAAATTTTGTTTGGTGTTAATAATTTTCCGGGGCATGAAGATTTTTCCTTTTTCGATCATTCGGTGGCAATAGTGTTGTCTGCGAGCTATCGAGCGCTGAATAATATTTTCTCTCTCCCCTTAAGAACAATTGCGACCTCAGTGAAAACCTTTATTCAACACTAATAAGTATAAATATAGCTAAAAAGGGAGAATATAGTTAGACACGCTTTAGCTTGTTCTCGTAATATACAACTACTGCAAGCTACCGAGAATTTACACGACCAAGCTGTACCGCAAAATATTACCGACTATAATTGCCTCCTTAATCCACGGCTACCGAAAAATTAAAATACCGTGATTCACTATCGATTATTGTTTTATTTAGTCGTGAGACAGTCACCGAAATTCAAGCTATAGTAAGACGCTACCGATTGTTATTTTGTTACCTTACTGAACAGTTAACCGAAAAATAATTTAACGTAATTTAATACCGAGTATTATTTTGTCTTCGACAATTAATCTACCGCAAGTTTAATAACAAAGCTATCGTAAATTAGAACCGAGTGAATTTTAACTGTCGCACTACACGTGGCTATCGGAAAATTAAACCAAAATTTTTTCTCACGCAGTTATCGATTCAAAAGAGTTATCGAAAAAGGACACGGTATTAAATTCCTTTTTGTTACCAAAAGGTAAAATTATACTACCGTATCTTTTTTTTTCTTTTTTTTTTGTTTCTAAACAATGACGGACACAGGTCAAAAGGAGGAAGAAATGAACCATTGGGTATTGATACTGACAATAGACGATTTACGCACGGAATTTTCGAGTAGAAACTTAAATGCAGGGGGCGATCTCAAAGACCCAAGCGCAACACCGTGAAGGTCGTCAAGATCGAACATGACTTATGGGACACCCAGTAGACGCACTGTACACTTCGTACAAGAAACGTTTCGCGATAATCCAACTTTTGCGGAAGAACACCCCTGAGATCGATCTAATAATTTTTCAAATAATAGACAAGTAGATAGGAGTCGGCAATGGACCCCTAATCACGTCTTTGAATTTCTTCGAAAATGCAGAATGCGTTTTTCGGGTCGCCGGAACGAAGACGCGGAGTAGTTCCAACGTCGTATTACGGAAGGCAGACGTTTCATGGAAATACCGGACACGGAACTATCATACCTATGATTGATCCAAAACTGACTGATTCGATTCTCTCATTAGAAAGTTTAACGTTCAAAGAATATTTTTCGGACATAATAGATATCGTAGATGAGGACACAGAAACGGAAAACAAGACGCTTTACGTGCTACCGCTAAAGAAGAGACACAATCTGCTGTACTTAAAAGTCACTGCGCTTGAATCGGAAATACTGGCTCTCGTAGATTCGGGCGCTTCAAGCACATTCATCGGAAAAGAAGTTTATCATCGCGCAATCACCTATGGCGTAGAATTAATTAATAATATACGCGGGAATGTAACTACAGCTGTGGGTGTGCTAGAACCCATTAAAGGCGGAATCAAATTATCAATTAAAATCAAGAGAGTGGCGAAACAGTTAACGGTACGCGTACTTGACAAACTGGACTATGACTTGATACTTGGTATTGACGTTCTCGAAATTTTCGAAATAAATATAGACTTCTCGACATGCACGTAGAATTTTCGTAGTAACAGACAGGAAAACTTACATTCGATCATCCCATGGCAACCGCAATGACGGAAACCGATTCTCGGGCTTGCGGACCAAGAGACCTAGAACGCGAGCAAGAGAAAAGGCTCATTTTCTTAGGCGCGAGCTACCACCTGACACGGGAAAATTAGGACTAACAACGATACTACAGCATAAAATCGACGTAAACGGACACCCTCCAATTAAACAACGTAGCTATCCGGTTTCGAAAGTTAAAGAACAAGCACTTCATGCGGAAGTGGACAAGATGCTAAGTCAGGACATCATCGATCCTTCACATAGCGATTGGGCATCACCCGTAGTAATGGTAAAGAAAAGCAACGGTACATATCGATTCAGCCTCGATTTACGTAAAGTAAATCAAGTTTCAAAGAAAGACGCTTATCTACTCCCACTGATGGACGCAATTTTAGATAATCTGAAGCGAGCGCGATATATTTCGACCATAGACCTTAAACAAGCGTACTTTCAAATCTTATTGGAGGAAAAGAGCAGGGAAATAACAGCTTTCATTGTACCGGGACGCGGTTTATTTCATTTTAAAAGACTTTCTTCAAAGATTGCAAGATAAAATACAACCGCACATATTCTATTACTTGGATGACATATTAATAGCTACAGAAAACTTTGCTGATCACCTCCGCTATTTAAAAATTGTTCTCGATAAGCTCAAGGGCGCGAAGTTAACACTAAACAGGGATAAATGCGAATTCTGCTGCGCGTCGGTGAGATACTTGGGTTTTGTTATCAACGAGGAAGGGTTAAAAATAGACACCGAAAAAGTAGCACCCATTAGAAATTAAAAACTATGATATGTGCATTTATTGGCCAAGACCATAGAGATTGGGATAAGCACTTGCTCGATTTTCGTTTCGCATACAACACGGCCAAACACGCCTCAACAGGGGTAACGCCAGCCTTCCTCAACTTTGGCCGCGAACCATTACCCGTACTTAGCTTGCGCAAAGAATTAGAATCAATACCGGACATAGACAAAACAGACGAGGCAACCTGGGTTGCACGCATGCGACGACTGACAGCAATACACGACTGGGTCGTGTACAACATGGAGACAGCACATGATCAACAGGCCCAACACTACGACAAAAAGCACCGCTCAATAACATTTGTAGTGGTGAGAAGGTATGGGTGAAAAATCGGGTTTTATCTAATGCAACTAAAAATGTAGCAGCAAAGCTTGTAAATAAGTTCAAAGATCCATTCACGGTTACAAAAGTGATATCACCACTAATTTACGAATTAGTCGTGGAAGACTGTAAAGTATTATCGCGCATCCATATTACCGACCTCAAACGCTACAATCCTTCAAGACAGACAGACAACATACCCTGAACAGACGCATTACCCTCAATCTTGTCCCGCAATCCCCGATAACGCTACACCATTCTTTCCAGGCTTGCATATCACCCACGCTATCGCTAGAATCTCCGCTTCGAGCACGCTACTGCTCATTCATTCAAGTTTTTTTTCACATGCACCAGCTACACCCAATCCTACTCACACACATACACGTACCACCACTAGCTACCGCACGGAACACACACCCTTGAACGCTACCGACACATACGCACGCTCACGCGACTGCGATGAACCTCGAGACAGCCATGTCTCGACCGTCCTCGGGAGTCGAGGACACCCTTCTGGGAGATACTTCAGACTTCGAGGTGGACGTCGACGTCGAAGGGAACTACGTGCTGATCAGCAGAGACAACGAGGGTGGAGCGCCACCCTTCATCGAGGCACCTCAGCCACCACCGACCACCGAGGCACCCCAAACGCCACCTACACCTGAGGCGCACCCTTCGTCACCACCCCGACCCCCTAGGGAGGAAGGCCCCCCAATCGATGGATTGGGATATGGAGTCCTCGGGTGACGAGCCTCCCCTTCGTCGACCCCACACGAGACCACGCGACGGACAAAGGACAGACAATGGACAGATGACGCGGAGTACCCGAAGCACGAGGCACTGTGGGCCTACGAGCCCCTCGACGGACACGTCGACAAGTTCGAGGCCTTCTTCAGCGCCAACCCTCCTATCCGAGACGCTGTTCAAGAAACGCTAAGCAGGATTGTCGAAGGCAACAGGGTCCACTCTACCCTGCATAGGTAAAGTGGACATACCAGTAGTAGTGGCCTCTCGCTCGCGACAGCACTTCTCGGTGCAGCCACTCCGGCCATCTGTAGACGTCAAGACCTGTACGGAACAGACGACGACAGACACAACGAGCCAGACCAACCCACCAGATACCGACAAAGGGACGCATTCGTCAACAACGATCACAACCGACGCGGAGACGCAGACGACCCAGCCGACGGAAGCTCGAGTCGAGATGGAGGCGGTACTACCAGCAACGCCATCAGCACCACACCTGCGTCCCGAGAAATTCACGGGGTGGCAGACCATCAACGGCAGGCAGGTCTTCGTGAATGTTCCTCGGCCGGGGTGCTGGGCCTGCGGAAGCCCCGACCATCGAGCTCCACGCTGCTCTGACCGCCAACGCCGCAACTACCGCTACTGCTACCGGTGTGGCTTGGGCAACGTCACCATCCGAGACTGCCCCGTCCACGGCGAGGCTTGGCGATCCCAGGGCCCATACATCCCCTCCCGGGGCACCAACATCCCTCGGGACCAACTGCCCCCTCGGCAGTAAGACCGACGCGACACGACGACTGACGAGACTCTTACTTGGCTATCGACTTTGACTCACTGCACGCTCTCGTCTACCCTTACGCACCTCATCATACACCTACGCTCTCGCTACACCTGTGATTTCTGTAATGATCTGATACTCTAACTTACACACATGCTACCGCCCTCAGCTATCGCTATACATACCCACACGAATCACCCAAGCTACCGTCACACCTTACACCACATATAAAATTGTCATCGTTCTCTTTATTTTGTCTTAACTGCGCCATGAGGGTCAGAATAAAGAATATAATCAACTAACCTAGCACCTAACCTAAGCATTATTTCTTAAGCTAAACCCCGTATTACCTTCTCACTCAGCAAGTAGTAAGTTCAAGCGATTTAGGGCCAGCGAGGAAGCCACTACCACTGGACGACATCAACCATCCACCAACCAGGTTGCCACCATCGAGCAAAGGGTCAAACTACAGCGCAACCCCTCCACCCCAGGAAGAAGGGAGTTGTAACGTGTCAGTTCGACTACACGTTACAAGTGAAAAATTTACGCCGCGCAATAGAGAGACGACGACAACCTCGCAACGTGGCAGGTCGAGCCACGAATAGGCGCGCAGAAGGGGGAGTAGTTCGCGTGGGGAGCGCGCGCAGCACTGGCCCCGCGGCCATGTGTTGCCGTGTAGCGAGAGCTCGCTCTCTTTCGCTCCGCATCACTGCTACCGATAGGACGTCTGCGCTGCTCACCTAGGCTTTCGATTGTCTCGGGACATCCGTATCCGTGCGCCATTGCAGCTCGCCTTTGCTTTCGCTATCGTAGCAAGTAAGTAGAAGTGTACTTAGCGTGCAGATAAATTAGTGCGGCTGTGCCTCGGATGAATGCGTCGAGCCGAGTGCCGTGAGGTCTCGTTGCGAGTTTTGTAAGTTCTCGTTTGTCCTCGCTATCGTTCCTTTCACGCTACCGCTACCCTCCACTCAAGCTACCGTTTGTCTTTTTCACGCTCTCGCTCTCGCACAATTCCTCGCTATCCTTGCCCAGGTAGGGTGCATATTTCCTCGTTATCGCTCTCCTCCGGTATTGTACCTTCCCGCTATCGTTTCCTTACCCCCTCCCCCCGCCATTCCAACCAGCTACCGATTACTCTGTGTTACTGAGCTACCGTTAGTAAGTAAGCTAGCGATTAAGTTAGGTTAGTTATTTATTAGAGTTTCTGTTAGATAACTGTTAGAATGCACGAGTGTGCGCGGAGAGGACGGACAAATGTTGGGTGTCGTCGCGCGATCGTGTCGAGGTCGTCACATCGTGAAGTGGTTTTCGGGAATTTAATATAGAAGTACGGGCTTTCACGACGCGGTATATGGAAAAATAAGCGCCTGATGGGGCGGGGGGGATCGCATAACTCGCGAGAGTACGCCGCGACTGACGCGCTGGTCGTCGGGGCCGGTAGACGACCAGAGAGGCGAGGCGGGTATTCGCCTGCACCGACAAGTCGGCGGACGGCGCGCTGACGAGCGTGGCGGTGGCGTCAATTGTTCGGTGGGCGCGGGTGATCTTCCCGGAAGGAGGTAAGAATTATTAAAATCGTTGCGGGGCCGCGTGTAGAAATTCGCTATCCCTCACGATGACCTCAATCGGCGGAGTGACGTGCCGCATATTAGTTAGTTAATTCAGGGTAGCGCCTCTGGACTGTAGAGGCCGCAGGTTTTCGGCAGGTTGCCGTGGTTGTTAAGAGAGAAAATGAGGAATAAATACGACATATCATATCAGCAGCAAGCCTTAATGAGTTTTATGACCCTCCACCCTGTTCGATACTCCACCCATTCCTTGGAGCTAGCCGAGCTCACCTCCCACGCCGACAGGCCCCAACACAAGGTGGCGCTCACACGGAAAGGGGATCGCGGGATCCTTGGCATCTCGATGCCTGGGGCCCTGGGCCGAGGCGGCCCGCCACTGTGTATGCATTGGAGTGTGACGGCGCGCGAACATAGACTTAAGAACGCTGGGCTGCACTAGCAGACCTCAGTGTTTCAAAATACAGCAACTAAATACTCTGAAAAGTCCTGCAGATTATCTATGCCTATCATAAAGCCTACATATCGCATGAACAATTCTTTAAATTTTGGTTTATCACTGCTAATACATGGCCATTTCTATACAGCGTGCACCAAGTATGCCAAGTCTGTTCTCAATTGAGTATACAATTCAATTTTGTATTGTGCATTTAATAAAATCTTAAGGCATACATCATTACATTTAGAAAAATTCATGGTATTAAAAGCCAAGCAAATAGAGTTTTGTATTTCCTTTTCCCATGTCTGTCACAATGAATTCTGAAATCTTGGTACTAGATTTTCTTCACGCTAAAAGCCAATAAGACAAGAAGTTTGTGTCATTTTTCTCTGACAATACTTGTGCTACGGGCACAATCATACTTTTTATATATGTTGACAGAACAGTAAGAAAAATGTCAGCACTCTCTTCGTCTGGTCTTTTTATGTTCAAGGCAACGGAACCTGTAACATCTAGCGACAGAGGATTTCTTAGTTTGGCTTGGACATCATTATGGATACTTACTTGTTCGGGTGACTAATACATCAAGTAAAATTTATCGTGACCAATCCCTCTAAAATATCTATTAAATTCAACATCTTTTTTTAAATTTGTCAAAGAGTTAAACAACTTTTCTCCTGGTTTCAATCCTAACTTTTAATATTTTACCTCATGACTAGCTTTTCGTATCACTTCTTGACTATAAAGAAACGGTGGTTCATGATCCCTATACTTCATATGCTTACTTGCTTCTTCTCTTCTCTATTATATGGTTTTTTATGCTCTAGTTCTTTCTTAATTATTTTTCTCTGTGACCCATCTAGACGTCTTTTTGCTGTATGAGGTATTCCACGAGAATTTAAAGTTACTACAGTAAATGTGACTGGTTCACCATCAATCGGTTTATCAAAACAGTTAATTTTTAAGTGTGCGTTGCAAGTATTGCAATAACCAGTGACTTTGACATTAGATTCTATGTCATCTATAACATTCCGTTTATAGTTGTATGCACAGAGTTATTTTTCCTTATAATACATTTCTTTCACAAACATCTCTTTGTAAGGCTCTTGCAAGGACATACCTTCTCTTTCATCTTTATAAGTTATTCTTACAGGCTTTATTTGAGACCATTGCTCTGGTGTTATTGTAAAATTAAATATTATATTTTTATTATTCTTTCTTTTGGTTGGTCTATAGCAAACTGCGTCTTCTTTCGTGTTCTCACTTTCTGAAATTTCATCTTCATTGTTTTCTTCTATAATTGTTTCACAGTCATCAGATTCATATGTATCTAAATCTTTAATCTTTTGATACGAAGACTGAATGTTATGCCTATCTTGATCGACATGCATGTATAAATTAAGAGGTTTTATTTTTCGTTTTCTATTCCTATTCAAGATATCACATATCTCTTGCCAAATTGGATTTTTCTTTCTTTTAAGTTTGTATTTTGATTCATATATATCAAAGTTAAGAAGTGCTTCAATTATTTCTTTAGCCGGAACTGCTGGTTTTTGTTCAACCATTATTTTGAATAAATCTAAAATATTTGAAACGAGTTCTATAAAAAAATTGTTATTGCAATTTAAGAATTGCTTCCTCCTAGAGGAAGCTTGGTAATAGTAAAATTTTTAGTTTTGTCAATACTTCTAAAAAATACTTTTTGGTGTGTTAGAAGTTCAAATCACGTGTTTTTAGAAAATGTCCGTATGGATGTGTGTGTGTATACCGTAATTTTTCTGGAACTACTAGGTGAATATCAATAAAATTTGATATTCATGTATATTTTTGGATTCTGAATTCGGGAAAAATATTTATTTTTTATTTTTCTAACTATTTTTTATTTTATGGCCAATTTTTGATGTTTTAAAAACACTATTTCGCGTTTTATTCAATCATTCCATCGTTACAAACAATTTAGCTAATATTCATTTGAAAGAGAATAAAATTACCTACTTTTCTCCGTTTGGTCCTCGGGATCGACCGCTTTGTTCGGCAGATAAAATGAAATAGGTGATTTTTATTTCATATCTCTGAAACTAAAAATAATAATCTCACGAAAAAAATTATGTCGATGGGTCACGTGTCAAACTATATCCCATTAAAATTTCAAGTGATTTGACTACTTATTTTTTCAGGATAAATCGAAAACTGGAAAAAATGAGTTTTCTTTGTGCCTCGATTACGGAAGTAAAATGGTTTTATTGCACTTGAGATTTTGGGAAAAAATAGATATTTTATATGTCTTGGCTAAGTTCATTGCGCAGCTTTCAAATCCTTATGGTTCTTAAGATATCAAGGTTTCAATTTTTGTTTGAAGATTTTTTGATTTCTCATATCTCTAAAATAATGCAGTCAGCTTATTCAAATCCACAATATTTTGTATTATTTTTTAATTGCTGCTTCAACAAAATTATCGAGATTGAAAATATTTATAAAAGCATTAACATTCTATATTTAAATAATATTTTATCTATTGGAACTATAAATTTAGTTGGAGGAAGCTACGTGCCAATGAATTGGCAGCGGTTTTTTCAATTACGGAATAAAATAATCTTTTTTCATTATTTTAACTTATGAATTTCAGCTTTTCCATGATAATATAGTTAGCAGATATTTATTGTTATACTTTTTGTTTTTTATTCCATTGACAAAGTGATTAATTAATAGTCAAATAATCAAAATATCCACACATAACTAAATTCACTTAGGACAGTAATATGAACTGTTATCTGTTCCTATACTTTTTCAATCACTCAAAAGAGAATACTTAGAATATTTTTTATTTATTTTAATTTTCTTGCCGCCATTAATTATCGCGGGCTGTACAAATTGTGTTCATCAAGGTTATTAATATCAATCATCCCCCCTTAAAAGATTGATGAGAGAAAAGTGAAGCCGCTGAAAATCAGATTTGATTGGTGACCTGTATTGCCCTAAAGAATGGCCTGTTAAAAAGGGCGCGAAATTAAAAATTATTAAAATTAGATTTGAAAAAAAACAGTCTTCACAGTTTTTATGATTGTAATTTTTTGTAAAAGGGATAAACTGTGTATAAAAATAAACAAGTTTATTAAATATTTATTGTGAACATTGTCGCGTAAAAAAATCAATTTATTCAATTTAATAATGAAGCTGATCGTGTTGGTTTCGCGAACCCTTCCTATCTATGTTCCGAGTTCCGGTCCGGTTCATAGTCAAAATGGCTGAGCTCAGTGCAGACTGCAGAGGTGTGAATGTGTTTTGCCGTCGACGTTGCCGTCCTGGACAAATCCAGAGACATCGCGCTGTACATCAGTGAAATTGACTTCTTTAAGGAAAAATATCATCGTAAGTAATATTTTACGTTGTTCTATTAAATTAGTTTTGTGTAGTATTGCAAATTAATCAATGATGACCGCGGGGAAGAAAACACGTACATAATTTGGTTAGGTCAGATTATCATGCACTTTCCTATGCGAACTACACGTGTTCTACGCAGCATCGCGCACATACATCTAAACATTCGACCGCAGTGTAATATGCGCTCGCTCATTAGGCCTGCGTCAATTGCAGGCTCTCTATTGATAAAGCTATAACATCTGTGTGCGTGTGTGTGTAATCGCGATAAAGATAACATGTGCAGCGTTTTAGAATCTGTAGGTCTCTTTAGACTCTTTAGACTCTTTACTTTAATACCCATATAATATCGCGGTGATGTTATATAGACGTGCATATGCAAATAATTTTTGTTTGTTGTTGAAAAATGTCTGTTTCATTAACCAACGAGCAACTTTTTGACGAGTTCATACTTGATGAGGATTTTGACAACCTTATTGACAAAGATAGTACTACGTGAGTATATAAATATATATTATTTTGTTTTTAGAGATTTTTTTAATCTAATGGAAATTGCATATTCGTATACGCTAATACTAATGTGTCATCTTTATGTCGTATAGAGATCGTAGGATACATTGCGCATGTCATTGCTCCAGCAAAAGTGGGTAAAACTGAGAAGAAATTCGACTTATTTAAGTTCATCTTAAGTAATGCAAGAAATTGTCGAATCATGTGTCTAATATGGGGTTTAGACCTGATTAGGCAGTATCAAGCTGAACTCACCATTAATCGAGTATATGTTGTTTATATACAATAACTTGATTGATATTAAAACAATTTTGAATTGGATCAATTTACAATTTTTTTAAATTCTGTTTACAGGCTGTTCATTTCAATGGAGCGCTCACTAAAGTAGCACTCATGAATAACGAGAAGACATCAAAGTCGACTACCGTCAGATATCTTGGAATTTATTTAGCAGTGGCAGAAACGGAGACCTCAATGGTTAATCAAGTGGATTTTGAATCAGTAAAGAAGGCAGTCGATCAGAAAATATGTAAGTTGTAATGTATATATTATTATGATTCATTTTTTGCTCAAATTTTCATTCGTAATTTTTTTTAATATAATAAAATGTAATTTTGCAGCTATTGAGGGTTATATAAAGACTCCATTTGCGCAGACATCAACAATGTATGATAGCATAACCTATGGATATGGTGCTATCACTGATGGGAGAAGCAAAATCACCGTACAAATAGGCAACTACGTACCTTTAACTATCGAAAAAGGAGTGTACGTAAGAGTGGTTGGCAACTTAGTCAATCTTGGTAAGTACTATTATATTATATTATACTAATATGTATTGTAATTTTATTTTACTTTAAAAAACAGAAAAAACAGATAATAATAATATAATAATAATTATTAATTTATTCATGAATTATTTCTATTTTCAGATGGCCTATTAAAAATTTCCTACAAGAACTCCAGTGATATCACTCCAGATATGGAGTATGAGCAGATGTGTGCAGCCCAGGTTAAACGAGGAACGAAACAAGTTACTATGCCAAAACAGAGTCACGCTAATCATACCAATGATAATGTCAATGAGTGATAGCTTTTCTGTGTTATGTTCTACACGGAAGATTACGTTTTTATTCCTATTGCTTTGTGTTCTCAGTTTCAAGACTGATTTATTTATTATAAAAATATGTAAGACTGTAATACTGATAGCAAACTGATTGCATGACACTAACTATTAAGTATTACACGTTTATCATTAGATTATTAGACACACGTCCTCGTCATATTTTTATGTATGTTGTAATGTAAAAATCAGATGTCTCTAATGTATGAGATAAATTATTATTGTACTTATTACTGATACCTAAATTCTCTTCAAAACATGAGGCTGATAGTATAACTTAAAGTGTATTAGTATTACTAATATTATTTGAGAATTTGGGTGTTAGTATGTACCTACAATACTACAGTTATTTTATTTCTATTTCTGTGACAACATTATTTTATTTTTTTTTTTTTTTTAATGATGAAGTCTCAAATTTTTAAGAAGTTCATCAAAACAAAACTAACCATTACACAACTGATAATTGTATACACATAAATGGACCGGGAGGTTCCGGAAAAACGTTCATTTACACAACTGTATACAATTTACTGTCAGCTATAAATATTAAAGTTTGTTCCATGGCGTTTACTGGTATTGCTGCAACTTTACTACGAAATGGCAAGACAGTACATAAAACGTTTGGACTTCCAGTTCCATTATTTAATGATTCGTCACCAAGTATTAAAGTACAGTCTAAAGAAGGCACTTTTCTAAGAAAAACTAAAGTTTTTATTTGGATTTGGATTATAGAACATTAAAATCTGTCATGAATAATGATTTACCTTTTGGTGGCAAGATTATTATTTTAGGTAGAGACTTTCGACAACTTCTTCCTGTTAAAGTCAGAGGAACAAGAAGTAAATGAGTAAGTCTTTCGATTAAATATAGCGATTCGTGGAAACATTTTATAACGTATAATCTTACTGCTAATATGAGAGTTTTGCCAAATGAAGTAGATTTTGCAAATTTTTTGATATTAGTTGGTGATGGAACGTTAAACGATACAAACGATAACTTAACTCTACCTCAACAATGCATTATTGAACCCAATAGTAATATAGCTCATCATATATTTGGCAACTTTATCTCAGAATCAAAATTTGAAGAAATGAGAAATATTGACGTTGATGGAATTAATAAACAAGTTAATGCTCTGGTATGTCTATACTGGTATTGATAGTACTGAAAATTGTGATATCGGAGAATTAAATGAAATAATTTTACCAGAATATTTGAATTGTTTAACTCTATCCAATTTGCCTCCCTATGAATTACGTTTACGCAAAAATTGTATTGTTATGCTTATAAGAAATATAAGTATTAATGAAGGCTTGTGCGACTCGATTGCGAGTAATAGATTTTTCTAATCACTTATTGAAATGCAAAATTTTGACGGGAGATAAGGCTAATGATATTGTATTTTTAAATCGTATTACATTATACTGCGAAAACATATATCCTTTTTCTTTTAAAAGAAGACAATTTACTATTAAGTGGGCTTTTGTAATGACTATTAATAAATCTCAAGATCAAACATTTCAAAATCGCCATTGACTTTCGAAGAGACGTTTTTAATCATGGCCAATTATATGTAACAATGTCAAGGATTAGGTCTTGGGATTCATTAATAATTTACTTAAGTGATCATCAAAGACAAAACTTACAGGTTAAAAACTACGTTTATAAAGAATTATATATGTAATACATAATTTACATTTATTTATTATTTCCTAGAATATATTAATTTTTTAAATTCAATTAGTGTTCCTTAAATAAAAAATTAAAAACAATATTATATACAAATAAGGAATTATTAAAGAGTAATTTCAAATATACCTTATGTAAATAGAATAATGAAGCGCGCTAAATGAACCTAGTAATATAAAATACATATAATTATTTACTAATTATAAATTATGATTATATATTATTTTCAACATTACTTTAAAAACTAAAATTATTTATTCATGATTGAATTTTATAAGTGTCAGTGATTTTTTGTTTATAATTAAATAAATATAACAGTAATTGTATATAAAGGATTAAGCGTTTTACTTTGAACTTTTTGTAACAAGTAAAATTGTAAACATAAAATCACTAAATTTTGAAATTTTGAGGTTATAGTTACTTAAGATTGCAATTATCTGAATGTTATTATTTTTTTTGCAGCCTGAACTACAAGACTAGATATGGATAATATTTATAAGCGAAGACAAGAAATGGACTGGGAAAACAATCTTTATTTTAAATTACTTGGTTTTGTGCGTGAAAATAATTTATTAGTTGATGAGAATACATATAACAGTATTTCTAATAAACAATTGAAAAACTTAAGTAGCACAGTTTTTCCAAAATATGGACGGAGAAAAGAATATCAGGAGAAACTTCGTTTCTTTTTGGAATGCTTTCTTGCATCTGTTATTGAAGATTTTACAAGTAAGTTATTTCAAGTAAGATTTATATTTTCAGATTTTAATATAGAATTTATTAATGCTCCTAGTCTAAAAAAATGGCTTATTTATAAAGAAAAGCTTAGTAAAGATATGAGTATAATTGATATAAGGAACGGCATAAAGAGTTTTTTAAGAGATACTAGTTACAAAATTCCGTTGGTCACGAGAAAAAAAATATTAATTGAAACATGTAGTATTAAAGAATGCAAAGATATTCAACCATGAATGATGAAAACTTTAAATAATACCATACTAACAAAAATCGCGTGATACATTCAAAAAATGTCAGTAAAAAGTTTCTTACGCGAATAATCGTACGACTAATCGCGTGATTTATTTCAGTAGGTGTTGACGTAGCAGCTCTGAAGTTGGAACAGGAGGAGATCAAGAGAAAAGAATTAAAAGATTCGTAATATTGTCCCTAACCTTACTTTAGTTTTTCAACAAGATCGTAAGAAGCGTTCGGTTGCTATCAACAAAATTGTACGTTTTGTGCGGGCCCAGCCTAAGAAATGCGTGTTAAAGGTCAAACTGAGGTTTATAATATCTCAGCTTCCGGACATCAGATCAATCTAAAATTTTAGTTGCGTATGGAAAAAACCATTACAAAACTGTGCAAAGTTTCATTCTTTTCCTAAGAACATGACCTTTGGGATGAACTACCATAAGAAATTCGTAAATTACCTATTATTTGAAGGTGTATCCGCCCCTTACACTCGCGAAAATCGCGTGAGGATTTCGATCAGATACTAGCGCAATTTTCGCATTTTAAATAATTTTAGTTTATTTAAAAATTTTTTCAAATAAACTACGTGGAATTGTGCGATAATCGCATGATAAACTTTTTACTGACATTTTTTTCGTGTATCACGCGATAATAGCGCGAAAATCACGCGAGAAATTGGTCGAAAACCTCATTCGATTTCCGCGCGATTTTTTTTCGTAGGGTACTTTATAGTTTAATCGAAATGAGATATGTGGTGGAGTAAACAAATTAATTTTCAGTCATTTATCAACTGGAGACGATGATAGCCTAGCTGAACCGTTTCATGGATTTGCAGATAAAGAAATACCTTAAGATTTTAATATCAATATTCTTAACTCTATTATATTTCAGATTTGCAATGAGGTAGCAAATAATGCATTTAGTTCTCTCACACCATAAATGAGTAGTATCGATGAAATTATTGATATTAAAGAGACAAAGGAAGCTGCTGGTTCATCTGTAAAAGCAATAAGAAGCTATAAAAATAAAATTAAAAAGCATAGAAGATCAAGTAAGCATTAATTAACAGAGTTTCTTAATTCTGAACTATAACATATAAATTTCATTAAATTATATTTTTCAGTGAATGACAAGATATCTGAACCTGTAATAGAGTTCTTTCGACAAAAAGGTGGTATATTAATCAAGTCTATTCTATGAGAAAAGTAAAAATAAATAACTTCTTCTCTTATTTTAGAGACAAATGATCAACTTCAGTTATTAAAAAAATTAGTTATTTTAAATATAAAAACCATTAATAACGTTGTTTCTAACAAGTATATAATTGGAACTGGCAAAATAAACCATGAATCAAAAACAATAATTTTAGAAAGTATCTATGCTGATGTACAGAAATGCCATTATTCATTATTAGATTTGTTGAAATGTCAAAGATATTTAATAAGAAGAAAAATTAACGAAATCATTAATGTACTAAAGACAAAGAACGTTAGGACCCACGAGAAATTGTAAAAAGAAATATTATTTAGTGATGTAGAAAAAAAATTTTATGAAGGTACTTTGAAATCAATATTTATTAGTTCAATCATTCATTTTAAATTTTATACTAACAAACTTGTAAGTTTCTATTACTCAACAGTTATATTTTGACAAGATTAGTTCTGCATTATTAGTATTAGAAAAGTCATTTCTTTGTAAAGATAAATAAGTATTAAATAGATACGCCCAATAATTAACATTCTATTTTGCAGTGCTTGAAAAAGTTGACGTTTGACACGGCAATAAAGAAGAACTCGAAATCGGAAAAGACTACATTTTTAATTATACTACTTCCGTAAATAACGACAATACAGAAAGAAAATATAAAGAAGTCAATCGAAAAAGTAACCGTGACCATACTTATGCAAGACTTGAACGTGGAGATTTCAGAACCGATATTTTGAACGTCTGCTAAAATTAAGAAAATGTATGAAAAAGCTTTTTTATAACACGTGCATAAATAAGACCATTTTCGGCGCCTATAAACTGGGCCGAAAATGGGGTTTACCGAGCGTCACACAAAAAGTAGAGCGAGAGTCCCTGATCACAATACATGTATCAATTAATCCATTTTCGCCCCCTATATAGGTAAAACGAGCCTACAATAATCGAAGAATCGGAAATCGAGCGGACCGAAAATGGTCATTTTCGCCTCTAGAGGTATATATCTGGTGGTACAGGTATATATTCCGGAGGTCTGGATCAGTCGTGGGCCGTGCTGGGATGTCTATTATTTGCAGGTGTTCGGGCCATTCGGCGTTCAGCATGTCGGATGGCGACTCCGCGGTGTTCGGCCCTGACTGAGGTGTAAGAGTGGTGAGCAGCGGCAGATCCGCTTGAGTGCCGATGTGCTGGCGCCCTGAGGTTGGCTCGGTCTGGGTGGCGGCGTCGGCAGTTGGTGAGGCTCTAGGATGAGCGCTCGGTTAGCCTTGGCGAGCAGCAAGCGCAGTAGGTCGCACTCAGCCCTCAGCTCCCGAAGAGCTTGAAAGTCCGGCCTCGACACACGCTGAGTTAGCGCTGAGAAGTGCTGATTAGGAAAGGGTGGAAAAAAGAAATGCCCGAAGTATTTTCTTTTTAAACAAAAATCAGATTTATTGCATTGAAGTGTATTGTGCAAGTAGCCTAGGCTCTGGATATCAGTCCAAGAGGAGTTCCCGAGATTCGGTAGACTATTAAGGGCTGGGCAATGCAAGATCGAGACGGATTAGACGATATTTTGTTGCGCGGCACGTTCGGTGCTGCGTAAAAAAGAAAAAAAAACAGTAAAAAAACGGCTAATCCGTCGGGCTTCAGATTCATCTATTTGATTCGCTACTATGTCAGTTCTTTTTATTTTATCTATATGCACGGTTTTCACTACGCTATCGTTTTGTATAGTTACATTGTTTGTTTTTCGGTTGATTTGTATGATTTCGAACGGGCCTAAATATTTTCGATCGAATTTTCCTTTTTTTTGGTTCCTTCAATAAAAATACTTGTTCACCCTCTCGAAAATTTTTCGTGTTTAATTTCCTTTTGTAATAGTACTTGGATCTGTACTTAGACTGGACTAGATTCATTGCCGCGGTAGTCTGTAGGGTTGTAAAATTTGCAGTGAGATCACTGATATATTGGTTATACGTTATATCGTCTCTGACACGCGGAAAGCTTGACGGTGTGCGTGTCTTTGTTCCGAATAAAAGTTCGTGTGGGCAGTATCGCGTGCTTTCGTGTACTGTACTGTTATATGCGTGTTGGCATACGGCTGACCAGTTATCCCAGTCCGCATTATTTTTAACATATTTCCTTAGATATTCGGTAAGAGTGTGGTGCATACGTTCAATGGATCTGTTTGCTTGAGGATGATTCGCGGTAGTGCAGAATTTCCTTATTTGAAAAATTTTTGCGAATTCTTCTATTATTTTATTCTGAAAATGGGTGCCCTGATCAGTTACTATTGCTGCTGGGATGCTAAATATGCAAATTACTTTTTCGGCCAAAGCGCGTGCTACCTCAATTGCATTCGCGTATTTTGTTACCGTTTTTCGTGGTTTCCAGCGGACCGTAGAATTCTAGTGCTATTTGCGAGAAAGGTGTCGAAGGTGTACTGCTAATTAGCATCGGTAATCGTGTTTTTATTCTTACAAGTTTGTTAATGATGCAAGTGGCACAGCGCGCGACGAACTGTTTTACATCCGCGCACATATTTTTCCAGTAAAAGTCATTGGCAATATGTAGGTTTCGCAGAGGCGTAGGTAAGGAGTAAAATGTTGACCGGCTAGGGTAAGGTTAATTTGAATAAAATTTCCGGCTTTATCCGAGAATATGTGGAAAAATCCCGTTGTTTCGTCTTTTAGTTGCACATGGATGCAGATATTAACTTTAAATTCTAAAGCAAAACTATACCCGCAATCTACTGAACCGTATTCTGTTTTTGATTCTAAGATTTTTCTTGTTTCAACAAGTTCGCCACACGAGTTTAATTCAGGAGAGAAAAGCAAGTGTTTTCTTAGTTGTGTGGCCGACATATTTAAGTCCAATAATTTAATTAATGAAAAGAATAAGCAATTGTCCGGGGTGAGTTGGGAATGTCGTCGGATCGTACTAGTAGTGCGTGCGGCTCGGCGCATCCTTTTTTTCGGATATAGCTTTGTACCAGTACGTTCCCCGAGCTTGCTGAAGAATTTTTGTCGGAGGGCTTTTGGAGTTAATTGTGCTAGCGTCGCGTTAACGTGACTCGACTGGGGTAGGATTACATCCTAAATGATTCTCGATCCTCTGGGCTTTTCTCGATGTGTTCTCGAGGCTCGGTTTGACTCGTTTCGGGTACATCAACGGACCGTGTAGTTTTACGCTCACGCGGTTGGGAATTTCCGTTGGCGTTTGTCGTCTCGGCGTTACTTTTATTAAAGCTGTTGCTCTTGTCGGTTGCATGCGACACGTGCGCGATTCTACCCAACTCCTCACGATCGTTGGCCTCTTGGGTTTTCGCTTCGTGGATATTAACTTGGATTCCGTTTCTAATTAAATTTTTGTTTAATTTCTCACCCAGCAATGGCCAAGCGTCATTTAGCTTGGGCTAGCATAACGCTGACACTGGTTTGGGAGCTGTTTCTTTCTCACGGGAAAGATTAGCGACGTTGGTTTTGCGCGAATCGTTGAAACTGATCTGCGTTTGATACGGTTGAGGCTTTGCTGACGCTATTTTATTTTTCGCGGTGAACTTAAATTTTCGAAATTACCCGACGCGACTGCGGTTTTTTCCGACGGAAGCGTATTTTCCTCGCTGTCGTCTGAACTGCTTGGGTTGTAAAGTTTTCGTGAATTTGCGCTTTATTTTCTCTTCGGGTGTGTCTCTTTGACTTTGATAGGTGCTAAGTATCGATAGTGTGGGCGTAGCTCTTTCGGGATGTATATCATTTTCGCTATAGAATAGCGTGCTGTCGTTGCGCTTCTTTTTCCGAGCTTCCGACGAGCTCGAGCTTGATTAAACTGCTTTTTTTTCCTGCCTTTCTTTCCTACTGTACGCGCGCGGAAAATTCTTCCCGGCGGCGCATTTGCTTCTTCGTCTGGCTCTAGCTGGGTTTGTTTTTCGGCTAGCATGTACAATTCTTTGCGCGTAATTCTGGTTACGATTTTAAATTTTCTACCGTATAAATAATATCTAAAAAGCGTATGCACACGGTAGGTCTTTTCCTAATTCGCCTTGGCTTAATACCGCGCCGAGGGCCCAGTCGCTTGCGTCAGTTGTTACGATGAATTCTTGGGATAAATCTGGCGCTTTTAATATCGGTTCTTTACACATCGCGTTTTTTAATTTGTCGAAGGCCGCCTGCTTCGCGTCTCCCCACTTAAATTTTGTACCTTTTTTAAGTAATCTAAATAGTGGATATGCTGTGTCCGGAAAATTTTGTATGAACCGGCGGTAATAGCTGAAGAGGTCGAGCGCTTGCTTAACTTTTTTCAAGTCTGTTGGCGCGGGATATTCTGCCATTGCTTTGATTTTGTTGGGATCGGTTTTTATATATCCCCCGCCCACTATGTGTCCTAAAACTTGCGCTTCTTTTTTGAGGAATTGGCCCATAAAAATTTTTTAGAACGCGCCTTAATCGTACCCCACGCTGATCTAGCGTTTGACTAAAAATCATTAAATCGTCTAGATAAACTTCTACTTCGTTGCCCTGCCGCCCTGCCATTGCCAGTGACATGGCTTTCGTAAAAGTTATTGTTGTTTCTTTTAGACCCATAGCCATAGATTGTATTGGAGCAGCTGATTACCATGCTCCCCGTCCGGCGCGTGTAATGCGGTTAAATAAGTCGAATCTGAGTGAATCTCGACTTGATAGTAGCCTTGTTTTAAGTCCGTGACCGTTACGTAATTTGCCGCCACGAGATGTTCGAGTATTGCGCTCGTGAAGGGGAGTGGATGGCAGCCGACTTCCGCCTCCTCATTTAGCGAGCGATAGTCCTAATCGGAATTTTTTATTGCCCTGTGCGTCGAGCTTTTTTGGAACTATCCATAATGAAGAAGAATAATTTGAATTTGACTCTGTTACTATGTTTTGTTCGCAGAGTTTCTGTAACTCGCGAACCATGTACACTCTGAGCATCGGGGGAAATCTGAATATGTGATTGCGGATTACTTTATTTGATTTTAATGTTATTTTATGTTGAATCAGATGTGTAGCCGGCACCGATTCTCCTTCGAGACCGAATACGCCCGGCAGGACCGTAATGCTTCACGCGTATGGGATGATAGCTTTTGTTCAATTCTAAATATTTTGCGTGCATATTTCCTTTGCTTTGGATCCCATTCTGGCTCGCTTAGAGATTCGCTCTCTATCGTTTTACCATTAGATTTCTTCGTTGTCCCTGTCATAATGTTAAATAAACCCGGAGGAGAAATTGGGAATACGATGGATAATAGATGCGTTTGTATGTTTTTAAAGGAACTTGTTTTGTTATTTCGGAGTGATTCGAGCCGAAATTTGTGTGACGTAAAGACGCGAGCCAAGCTGATGTAACAGTAGGTTGATCGAAATGCTGACCGCGGCAGTAATGAACATCGTGACGGCTCTCGGGCTGGCAGCGACTGCGATGGGTAGTTGCGACTGATGCCGATGCGGCTGCGAATTCGCGCACGCCAACGACTGGTCCACGCTGGCGGCTGAATGCGCGTGATGACTGGTCCTCGATGGTCCGGGCAGGCTTAGGTGGTTGATCTCGGCTTCACGGGGTCGTAGTGATTTTTTTTTACAGGCACAGGAGTTCTTTCTTCACACTTCTGTATTGCTTTTCACTTTCGTTTCGTTCACTCAAATTCTTGGGAACGTGCAGACGTTAAGTCCTGATCCTCTTCCAAGATGGACTTTTTCGAATTGAACATATTTTTTCTGACGGACGGCTTTCTGCTAGCCCCATTTATTTTGTCCTTTCTAACTACCCGAGCTCACAAGGGATGCCACGTGTAAATATCATATTTTTTGAAAAAAAGGTATTTTTCCAAGGTACATATAGCGTATATTTTTTCATTTTTAATGAAAAAAATACGGGGGTTCAATGAGAACAAATTGATTATTTGTAATGTGCCATTAAAAATACATAGATTAGTATCTTTTTTTATGATATATATTTAATATTTGCGGGCTGGGGTAAGGGGGGCGCCTGTAGTCCTTCGTGCGGCTAGGCGTCACCTCTCCGGCTCTGTAATAGCCCGGTGTGTTCGGTTGGTGAAAAAAGTGGTAGCATGGAGCGCGCGCCTTTTGAATTGGCGTTGCTCCCGGGAAATGTTGGGACTGGAGCTGCTACTAGCAGGTATTATTTAGGAGAAAATAATGTGGCTTGAGGTTCAACTGTGGGTACAACCTAGAACAAGCTCTAAGTTGGGTTTATTTAGTCACAAAGGGTACACACAAAACTGCGAAGTGCTTTGGAGCGCGGCTCGAATCAATCTGTCTCTTGAGTGCTCTTCTCTGCCGCACGTAGACTCCGTTCCCTCCTCCTGGTAGATCCGGGTGCTGGAGAGGGATGCTGACGGCCGTGGTGGTGGGAAACGGCAAGGCCGGGTAAAACCAAGGAAAAAAAAGGCCCCGTCCTAATCCTGCCAGATGGCGTCTGAACGTTCCCAGGCCCTCCTTGGCTGTCGTCTCGGGTCTTGGTTTTTGTGGCGTTTTATGGCCCTCTTTATGGCTCGCCCGGTTTATGTCCTATAGCCCTTCGAGCGATGAGTCATAATCCCGCATTCTACTGTTTTCTAAGGCTTCCCGAGTTTTTATAGTGAAAGTTTGAAATTCGCACGTCGCGCCTAATGTGAGAGTCGCGAGTTAGCCACGGTTTGAATGGTGACGCCCTATTCGGTATGTTACAGCTCTCATGCTCTCCCGATACCAGTGTTGGCGACAGGAAGTGCAGAAAACGCACCAAGCGGCTCACTTCAGACCGCGCGGAGTAGAAAATGAATTTCTATAGTCCATTTTGCGAGAGTTGCTTTTCTGCTGTACGCGGATCCGGAGCATGCGCAGTGGCCTGCTCCGCGGCCACGCTCTCATTGGCGCTCCGCACTCGCGTGCAATTTGAAAAAGATGGAGGGCGGGGCTTTGCCTCAGCCTCTTTTCTGTTAGTTAACATCTTAATTAACATGATAAACTCTTTGTGTACTAAAAAATAAAAAAAAATAAAAACAATTAGAAAAGTACACAACGGTTATCACATAGGGATATACGTCAGTAGGTAGCTTATATACAAGTAAACCCCCCATGACTATGCAAACGAATTTATAAACACTATCAGCTCTAAAAACCTAAATATTAACAAATAATGTTTAAGCTTAAACAAACTTAATTTAAACTAAAGGCCACCCCACCCTTGCGATAAACATATGCTACTTTCAATCATACTGCAAATTTTAGAAAAAAACAAAAAAAAAAA
>QLSS01000136.1:146808-176110 GCA_024372645.1 Trichomalopsis sarcophagae | reverse complement strand
ACAGGGCCCTTCTGGCCCTGGTTATAACACGACCGCGAGATAATTAAGCGAGTGTTATAATATATATATATATATATATATATATATATATATAAACCTTAAAATGTGAAAATCTGAATGTTTGATCTAGACTCCGACAATCTCAATACAGTAAAAAGATACCTTTTTAGGGTAAAAAGTAGCTGTAAAGTTTGAGAATGGGCCCCACCTTCTACTAGAAGTTACGTAGAAAACAAACATGATATAACGGTTAATTAGTGGTTTTACATTCAAATTTGACACTTATAACCTAGTATATTTTATGACAGTGTGTATATATATATATATATATATATATATATATATATATATATATATATACATTGTGATGTTGCGCTTCTTATAACCAAAATTTGGTGACGCTAACAATCATATACTTTGTTGTGTTGATTCTACTTGGTACCGCGGACTCTTAGATCTTCAGAAGGGGACAAATCGTAGGTTTTAGGAACAGGTATGCCTGGCGTGGCGAAGGTCTAAAATAAAGCTTAATTCACACTGTTATATTTGGTAACAATTATTCGTATATTCTGCAACCCCCATTGCGGAACGGAATTCGCCCGCATACAAATTGTTTACTGATACCGTGACTAGAATGTTCGCGTGCTTTTAATCTTGATTAAACAAGCTCTGTATTAGTAGTCTTCGCGAATAAAGGCAATGAAATTACTCTAGTAAAAACGAACTTGTAATATTAATTAGAGAATTAACGAAAACGCAATCGAGTATATCGCTCGTACACGAATCTTCCAATATGGCGTCGGCGTCGTTTTGAACGGACGCGGCGTCCCTCGAAATGGCGCACGACCGTTACTCTCTTGGAATAGCGTTGCCCTCGTCCAGTCACCCTAGTAGTCGTGCTGAAAACGCGAAAAGCCGATAGAACGTATCGATAAATCCGTGATCACGTCGCTACTAACGGGCAAATAGTATGAATAATTGGATTTGCGGGCGCTACGTAAAAATTTGAATAATGACTACAAATACTCGCTTCGATACGATGTCGCTCAAATACTTTACTCGTGAAAATTGCTTATAGGAGGATTTATTGTTCCAACGAATCCGATTATAGCGCTTTCTAGTCTGGATCTTCTAGTCTGTAGTGACTAGGGCGTTATCGTTATTTTTGCTGGATCGCTTAGCGATCAACAGCGTCGCTACGCATTACTCTCCAATCGTTGCCGGATTATTAAATTCACAGCGTCTCAAAATCTTTATCTGTTTATGCTGAATCTCTCGATGATCGACAGCGTCGCTATTATTTATTGTTGCGCGGTATCTGGATCGGTTTCCGATCAACAGACGGCAAAAATAGTCACGATATATCGCTGGATTGCACAGCAATCAATATTGTGTCAGCGTCTATCAATATGGCGGGATCAGTTTGATCAACCGCGTCTCAACCTACTCGAGCGAAATAATATTAACGTACGTACACCGTAATAATTCAGAAAGATATTACCACTCACCAACATTTAAAGTAAAATCCAATATACGATCAATCACAACTTACTCGTCCACTTTGATCTATTATTCGCCCTTCAAATATAACACCTCTGCTTCTATCTCCTCTGTACTTTACTTGGGCTAGGTATTATTATTGTTGCGTCCTACTCGGTCTACGGTCGAGAATATTCTGATGAAGAAGGAAGTCTCCTCCTTCTCACTATCCTGCGCGTCTCCGGAAAATCTTAATTCGCGCCCTCTATAATAATTAATATTGGCGCGAAATCACCGTCGTCATTTACACGGGCGCTATCTTCCTTACACGTCCAATGAGCGAGAGAGAAGGACAATATAAGCATATGCTATACCGTGTAGTCGATATATAGCCATTAGTCATAATTCAGTTAACGGGCAGACGCGGTGCACTGGACTCTCCCGTGTTCATTGGGTCGTCACAGTGCGGCGACATGGCTCTGATAGTGGTGCGCGCTAGTGGTGTACATGTGCTCTCCCACTATCAGCATAGTCTCGCGGCGGTACGTCTATTCGCGCGCGAGTCCCTCTCTCCGTGCGCCTATACTGCGGCGCGTTATCTCTCTCTCTCCCTCTCGCATCGTCGCTGTTCCCTCTCCCGCGGCCCGCCGCACTATAGTGGAGCGTACGATGATGCGCGTCGGCGATGCGCACTCGTCATTACGATTCCGATCGCGCGCGGTGTTCTCCTCGAGTAGATTTTTATCATCGATTCGTCGCGACTCCTGGTGCTCGCAGGGTTAGGTGTGTGGCTGCTGTATCGGTACAGCAGCCCACTACACCTGACAACAAGAACGTGGCGCTACTTTACCCGCGTAGTCTCCTGCTAGACCGCAGGGGAGCCACCGCTGCTCCACGCGGTTAGCAGGTGAGGTTATACACCTCGAGGAAACAACAACAACTGTTCGCAGGTGATTTACCGCTGCTCACAAGTTGCAGCAGGTATTTTCGGGTGTTGTGGGAGTGCATTAGTGTACGCGTGCAGCCAGACAGGCTGAACGTCGCAAAGTTTATTAAATGATAACCATATACTTGAATTCAACAACATTTTAAAATTTTACTCGATTATTGATATGCAATCTGCAGTTAATTTTCAGAGATTCTCTAATATTCAACCTATTGATATAGCCATAAAGAATATATTCAAATACATTTTTCTGGTTTAAGTACAAACAGACACTGGATTTGTTTGTGGTACAAAGACAATGTAATATGAATGTTTAATAGTATGAACAAAAAATTATTATGATTGTGGTGTTTTTGCTATAGCATTTGCAGTCGCTATTGTATTAAATATTTGCTCGTGCAATGTTCAATTAAATATTTGTAAAATGCGAGAAAATTTGATTGGAATATAAGATACATTAACTCTATCATTTTTTATAATATCAAAGATTATGAAAATAAAATTAATTTAGAAACAATTGTTAAAATTTCAATTATATGAAACGCTACTCACTGAATAAAATTTGATGAATTAAATTTAATTTTGATAAAATGACTATTGAGGGACTTGAGGTATTACATATAGCAATTATTATTTAACTCTTTTAGAGGCCGACACAATGATAAAGTAACTGCTAAAAATCAATCAAAAACTAATATAGATGATAAAATAATAAGTTTAGCTGATAAAACAACTAATAATTGTATTTATCATTTTAAAAGAATCAAACGATCGATCGATCGATGTAGATAATAATGTCATTGTATATTTATCAAATCAAAATAGCAAAAAAAAACTTCGCTAAAATGAAAATTTGATTAAAACAGTATAATACCTTATCGATAAATGATCAATAGATAATCGATTAGTTTTCATACAGCCCCTAATGGAAAAAAACGTTATAAATTATAATAAAATGTAATAAAACGTAAAAAAATGTAAGAAAATATAAGAAACTGTACCTTTTTGTTGGATTTCGGATCTTTTTTCTCATGCGTTTTTGTACATTTTCTTACATTTTCAGATTTGTTAACTTTTTTTTACATTATATTATATTTTATTACATGTGTTATTTTACCGCCTAATATAATCAATATATTTTTTTAATTATTAATTTTATAATAAAATGTAACAATGCATAAGAAATTGTAAGAAAAAGTAAAAGGATGTAAGCAGGAGTAAGAAAATAAAAAAGTCACCATTTTCTTCGAAATCCAACAAAAACGTACAAAATGGTATGATTTGTTACATGTTCTTATATTTTATTACACTTCATTACATTTTTTATTTCCACTAGGGGCCCATACTTATTATTAAAATTTAACTGCCACATTAACGTTGAAGTGTGTTCAACTGTATACTGCGTTAAATATTTATTTAAATGTACATTTTTGGAAATGATTTATATTGATGTGATTTTTAGTATTAAATACAATTAGAATTGTACATAATTTTAAATATTTTGATATTTTAACAATAAAATATGTATATATGTATATATTTATGTATAAGAAAGGTTTTACGATATATTGATGAAACAAGGGTTCCTAACCTCAAAATTGAAAAATCTGACGATATTCGAGCCCCATATATGAGGCGAAAATTTCATTTGTTTTTTACGAAAAGCCCTCCTTTATGAGATGTCGACGAAAAACAGATCCAATATGCAGATCTTGAATCATCGGCGAGCCCGAAGACCTAGACATCATTTATTTCTGTTTTGGAATCTTACTTTCTTCTGGTAAAATTTGTCCTAGATATTAGGGGTGTTATCATGATATATTTTTCCTTAGACCAGACCACACCATGTACCGATAATGTGTGGCCAGGTCACAGGGTTTACCGCCATATCCATCAAAATATTATCGCCATAGCCCATAAAATATGTCATATTATGGGTATGATATGCTGATCGTTTCTATCAGGGTTGATTTTGAGTTATTTGTACTTTTTTTAATATGCAAATTTCTGGAGTTCACAAGATTTGAAAGATTTGTTAAATTATCTAATAAAGTATCGTTACTACATATAATATTTTTGTAGTTAGAAAATTTGCTGTTATTGACGATTCCATAATTTTTCATTGATTGCATTATCAGAGATTGCTCAGAGTAGCTCTTACGGGTGCTATACCCACCTGTTACAAATTATAATCAATTGTTAAATAATAAAGAAAATAATGAACTAAATCTTAGCGCTTCCAATGGCTAATTTGCAGATGATAATAAAATTTACAATTTACTATTATTGAGAAAAATAACTGTTTTGATTCATAAATTATACTAAATCTAACAGATTTGTTGAAAAATTTTGTATTGAAAATGTTACAGCAAAAAAAAAAAAAAAATAAAAAAAGGACTGCAGTGACCTAATCTCAAATCGTAGTGGTCAGTTATAGTTAAGATAATAAATTATAACAGTTGTAGAGCATTTGTAGACATTTCATCTAATACGAACTACAGAAGATCGCGTTTTGGCGTAAAAACAAACGTTAGTGTTACTTAAATTTCGTGGATTACATAGACAACTAAGAAATATTACTAAATTAATAGATTCTAGCTGTAAATTCACTCGCTAACGCTCACTGGTTATAATTGAACATTGAACGAAAACGTTTCATATTTCTATTATTATAAATTATAAAACGATTTCCGCGTTTTTTGTGCCTATAAGCGGAACCAAGGTGACTTTTTTTGACTTGGTACCTTATAGTATTTAGTTCTATATATGATACATACACCTATATTTATATGTTATTATACGAACAATTTGAATAACTTGGTTGATGACAAGTTAAATAACAAGACCACTTGAAACACTTAATTTTAGGTAGTGCGATTTGAATAAACTTTATTAAATATAATGCGATAATAACAGGCGCAAGAATACAACAATATTCTGGCCGTGTAGATCAGGCGATCGTGTAATTCACGCAGATCGCACTCAGAGCAGCACGACCGCTCGAAGCTATCTCAGGACGATCGATAGGATACGCAGAAATTCCAAACGCTGATTATGTAACTGATGTGTACAGTGTGGTCGCATGCCATACAGTCGCATCGTAGTACACGCTTCTACGCTTAGGCGCGAAATATGAAATTGCTATACTGCTTATTTTAACATTACATATGCGGCAGTACATGTTTTAATCATTTTTACGAATTTTTCAAAAAACAGGCAAATAGGCTACTTTAAGGCCCCTTTTAGGTTTAAAAATGCTGAAATCGTGCATATGTTACAAAATAGTATAATGTGTACCAAGGACGTGAAGTTGGCTTCTTTAAGTCAAATGTGGAGTTTGCAGTACGAGACGAAAGCTGCAACCACACGGCGCCTACATAGTCCTTGGTACACACCATATTTTTCGTGACACAAGTATGGATTTTCGCGTATTTTTTAGCATATCGAGTGGGACTGATGCAACTTCTTTCACATATATATATATATATATATATATGTGTGTGTGTTTGTGTACACACACACACACGGTAATAGGACCTCTTAAGGCTGTACTATGTTCAAGGTTATTAGGTCAAAGAATAATAAATTAATAAAGAAAAGTATATAAAATCACCTGTATTCCTTGAATGTCATCACTTTCCAATAAAAAGTCTGGGTCATACCCTCTGTAAAATGGTGCCATGAGGGCAGATTTAACGTCACTGTGACTTAACCCAAGAGAGTGGCCAAACTCATGAGCAGCTACTTGAAATAAATTAGTGCCTCGGAAACTATTTATCGTCCATTGTTCAGTGTCATCAAAATGTGCGTCTCCTCCATATACAGGAAAATAAGCATGTGCTAGTGTGCCACCAGGACCGTCAAATGGATCACCATCTCCATGTTCACCTCGTTCGAATCTTATTTCAATATGAACCTACGTACCAAATAGTTTGGATCAATAACACTTATACACTAGTCTGAAAAATTTTTTAATTTTCGAAACGCTAGACTAAAAGTACCGTATTCCCTTCCAGCGCCCAAAAGGAAATGTGGTGCTTTTGGCCGGTTGTTGCAAAAACTAGTATACTGCGGACGTATGGGATACTTGCGAGGCTATATCATCGCCTTCAGCTCGGGTGTTAATTTACACATGTTATTATCTGCACTCGAAAGTTCGTTCCTTCCCTTGGTGCGGAATATACTATTTTCAAGATTAGATTAAGTTATAGGTGTCGTCTGCTAAGCGAAAGCAAGAAAGCCCGCAAGGTATTTAATTTGGCTGCGTATATAAGTCATTCTGTTCTGTTAATAAACATTAATTAATACTCAACTATCTGTGCTAATTCGCTTAGTTTGACTTGCGCTTTTTTCCGCGTTTTTGCCTCCTAAGATTTTCGCTATCTGGCACATGCTTCATTTTATGATGGACATACATCAACAGCCACTCATGACTTAAAATACATGTACTACCAACCACGCCGCAATGAAGATCTTGTGCAAGGCTAAAAGTATCTAGTATCTAAACTGATACAAGATTAGAGGAGTTATGAGGGGGTATGGTAGGAATCTGTAGATTCGTACACTCATGCGATTTATATATTTTAGCTGGGTTCTAAACCGGTGATCTCTTGCACCAGGTATACCAAAATATTACGGACGTAAAGGAGACAAGTTGAAAAGCGAATAACAGTATAATTATAACTCAAAACAGAATCATTTTAGGTAAAAACACATAAATACCTTTTTTTGTAAATTTTCTGTAGAATATGGAAAAAAAGTTTATTTTGACTCATATAGCTTGTTTCATATTGCTATATTAGAATATAAGCTATACGAGTCTAGTACTTAGCTTAGGCGAAGGTAATTTTGGGTTTCCAATGGTGAAAGTGTTTCTTATGACAAAAACTTCGAGCATGCCAAATTTGTAAATTGGATCCACCTTTCAGTAGAAGTCACATGATTTTAAACAAAATAAATTGTATTGCTGTATGTTATTTATGGGTTATAGGATTATGTCCACAAGTACTTTTCAGTATGCTCATAGCATGCTATAAGCGTTTAGGTCTGAAAATGTGTTTATGTTCTATCAAGCCTAATAAACCTTATATCAGCTTATAAAATCTGCCTAATATGTTTTGGGCTGATTAGCAATAAAACTCAAATCGAAGTTTTATATTCCGTTAGGAGGTCTATCGAGGTCATATCTCTAGGCATAATTTTTGGCGCATACAGATATGTAGGATTGTCGCGCAGCATAACATGCGTTGCATAATTGAGAATGGGTCGGGCTATTTAATAGTACTATAAAAAGGTACTGCTTTAAATTTGATACACTGAAAAAACTGATTTGATAATCTACAATTCTCAGAGTAAAAACATTTTAATTCTACTACTCTTAAAATGAGACTATTTATTTTCTACTCTGAGATTTGTAGATTTACAAATCATTTTTTCAGTGTAGCATTTTCAAAGCGGTACCATTTTATAGTACTGTTAAATATTCCGACGCATTCTTAATTATGCGTAATTCCAAAGAAAAGAGTAGAACGTTTGGTATCGAGACCAACGCGACAACAGACACGGCCAATGATAACATCACGGTGTCGTCTTCTCGATTAAGCAGAAAAAAATCTTTATGTCGGCGGTACCTTAAGCTGGATTTTTCCTAGATACCGTTCCAGAACTTACCGCCTTGCGCAGAGATGCTGCTCGCTTAGCTGGAAAGGCTATTTTTCAGGTAGTCTGAAGTTTAGGTTCGTTTTCAACGGGTCAGCATGTCCTGAACTCCTTCTTCAGCCTCACACGTAGAGCAACGGAATCGCGATAGCACCTGGAGCACAAGTGATGGCCGGCCATGTGCACATTGAACGTTAGTTTACGCTAATGCTCTCGCACGGGATAGTCCGGTAAACTGATGGGTAGGAATTTATTCTCGCCGCGTCCACCTTGCAGGGTTCTAGTCTTTCAGCACCCTGGGGCGTCACTGAGATCGCAGTAAGTCAGAACGTCGCTGCCAGAGTTTATCGGGTCCACCACCTGTTTGTGAGTCGCTTCTTCGACATTTAGGTTGTTCACCTCGAGGATACGCTCGCCCTTGCGAACACAGGCCTTCTCAACAGCTCCCGTTGTGCTGCAGAGGTAGAACTTGCCGCTGGCCAAGCTCAAAGTCGCATTGGCTTCCTCCAGTAACGGCCTCCCTCTCGAATCGTCTTCTTCCTTTCAGAATTTATATTTACATTCATTTAAGAAAGATTTTTACTCAAACAAATGTATTACTGTTTGAGTTACTCTTCTTAACTGGAACTTTCTCCTGAGACGTAATGTCTCTAGAGTGTTCCATTTGACAAAAAGTTTTGTATAGTTGACCTTCAGAGGACGTATTGCATCTGAAGTTATACTATACAGATGTTAAAATAGAAATAATTTTAAAATATATATTTATATTTTATAAGAGGCAAATCGTTTTATTGTTCGCTACGTTTTATTTTACATATAGAATTTGAATTGGAGAGAGTGTATTGCTCTTGTCTGTTCGAGCTCGGTCGAGCAAATGAGGCCGAGGAGCTGGATGAGGCGCCTTATATTTCCTGAGGCGCTACTGCGCCAAGATACTGCTGCACGCTTCCCCTTCAGTCCGCCAGTGCTGCTGCTGCTCGCTGATTGGTTTGGCGCTGATCACTTTTTTGATCTACTTCCTAGTCACGATAGTTTTTCTGCGCGCGTCGCT
This sequence comes from Trichomalopsis sarcophagae, assembly GCA_024372645.1. Lineage (NCBI taxonomy): Eukaryota > Metazoa > Arthropoda > Insecta > Hymenoptera > Pteromalidae > Trichomalopsis > Trichomalopsis sarcophagae. Next base: position 166,976 of record QLSS01000136.1, on the reverse strand, counting down.
CGCGGTGTACACAAGTCCGGACAGTTACAGGCTTACTAAAATGTTAACTTACTGAAATGTTGCATGTTGGCAGGCTGATCAAGTCCTATATAAATGTAATCACTAACATGTTGTTACGATCACACTCTAGGCTCGCACACACTCAGCTTTGGGCCTCGCTGCCTGCCTAAAATTTCGAGCACTAACACTCCTTATAAAATCTAAACTAACTGACTTAAAAAGAAGGTTCTGAACTTCAAACTGAACTCCGAAGTAAACAGCACTGAAAAATCAGTTTGAGATGCAATCGCTTAAATATAATCGCATACAAAATATTCTTAGTCTTATTGACTGTTTCAAGGTTTTATTTTAGAGACAACAAAATGAAGAAGCTTTCTACAATCACCAAGCAGGAACATCTATAAATGTACAGGTTGTAAGTACCATCTGTGTGATGGAATTATTATAATTTTAAAAAATTGCTTTATGTAACTATATTCAATAATTATACTCAAATTTAAATGATGTTTTCAGATATTAGATGCTGATAATATAATTAAAACCATTCGAGTATGTCCAGGCAGTGCTACTGATTCTTTTATATGGCAATTCAGTGACAGTCAACAAGAGCGTTAACAACTTAGAAACAACACTGATGTGCTCCAAAATGAAGGTCGATATTATCTCCTGGGTAAGTAACATTTTTCGTCTCAACATGAATAACATTTTGTGGTTAACCTAAGATATTTTCAAACTGAACTTAAACTCAAACTAATATAAAATTTTAATTTAAACTATTTTTTGTTTTTTATAGGTGATAATGGCTACACAGCTTCTCCAATCTTACTTACTCTAATAGTTAGCGCACTAGAAGGCTCACTAGAAATTGACTATACCTACGAGTACGTAACAACAAGATGTTAAATTAAACAGTGTTTTGGAATCTTGACTCGAGTTTGGCTCGTTATGAGCAGAGCACGAAAATTGATCTACTCTCCAGAGAAAATTATCAGAATAATTATTGCATGTGCAATTTTACACAATTATCTAAAACTAAATGGGTACGTATTTAATTTCTTTCAAGAAAGCAATGTTTGAAAATCATGTAATTAATTATTTATTTTTTTTTTGTTCTAACGAACGATTAGGTTTTGTTCCATGATTATGCGTTGTCGTTTTTTTAAGGGAATGCAGCATACGCGAAATTAAAAAAAAGATATGCATTTATTTACAACAATGTTATATTTTTTTATTGAATTTTTATCTATTTTTACTTGCGTGCTCTCGTAAAGAGAGATGAAAATTTATAATCGCGCAATACTTACGCAGGATGAGGTAGTAGTTTTTGAGCCGTATCAGTTCTGCGATACTTTAACGGCCACTGTTAAAATGGCGTCGGTGTCTCTGCCGATAGACGCGGGGTCTCCCAATATGGCTTCCTTCAATCCTCTCCGTTTCCTGGAATCGGCGGAAACTCTGGTGCCTCGAACGAATATTGCTTGGAATATTGCCTGGCTGTAAAGCACGATGATTATGCGAACGTCGCGAGTAAACACCCACTTGAAATAGCGCTAAATTAACGTCGCTACGGAATTATAGTCAATTAAAGGATGAATACGCTTAACTGGTCAGATTTCGTACGAAATCAAGGACGGCTTTACCCCAACCATTATTGTAGAGACGCTTGAATCATTAGCTGATCGGCAACGGCACGACGCATTCAATATGAAACTTATTTTTATCGGATCTTTAAGGTCGACTGTGGGTCAACGCAATTGATGTAGTAAAGCTGAATCTTGTAGATCGACAGAGGATCGCTTAGCGATCAACAGCGGCACAACGTACTTTAATTATACGATTGCTGAATTGGTTAGTGATCAATAGCGGCACAACGAACTTCAGATAATATAATGGCTGGATCGCTTTGCAATCAACAGCGGCTCAATAATTCGATTACGAAATGGTGGGGTCGAGAGAGATCTACCGCGACTCAACGTTTTGACGCTGCGAGAACCAATTTTATCTGGACTATAATTTCAACAAAGACGCGACGCTACCACTAATACACAAAATAAATACATAAATATGTCATTTTAGCTGGATTTGTGTCGACTTACTTCCTTCTCTCAGCAACACATTCACCCAACAGCTCTGCTTCACTCCCAACAATGACTCTGGAAACTATATATGGCAGCGGCACGTCTGAACTCGTTGAAGGTTGAGATTAATCTGGATGAGGAGGTAGTCTCGTTCATCCTCTAAGTTCTGCGCGTACCCGGAAGCCTGAATCTGGGCACTCTATAACCGTTTTCGACGGCGCGACACCTCCAGCGTCAACCACGCAAACGACATATCTGCCACACATCTAGAGAGAAAGGAAGAAACGGCCCGAATTCGTGAGGTTGCTCTTACGCGTTATCTGGCGCTAATGTCATATTTAAGTCACGATACAGTCATGGTACACGGGACTCGCGATGGCGCACTGAGCTACACTAGTGTGGTGGCATGGTTCGACTAGTGGTCCCCACTAGTAGCACTCCCCATCCCTCGCTCCGACTCATCTCAGCTAGCGCGATCGCGAATGCGCGGTGTCGGTGCGCACTAGTCAGTACGTCTTGTATTATCGTCCGCGCTCATCTCGATGACGCTTACGTTTTTGCAACGCGACTTCTAGTGTGTATAGAAGTATGTGTTTGCGAGCTGCTCGTGCAGCTACACGTCGCAGTTTATAATCTGATTATATATTATCTATTATATATAAAATAGGGAGATTCCCCCTGCTCGCCAGGCCCGCTAACCCCCATATGTTTATTTCGAATATCAAATCGAATATCAAATTCCGTGGTCTTAGATACCGTGATAAAATACGAAATATAGCTGAATCGAATCCACCTGATTATAAAACTTTAACAAACATAATGGTCTCAAAACATAAAACATATTTACATTCGTGGCTAACGTTCTCGACACTTTTCAAAGATGTTTGTAAGAATTCGAGATATCAGTGGAACCGGAACCGGCGCTACTTTTGCTACAAAACGAAACAATAGAGTTAGCTTAGCAAAACCTTATTCTAAACACCGGGGATTACCCTTTACCGAACAATTACTCGACGATAGACGTCTTAATCGATCGCTGTTAGACGAATTACCCGATCCTAAAAATCATGGGCTATCCTCTATAGGTAATTTTTTCAATATGCTTGACGCAGAGTAACAACATGGGCCGCAACCGGAAGACTTCGAGAGCAATACGAACAGTTAAAACGCATGCATGATAAAGTACACGAGGATTTAAATTCAAAACCGTCTTCTGATCCGATTATTCGACACACACAAAACGTACAACAGCATAGAGTAAAGAGCAGGAGAAAATCGAAAATTGATAGAAGCAAATAAAGGAGATAGCCCTGTAGTTTAATAAGTTAGAAGAACAGTCAGAACAGGAGAACGAAGCCAATGTGCAGGAGAAAATGAATAATTGGAAGTGCATAATAAGATTTGTTACAGCAGAACATAAACCACCGATCGCAGAGCTTACAAGTGAAAAATTAGAGGGGAGAAAAGTAAATCTCTATGTGGATAGTGGAGCTGATATTACGTTGATTCAAGCGAGTAATGTTACTAGAAGGACGATAATTTGTAAGCAATACGTTAATGGAGTTACGTCAGGTGAATGTTTAAGTTGAGATAGGACAAATATGAGTTTAGAAGAAAGTTTAACGCTTCAGACAGATGTATAAAATTTTGTCAGACTATTATACCATTTATAAAACGAAAGATTTATTATATCTGCACGTACGAGACAAGTGATTTACGCAAGAGCATGCGGTAGATCAGGCAAGCAGGATTTGCTCCTTTACAAAATTTAGGAGAAGGGTTATATTTTGGAAATTTTATTTGTATTGACAAAGAAGGCAACATACGCGCCTTATGTGTTAGTACTACAGAACACAGAAGTAGAGTTAAATCTACCAAAGGTAACACTGGAAGCCTGCAAAGCCATAAAAGAGGGAGAAGCAGAATTTAACCTAGAAGAAGACAAACCTGAAGAGACTGTCAATATAATAATAATATCCTCCAATGAAAGCAAGGACAAGGCCAAAAGAATTTGTGAACTTCTTGATCCAGAGACACTTAAGCATATAACGGAGGAAGAAATAACTCATATTGAAGAAATCATCCAAGAGAAACCGCATATTTTGGTTTACCCGGGGAGAAACTTAAAGCAACAACACTAGTGTCGCATAAAATATCTACTACTACAAATGTCCCAGTACGATCGAAAGGATACAGAATAAGTCAAGAAGAGAAAGAGGAGTTAGGGAGCCAGATAGAGCATATGCTAAAGGACGACACAATCAGACTAACAGATTCACCCTAAAGCTCTCCTACATACGTGATACCAAAAAATCCCGCAGCGAAAGGTACGAGAAGATGGTGATAAGTATCAGACTTTGAGAAACTGAACGAAGTAACGGTGAAAAATAGCTACCCTATACCCAACCCAGCAGACATTATTGACAGTATCGCCTCAGCTAGCTACATAACCGCCATAGATTCGAGGACCGGGTTCTACCAGATACCAATAGACCGTTTAGGGATGGGGCACAAAGGCGCTTATTCGACATTTTACTCCCTGATGGACTTAGCACTTGCAGGCTTACAAGTGACAGAACTGTACGTCTACTCAGATAATATAATCGTTTTTGCTAAGGATCTTAAAGAGCACAGTAAGAAGTTCTGACTCTTCATGAAAAGACTAGACGACGCCAACTTGACCATTGAACCTATGAAGTGTCAATTCCTGCAGCGAGAGGCACACTTTCTAAGACATATTGCTGGAGAAGAAAAAATTCGAGCAGATGCTAAGAAAATAAAAGCAGTAAATAAATTTCCTATACCGACAAACGCTAAGAAAATCAAACAATTCTTAAGACTTGCAGGGTATTACAGGCGCTTTATCAAAGACTTCACGAAATCAGCAGCAATCCTATCTAGACTGTTGAAAAAAACACGAGCCCTCTGTGTGGAAAGAAGAGCATCAGCAAGCCTTTGACAAATTACAAACGGCATTGTGCTCTTTTTAGTAATAACCGACGCATCTGATTACGCCATAGGAGCCATATTAAGCCAAGCAGAGTTAGTCAGCGATGAGATCTGCGCTTATGCATCGCGAGTCCTAAAAGGGCCCGAGCTAAGATATTCCACCTATGACAATGAACTACTAGCTGTAGTGTTCGCAAAAGACTGATTTAGACACTACCTCGCAGGACACAAATTTACAGTCGTAACGGATCGCGAGCTCTTGAAAAATTTCTTCACAAAAAACCAGATCTTAGGTTTAACAGATTGAAGGCAGAGCTTAGAGGCTACAAATTCGACATTGTATACAGACCTGGAGCTTACAACGATGTACTATCTAGAAACCCTATCCTCGACGAGGGAGAAGAAAATTTAAAGAGACCAAAGGCAGAATTGCACGAATTGGCAGATAAGCAAGAGCACGATTTATAACAAGGAAAAAAGGCAAATCGAGGTTGACACCAGCGAGACAAGTCAGAAGTTCTAATCAAAATATAGGAAAGCGGAGCACAAAGTAACAACGAGATATCCGATGGAAAGAGGGTGAATAAAAGAAACCTAAGAGCAGAAACACCATACGAAAGTATGGACTCTCCACAGCCGATTCTTACCATACCTATCTTCTTAGCTCCACGCGACAGTCATCCTAGCACTCTAAAACATCTAAAACACACTCTTCCCTTTTGCAGACCAAGCAAAGATTTTGATCATATTACACCGCAAATAGACGATCAAGCCAACGCAAAACCCTTGCCTGAGAGCAGTGCTTTAGAAGCATTCAGGGGAGACATCGACCGACGCTGTCATAATATGAGCAAACACGTTAATATTAGTTCCATAAAAGGATGAAGCCGCCACAAGTCTGTAGAGCCAATGGAGGGCTCGTTTAACGTTCAACCAGCAACGGATCGAACGGCAGCAACTATGGGCACGACACCCAGGGCTCAGCCTACCCCGACGCCATACATGGGAACAGATTTGGACGCAATGGCCCAACGGTATTGCGTGTACTCACAGCATGAAGATTGCGCCAAACTATTCAGACGGTTAATGCACGATAGAAACATACCAATGGAGCCCCTGAAAAACTGCCTGTTTAACTCGATAATAAAAATCCTAAATCTACAAACGCCACCAAGTTAACTGAGATGTAAACTCTTGTGCAGCCCGCACGTATAAACCTGTGGTGATCCAGAAGAGGCACGGCACATCTTACTATCAGAAGTTGAGTATGGAGACGCGGATTGCATATATGTATTCTCAATGGAGTTTGAATACAAGTATGCGTACATTTTCAAACGAATAACTAAAATAATTACTATTATTTCAATCTAAACGAGGAAGAGGAGTTTATACATTTACACCTAGCAAGCAATCACTTCAAGCCGTATATTAAAATAAAGGACGCATCTGACGAACAATCTGAATCTGAATTAGAGCAGGAAGAACAACCTACAAACTTTCAACAAAACCCATGTGTAAGAGAAGCTATAGCACGCTATTTAATAGTCTACGCGCGACGACAGAGCGTCTCCCATGCAAGCCAAAGGATCTCGGTTCAAGCCCATGGTCCGCCACTTTTTCGTCAAGTCAAAAAAGTTATTTATTATTTGACATATAATTTTGTTGTTATAGATAAAAATGTTATTTTGCATTATTAGCAGTTTTTATTGATCCACTGTTTAATTCTAACATGTAACGGTTTAACTTTCCCCAAGAGACTGGATAGTCAGTCGGTTCCAGGATTAGGATAGGGTAAAGGAGAAAAAAGAGTCTGTTTTTATATTCTCAACAATAATAAAATATATTTCTTAGTTAAACAATAGCATTTGGAATCAGTTGTTAAATTCTGGCTGAAACAGACATCAATTATGCGTCTTGTTAAAAATACTTCGCCTTAACAAGTAAAATTCTTTAATCTAACGCGATTAACAATTTACAAGAACATATACGCGATTTCGTTACAAGAATGATTCCGTGTTCGCGGCTGCGGTATATCAGTTCGGTGGCGGTATGACGGGTCGGTGGCGAATTTTAAGGTTAGGAATTTATTCGGGACGGTGGAGTCGTGTGCTCACGGCTACGCTGGTCCGAATGTGTCGTGTAACAACGATTCCGACCGCTCTGTGTGTGCACAGTAATGGCAGGGGTAGTGTCACGGTATTTTCAGGTTATCTCTTGGATTTGTGAAGTCGTGAGCGCAGGGTTCCACAAATCTTCGTCGCTCGTCTCGTTCTTCTCTTTATCCTGTGTGAACCCAGAGATAAAGCGAGTCGTGAGATATCGGCGTAAGGCCGGCTTTGTTGGTTAGGAATTCACCTTTGTTTCACCAGGGCGTGAGTGCTCGACCAGGCGAATCCGGAACTATTGTTACTCTTTGAACCCTGCGGGCTTACAGCGGCAGAGGGAGGCATCAATATGTCGGAATGTAGGTTAAGATTTTACGGTGGCACCTAGTGCCACCCACGTGTGTTCACGTAGACGAGGCTTGGTGTCGTTTGGGTGTTCTGGGTTGCCTCGTCTGCACACGATGGCAATTCGGGGCGTGTGTGTGACCTGCGATACGTGGTTGATCCAGCTCCTGTTAAGCGGTTCAGCGCTGCAGTTTTGTGAAGGATCAACAGCGTCATCGAGGAGTGCTGCTAAAGGTTTGTGTGACGCGCAGTGCATGGGAGAGAGTGCTCGGGGGCGAACATTCTGGCGTCGCGGCGAGTCGCAATGTTGTAAAATCACGTTTTTATCACGTAATAGAATATAACTATAGTTTTTTTATTTGACGTGATTTGGTTGTCATTTCGAAACCTCTGGCGTAATTAAAATTTTTTTTTACGGTTTTCGCTCCAATTATACGAATTCCATTTTTTTTACTCGATTTCGCGGAATAATCTACGTCACAGCGACGCGGTTAGGTGTGCAAGTGTGTGAGTAGAAAGGTGGTATTTTTGTGGCTTGCGTTGTAGCAACAAAAATACAATCTAGGGGCTATCTGGAGTGAGTACGTAGAATAGGGAGCTGCCACGTAATTGTTGCGTAACCGCGAAAAATCGTTGGACACAAAAGAAAGACACCAATATGGCGAAGAGAATAGAAAAGGTCATCGAGAATTGGTGCTGGGGCATCGACGATGAAGAGATGGACGAAGCCCTCGAGAGCATGCAATTGAAGCCAGACGGTAAGCGATCAAATCGCGCCGCAAGGCTAAACAGATGGCTTCTCGGAGAGTACACCGAGTCAGATTTTAATTTTTTCCGACAATAATGGCGCGAGTAAAGAGGGAAGAGTTGCGATAGTCATTGATTGACGCAACAGCTGAGCAAGTATCGACACGCTCGATCTATACGGGCGATTATGACGCCGAACAGCCACACCCTCTGAAGCTATTAGAACAGGAGATCGAGGCCAACGAAGTCGTGGTGACGCCGGCGATCGAGATGAACTACGGTCAACAGGCGCAAGGATTAGGCCACCAGACGCGTTCGCATAAATGCCAGTCACTGAGGAGAGTGGACAGGCACAAACGCCAGTGTCGACGCCGGAAGACCAAGCCAGGTTAACGGCGCAAGAGGCGCAAAGTCGAGACCAGAGTAGAGTAGTCGCAATAGAAGTGCCGACAGGGAATCTGGTTACGACAAATACCACGACAACGACGACAACGACGACAAGAACAACGCCGACAACTACGGCGGACGAAGTCAAATACTTCTGGCAAAACGGACAGTTCCGCAAGGTAAAGGCCACCGCACCACGCGCAATCATAGGCGCAGCGACAGAGACTGGCGGATTGGACGCCAGATTCCAGCAAAACACTGCAACGACAAACGACCGACCGCTCAACCGAGGGTACGGTGATGACGAGCGTTGCAGCGCACAATACGCTCAGAACCATGAGATATCATCAGCGCAGATTTCGGTAACTCAGAACGACCTGTCAGTCGGTAGCTGAGAATATCGCGACGATGAGGGCGCTGATGTGCAAGATGGAGGCCATGATGTCACAATGGCCGACTAACAAAGCATCCAGCACAAGGGTGGAACCACCAGCAAGCGAGAGTAATCCATCGAACTCACAGAGAACGGGTCATGTGAACTTCCAAGATACATATAGTATCAATCACATAAACCACAGCAGCTTCCGCGAAGACGGGGGTGCAGCGGCTGGTGGAGCTGCCAACCCTTGGATCCCAGCGAATCCTCTCTATTCGCAACCCCCTGGTAGTTACGGGGGGGGGGGGGAATGCGTATGCGACGAACGCGCATACGAAAGCACTGAGAGAAAATAGCAACTACGATGGGTCGCGAAGACAACACAACAGATCCATCGGTCCCGCTGTGAACAAATGGGGGATTAAGTTCACCAGGGACGCGTCAATGAGCGTCGAAAACTTCCTACAATGCATGGAAGCACGCAGAATGCTGGACGACCTGCTGACATTACAAGAAGTATTGACGGACAATGCGTACGAGTGGTTGCAGAACCGGCTCTTCGAACAGGGAGAATGGACTAGCTGGGATGATTTCTGAGAGTGCATCTGACGATGATATGAGCAGACGCAAGGCTACCAGCAGAAACTGCTGAGCGAAGCAATTTCGGGAACGCAGGGGCCTGGCGAAAGCGTGCGGATGTACATGAATAACCTGCAAGGAATAATGCGGAGGATGGTTCCCAGACCAGACTTAGCCAGCAGGTAGATCGTATCTACCATAATATGCTGCCGGCTCTCAAGCGCGGGCTCCAACGGAAAGATTTCTCCACCGTGGAGCAGTTGCAAGAGGTAGCAGTCGAACTCAAGGCCACTTTGGCATGTGAAGCCTCGTACTGAGCCCCTCCGAAACCAGGCGTTACAATCGTCCCAGAATGCGCCTTTAAGGGCGAAATGCCGAAGACTGGCGGTAAAACGCCGGTGGCGGCCATGGGGTATGCGAAGAAAACCGACACCCTGCCCTTATTGGTTGACGCCATAAACAAGCTAGTCGACTCGAAGCTCGCAACAATGGCACAACCGACGAAGTATGCCAACGCTGGAGGAGGCAGCAATAAGTCAACCCCTCAGCGAGGACGCTTCGGACCTAGGAAAGAGAGAGGCAAGTCTCCTAGTTTGAAGCGCAAAAACTAGAGGTCTGTCGATAATTCCGGGCAATCGGACCAGAGAGAGCCAAAGAAGCTAATTGATGGACCCTTTGCCTATTGCACAATGCAGACTCGCTACCAGAAAACAAGGAGTCTACTATATCTCGCACACAGAGTTTAAGTATTTTGCACACACTCAATTAGCGTTGCGGAGTTGTGAAATTAAATGAAACGCGGCAGCGATCAACCAATTAATATCTGACATGCAAGGATGATACCATCTAAAGATTTTGTTATTCCATCGTATGTCTCATTACCATAATTTGATCCCTCTTTTTTTATCTCTTATCTTCACTATCATTCACCTTTTTCAGTTTACAAAAAGCCCTATCACCACCTTCATGTAAATAAATGTAAACCTCTAAAAAAATTGACTTTTAAAAAAGTAAAAGGTTACAAATGAGAAATAACTGAGATCAATCAAACAAAGTCAAGTTAATTATATGTAATCATAATAAAGCAAATTAAATTGTTCTGTTCAATTAAAGGCTTAATTAACTTAGAGTAAAGTTATATGTTGATGCATTAGAAAAAACTCTCAAGATACTTACTACGTAACTTGTCATGCCCTTTTTATTGTACTCACGGTATCTGTATCAAGTTCTAATACATCAGAAGAAAATTTTAGTTGTTCACCAGAAAACAAAACTAAATAAGCATGGCAAGTTACGAAGTAAGTATCTCAAGAATTGTTTCTACTGGATCAACATATATGATTAAATATAATCAACTTGACTTTGTTTGATTGATCTCGGTTCTTTTTCATCTGTAATTTCGTTGCGGAATATATTAAACTCGCCTAAGTTTGTACTTTTTTAAAAGTTAATTTTTTTAGAGATTTTAGTCCTTTAAAGTAAATTATTTTGCGTACTTTATATTTGTCCTAAAAATAAAATATAAGCATTTTAAGACCCTTTTGACCATGTTTTATTTTTTTGTAACATTTTTATCATGAAAATGAAAACACTGATTGTTCTGTTGCAAAATATTAGTATGGTGGCTATGATCGATGATGCATGTTAAAAAAATTTGGATAGGTGTAAATTTTCGCTGTCCACAAATATTATTATTACACTAAGACACCCAGAAACTAGGGAGCGCACCACCCAGACGTCGTCATCGGCCACTCTGTACTTCTAGACATTTTCCTCAAATGATTTTTACACATAGACACAAAAAAAACCACGGTGCACTCCACCTAGACGTCATCGGCTACCCTAATTACCGCTAACGCACCACTCGATATTACCGCTAACGCACCACTCGATATTAAGTAAAAAAAGAAATGAAATTACATCCGTAGTCCTGCTGGTCGGTATAAGTATGTAGGAAAGCAATATGTTTGGCTAAATTCTCGATCTTAACACTAGCCGTGTGCGGACAACATCATGGTCTGAACATTTAGGCTGAAGAATCCCAAACGAATTTTAGCATTTTTGTTAAGTCATGCTTGTTTACTGTAAAAAAGCTGCTTTCTTAGCAATATATCGATTGGAAATCATATAGTTCAGCATGTAAATATGATTTTGCGCTAAAAGAAATTAGATACAATAATGTAAATATTTGTATTTATTAAATTGAAAATTTGAAAACCCAATATAGAAGTAAATACTTTTATTTTATACTTTGTATCAAGTCACTATACTCTACATTTATATATTTATATTATTTCAACAAAAAGTTATTGTATGTGACCACCATTGAATTAGCAACCAATATCTTTGAATAATTTTCATTTTGGTTAACCATTACTTTAAAATTTTGTAATTTCTACAGAAGATTTCAAGAAATTTTTATAACATTTTTTGCATGTTTTCTATATGGTTTATGTATCTTTTCGGTAACATGGAGATGCTTGAGTAAGCGGTCCATGGAACACATATTTTATAACTAACTTTTGTAATTCTTTTTCTTCGATTGGTATTTTAGAAAAAATATGTTGATCGATTTAGGTGCTTTTAATTTAGAATTTGTATGCAATGTAACGAAAACAATTCTTATGAAAGAAAGAAAATAGAAAATAATTATGAGGAAGAGTATGAGGAGGACTAACAGGAGGAAGAGAGAAAGAGAGGGTAGGTGAGGCTGAGTCCTATCACGTAATCAAGTGTATATATAATATGTATATAATAAAAGTTAGCGTTTTTTATCTACATTCGATTACCGGGTGGCACTTCTTTAAATTTCGACCCAATGCAGAGCTGTACGTCTCCCAACCTGAAGAAGGCAAGTTTGAGTTTATTTACTCCTATATTGGTGTTCAGATTTTTCATGATACAGAAAAAAATTCTTATCATTACTGTTTGTGAGTTGTTTTAGCTTATCGGTATATTTTCTGAGCTGAACTATGATTTCCAACAAGAATATTTATAGAAAAGCCGTTTCATTTCATAATAAGCGAGTTTATATATCACGAATGCTCAAAACAGTATCTTTACTTTTTTCTCCAGTGTGGTAGTACCGTGAAGTTAGCCGCACAAGCTTTTATGTGTAATATACAGTTGTGTATCGCTTTTCCACAGATTTCTATAAACGGTGCAGTAAATATGTTTAAATTGTCTGCTTGAATTTAAGGTTATGTTTTTGAACAGTTGCTGCACTGTCGCTGCACAAACTTTCTGAGTGTTCAGGGTCACTGATTACGGGGCCCAGGAAGTGGATTTCGTGACTTTCCATGCATACATGCAAATATCGTTTTGCGGTAGCCGATCACGCTTGGTGTCTAGGTGCTAAGGGTCTTCGATAACAAGGCTCTCTAAATATATTGCGCGCTGTAGATTTTTGTATCCGCGTATCAATATCTGCCATGAATGCGGTCTTGGGTGACTGATAACAAAGTCATGCAGTGCAAACCATATTTCTTGTGCAAAAATGTTCAAATCAGTTATGTTTACTGTCCAGATACATGCAGTCAACAATGTCGCGATCAAGATAGGGCTCTCCAGAGCTTTCATTGCCTAAGTGTTGTAACGGTTTATCTTTCTCCGAGAGACTGGATAGGCAGTCATTTCCAGGATCTGGATAGGCGACAGGGGAAAAAACAAGTCTGTTTTTATATTCTTAACAATAGTAAATTATATTTCTAAATCAAACAATAGTATTTAGAATCAGTTGTCAAATTCCGGCTGAAACAGAAATCAATTATGCGTCGCGTTATAAATACTTCGCCTTTACAAGTAAAAATGTTTTAACTAACTCGATTAACAAATCATTAGAATATCTACGCAATTTTCGTTACAATAATGTTTTGGTGGTTGTGGCATCGATGTATCGGTATGGTGGCGGTATTACTAATCGGTGGCGGATTTCGAGGTTAGGAATTCATTCGGGACGGTGGAGTCGTGAGCGAATGTGCCGCGTAACAACGGTTCCGATCGCTTTGTGTGCGCACAGGAACGGTCGGGATACTGTCACGGTGTTGTGAGGTTATCCCTCGGACTTGTGAAGTCGTGAGTGCACGGCTTCACAAATCTTCGTCGCTCGTCTCGTTCTTCTCTTTATCCTGTGTGAACACAGAGATAAAGCGAGTCGTGAGATGTCAGCGTAAGGCTGGCTTTGGAGGTTAGGAGTTAACCTTTTATTCACGTTCGTGCGCTCACGACCTGGGGAATCGCCAGCAGAACTATTGTTACTTTCTCAACCGCGCTTTAGCGCTGTCTCTCTCTCGCTCATTAGATGCGAACGAAAGGGAGCGTCCGTGCGGTTGACGCCGGTGTCGCGCAGCTGTTAATTAATATAGAGGGCGCGGATTGGGGTTCTTCCGAGAACCCGCGGGGTGAGTAGGAGACTTCCTTCTTCAACAGAACTGTCTCGACCGTTCGACTGACAGGACGCTCCGCTAATTTCTAGCCTTTTTCGCTAATGCCAAGAGAGTAAGAGAGAGTGAGGAAGCCGCTGAGTTGCAGAAGTTGGATCTGAGAAGTGGAAGATTGTGTAAGTTATTGCATACTCGGCACGAGGCCAATATTTCATGTTCGGTGAGTGTTCGGAATTGATTTAAGCGATGCGAGTAACGGTGCGTGTCGGAAGCGAGCGAATACTCGTTTCGCACGCATGGAGATGCGGTTGATCTACCAGATCCCGCCATTTTCATAATTCTATCGAGTTGCTGTCGATCATGTGACCCAGCATATTAGATTTATATTAAGTCAAGACGCCGTTGATACGCTAAATCCGGTAACCCGATCTCCCCATAAAGCGTTGGTCTGGCGTCGTCGCTGACCGAGCGGTCGCAGCGTTACTTCCTCGACGAGTATTAATCGGGGTTCCGCAATACGGATAACCGTGGTTATTATCGCAGCGGAAGCGTTCTATGTCGGATGGTTGTTGCGATGTTCTAGGAGATTCGCGCGTTTTTCAGCAAGTATTCTTTACAGCAGGAAAGACGACAACGAGAGAATCATTTCCAGCGAGGCCCGAGGGAAAATCTAACGGTCAGACGCCATCTTGACGGACGCCGCGTCCTTTAAAGGCGAATTTACAAACACATACACACACACACACACACACACACACACACACATATATATATATATATATATATATATATATATATATATATATATATATACATATGACTCTACTGGACCCTTCGCAGCCTTTCGCCAACTGATCATTCACTCGACGCTGCCTTATCCTCGCTGCGTCTTGCTTCCGACTCCCGGCCGGCTCATTGTACACCTCGGCGACCGGCATATCTGCCGCATGTGGGCCCAAATCTTTGGCCGCTCTCAAACCCAAACGGCTTAAGGGGATGTCATCCCAAAAGTTTAGCAAATCCGCAACGGGGTATTTTGTATTTCCAAAGTTCTAGAAAAACAGAAAGTCCGATCGAATTTTTCTTTCGGTAGAAGGATTCATTAAACTTAACACTATGGCACTACAGACTCGGTTTTTCATTTGCAAACTTTATTCAAAAAGTTACACACGTAGCCGGCAAAACAAAAGTTTTGCCGGCTACGTGTGTTCACGTTTTTACTATCATCAGGAGACGCGCGAGGAATCGCGTCATGACGCTTCAAAAGGACGCTACCTTTTTCGGAGCGTGTTGTGAAGATTCAGGAAGAGATTAGTGCAGATAGTCAGGTTGTGCGCGGCAAGCGGCGGGAAAGTCGTTTTACGGTGGCAAAAGGAGCTGTTTTTATGATAAGCCGGATCGGGCGGCGGCCACGCTCGGGTCTCGGGGATTCCACAGGCATGCGTGCAGCGAAGGGTCCAGTAGAGTCATAAAGCTTAAGGGGATCTCGTCCCAAAAAACACTGTTTTCCTATTACATAAAACTTTTTGAATAAAGTTTGCAAATGAAAAACCGAGTCTGTAGTGCCATAGTGTTAAGTTTAATGAATCCTTCTACCGAAAGAAAAATTCGATCGGACTTTCTGTTTTTCTAGAACTTTGGAAATACAAAATACCCCGTTGCGGATTTGCTAAACTTTTGGGATGACATCCCCTTAAGCCGTTTGGGTTTGAGAGCGGCCAAAGATTTGGGCCCACATGCGGCAGATATGCCGGTCGCCGAGGTGTACAATGAGCCGGCCGGGAGTCGGAAGCAAGACGCAGCGAGGATAAGGCAGCGTCGAGTGAATGATCAGTTGGCGAAAGGCTGCAAGGATGCAGCGAGACGACCGTGCAGACTGCAGGCAGATCAACTGCTAAGGACCAGAGAGATGCGACGGAAGACCTACAGCAGTGAGTTGGAGCTATGTTTAGAGCGGACAAGGCCTAGCTGCGCGAGTTTTGCGGACGCTAGATGTGTGACATACATCGGGCAAATTGTGCAACGACACTTGAAGTGCGTGTGATCCACAAAGTACGAACTTTTGAAAGTCGTATGTTTATGTAAATAAAAATTAGCTTTGACGGCTACGTGAAGAGTGTAAAGTTGCTGATTCAAAGCGCGCATGTTTTGGCGTTTTTATTATCAGTGGGAGACGTGCGAGAAACCCCGTCACGACGCTTTTGAAAGGACGCTACCTTTTGCAAATCGTGTTTTGAAGATTCCGGAAAGGATTAGCGCACATAGTTCGGGTGTACCCGAAAAGATGCCGGGAAAGTTTTTCGTTTATGATAGGCAAGAGTAGATGTATTACGGCAGACCGAAGCGGATGACAGCCACGTTTGGGGATTCTCTGAGAGTCCGAGTGCTGCAGCGGAGGGCCTGATTGGACCATAAAACTTGTTCGCTTGGGTTAGGCGAGATTTGCCAGAGGTGTAAGGCCGGTGCAGCAGGTATGCCGCAAGACGTAGAGGCCAAGCAACCGGACTTACGATGCGTGAAAAGAGACGCAGCGAAAAGACGACAGCGTCGAGTGGCTGATCAGCTGGTCACGGGCTGCAGCAATGCAGCAAGAGGACCAAGAAATGCGGCACAGGGATGCAATCAATCAGCACAGATGGGTCAACTACAGCAGAAGATCGCGCGTTTGGATTGTGCGTGTGCGTGTGTATCGATGCTTTTTTACAAGTAGTTTAAGAATTAAGATTAGCTTACATGTGTTAGTGTAAGGTCGCGTGTACGATGTAAGGCTTAATTTGTAGTCTAAGCGATAAGTATGTTAGCTTGTACATGAATAGGATGTAAGTATGCCATGCATGAGTGAGCGATGGATTCGGAGAATAAATCCAGGTCGGGTGGATTCCCAGGTAGCATAGTGGATTCTGCGCTGCGATGTGGATGTGTGTATCAACGATGTACTTGCGAATGTAATTTTGCAAGTAGTGTGGCTAGCTTAAGGCACTTAATTTTAATGTACGTGTAATTGCGTTTTATTGCAAGGATAAATTAGAATAATCAGGTTACATGCGTCATTGTAGGTTCACGTTTAATATGTAAGCTTAGTGTGTAGACTAAATGAGCTAAAAATTAGTGGTAAGGTTATTAATGTGTATAGAGGCCTAGGTTAGGTGCGAGAATGCTGTACGAGAGTATGATGGATTCGGTAAGTGAATCTAGTCCGGGTGAATTCTTGGGCAGCGTAGTAGGTTCTGCGCTGTGGTACGAGTTTGTGCTAGATTCGGAGAGTGAAACCAGTCGGGTGGATTCACTCAACCGATCTGTGCAATCAGGACGGTGCAAATGTGCGTATGTCGAGTGCGTGCTTGCGAGTGGACTCTCGCAAGTAGAAAAAAGTCTTTGCGATGCAAATTGAAATATGCTTGTATTCATGACTAAGATTTGTACTAGTAATAAATTACTGTGATTTTTTTTCTTTATAGTAGTAAGCATGCCCTTACGAAAAAAGCCTGCATGAAAATCTGCATATACGACTGCGTAACTCTGATCATATGTAGCTGCAGAAGCGCCTATCTAAAAATCTGCATATGTGCTGTTGAGTCTTTGCGCTGCCTGACTAAACTAAGTCTACTTCATACGACTCTTGTGCTATCTTACAGTATTCGGCGATACATGTGCTCGCTCTCCAGAGCTCGCGCGCTGTCGCTTCACTTACGTGCCGACTACAGCTACAGTAACAGCTCCTGATCGCGCTTGTAACTTAAATAAAATCTAGTATGCCTAAACGAGTGTAATTTTGATTTGTCACCCCAACAATATGTTTATACACTACTGTCTGCATTAATCTTTTTTTGATACAGTGTGCGTAAATGCACTTAAGCTCAATCCGCGTGCGTTTAAGCACATTTTCCGCCCTTGTATCGAAAAATAACGTTCGATACACGTGCAAAAAGTTGATTCTACACTCGTAAGATTGTCCTCTTAATCGTGTAGAATCAACTTTTGCGCACTTGTATCGAAATATACTATTACAATGCAGTATAAACGATTATGCCTTGGATTGTTAATGTTGTACTACGTAACTGTATATTATTATTATAGAAATCGAGTTACGAATAATAGCTTTTGCAAAATTGTATAGATTGATATATACATAAAACCATGGGCAATTTCATGCACAAATTACGCAAAATCTATATAGTTAATCCACTATACGGACATATAGTTGTGCATAATGGTATATAGTGCATAATCATACACTGAATTTATTGCAAGTACTTCTATAGCTAAAAATGCACAGAATTATGCAGTCATATATGAAGATTTGCATGCAACCATTTCTCGTAAGGGCAAAGTTTCGTCCTATTAGTACTGTAACGTTGTGGCCTTGCTAGAGCAGAATAGGATAAGTGTATCCCACCGAGCTTAGGGACCGACGCGCAAGGCTACCATGTTAACAAGAGGATCGTCGGGTGACGATGAGGAACTCGCCTCGGCTGCTCAGCATCTCCGTCTTGACGGACCGCGGAGAGTGGCGGAGTCCTTTTGTGCTCGGCTTATTTATAAATGGAAGCAAAGGTTTTAGCATGCATAATAATAACATTTAAATAATTTATGCTAAGGGAACCTTCGGGCTTCATCTGCCCTCAGAACGTTTATTCACTCGAAATAATAATGTGCACTACGTGCAATCGTGTGTGCATGTGCTGTGCGTCGAGACGACCATCGAGATCGGCGGGCGCACTATGCACGACAATCGGGCTTTACCCTTGGCCCTAGCCCCTATATATTCACTCATGCTTTTCTGTACGTGGTGTGCCATGCGCCAAATTAACTGAGAGAGAGATAGATGGGATAATGGGACACAGGACAGACTCACGGGTTTGCCGATGAAGGTTGCGTTGCCGCTGCTGGACGGGCTGGTTGCTCTGGGTTCCACCTCGTCAGCGCCATTTGGTCAGCCGCCCACTGAACGCCTTCTCGTGGCGTTGGCGAGAGCTGCAGGCAATTTGTTGTTTAAACCTAGGCACGATGTCATGGTGCTCGGCCTGATGGTCTGATCTGGAGCCGAGCCCTTAGAGATGAGCGGCTCCGACGGCTGACCGGTTTTTGCCCCCCCCCCCCTCTCTCTCTCTCTTGCCTATTCTACTTCTATGCTTCGCGTGCGGCTCCTGCCGCCTTGATAGTCGTCGCATTGCGTGTTTGAATGTGTGTGCGTGTGTGCGTGTGTGCGCGCGCTTCGAGCGCGTGTATGTGCTGGGCTTATGACGAGCTGTTGTGAGGGTATATGCACTGTCACCGTATAACGTATATAAGTGGTCTAGTGATTATTAAATAATCATGCATTTTTAAATATGTTAAATTATGTATTTTTTGGATCATAAACATTGTGTAAATACTATTTACTTACTTGTCCAGATTTTTTTGGCGTAAACTGAAGGTTTGTATAATCGGACCAAACAGAAAATGCTTTTGCAATTTCTTTGTCTACAGCTCCTTTTTCCAAAACCCTAGGATATTTACTAATTTTATAGGTAAGTTTTTTCACTCTCCACCTTGAACCTTAAAAAAATAATTACACATTACAAAATGAATTTTAAATTAAGGGAGTCAAAAACCCAACTTTAACAGACTGAGTCAAACTGAACAAGTGCACGGCAGAAAATTACTTTAAACTAACCAAATACAATGAATTATGATAAACCAAAAGTAAGTTGCTTTTCTTTTTATAAACTTCTTTTTAAACCAAAATATTAACGCAATAATAAATGGCATTTGAACGAAAATCAGTAACCGTAGCATGCATATGCGAAATTCTTAGCGTAGACACGCTGAAGGTTGAAACATTAAAAAACAAATATGTTTATGAAAAATCAACAAATAAATTAACTATTATTTAAAGGTGTATCTGTCCTCTTATGTTGAATCCAATTCGCTTGATGGTATGAGTTTTCATAATATAAACAAAGGCAATGAAAAATCCGCTGCCAATTCTTTGGCACGTAGCTTCCTTCAACATTCCCTTACAAAACTAATGTGCAGAGATCTGTGCAGAAATCTCTGCATACATCTAAGCACAGATTTTTGCACATTATTTTCGTTAGCGTTATGTATAAGTTCAATATCAAATTGTTTTTACTTTATACATAATTCATTTTATAGAAGCTGTGAAAGAAATGCATAGATAAAACTGAACTCAAAAAAAAAAAAAAAAAAAAAAAAAAAAAAAAAAAAAAAAAAAAAA